>CM061142.1:485386385-485493411 GCA_030789695.1 Scilla litardierei | reverse complement strand
ATACCTCGCCAGAATGGTGGTTGCCAAAAGGCACTGGGCATTCCGTAGGCAAGGGTGGACGATAGAGGAGGCCTTGGCCTGGTTAGGGTCAAAGGAAAAAGGGGATCCAGTGATCAAGGTCCAGAATGTGTGTGTATCAAAGGAAGCAGGGGTGTGGTGAGTGGGACCATAAGCGCGGTCGGGGTCAGGGATAGTGGGCCAATGGAAGTAAGCATAGAGCATATCAAGAGTGATCTCGCACTCCCGATCCATCAGGCGAAAGGTGCACCCCTAGGAGTCCTACGGATAGAACTCAAGACCTCGAGGGTCGGACGGACATAGGTGTCCGTCGAAATCAACAGGAAGTCACGCCACCCCACATTATCGTACAACTAGAGTAGTTCCTGAAATACCCCTAGGCGCTCAAAGTCATCTATGTGCACGAACCTAGAGGGGACGATCGAACACTGGGAAAGCCTCTCAAATTTGATGCGGTGTGCGTCATCTCTGAAAGTGATCCACATTGTGTCGATCACCGTGGCTAGCTGTGCTGGTGGGGGTGGAATGGGAGCAGGGGGAGCCAGGAGTGTGGAAGGTGGATCGCTAGGGGGCGGGGAGTCCGCTCTAGGGGCAAAGGGACCGGGGTTGTCGGTCCTCTTTCGCTTAGAAGCAGGCTGCTGCATACGAGACCTAGTATGTGGAGGCATCATGGTGCCATGAGATGCGAAGAAAATCACAACTTGCTGAAAATAGAATAGGAAACGGGTGTACCAAGCACGATGCAACTCCTCGTAAGCAATCTTAATGAGAGACACCTCCTCTGCAGCTCCAAATAGCGCTCGATCTCCCCAAGCTACCCTGAAGCACAAAAACAATGGATTAGCAATGAATATTACATAATCGAGGGTTGATCAAGAGAAATAGGCATAAACATGGTTCAATTTGGAATTTGGGGCGAATTTGTAACGACCTGCTCTCGGGGGCTATTGCTTATATGATTTTATTTGCAGGTCTACAGTTTACCAGTGAAATCAATATAGCCACAATCCAGAGATGTACCAATACTCAAACCAGCATACATTATTACACTCCAAATTTAAAGTACAACAAAAAGCAACACTCTCTCACCAAATACATAAATGAATTAGAGAAAGGAAATGCAGAAAGGAAGTACATAATATAACACATACACCAACACAAATAGCTAAAACTCTGCAGTCTTCGGGTCAAACTCTGGCTCCTCGAACTCGGGGGAAACTTCCTCGATCAGGTCGTCATATGCCGGTGACATAAATGGAACCGTAGGTAAGTTACAAAAATTCTAAATATAGAAAAGAAGCAGTGTACATGTATGACAAAAAGTAACTGTGTACAAGCAACCAGAGTGAAGAGTAAAGCACTGGGCAACAACTATACATAACTGAAAAGTAAAGGCAAACTGAACTGAAAGGAGAGGACAAACTGTACTATGGTAGTGTAAGTGTAAGAAGGCTAAGCAAGTAAAGTATGCTACCACATTAGCTAAAAGTACGACAAGTAAAGTACTGGTGACTGCACAGGTGTGGTAGGTAAAGTGCATGTAATGCATAAAGTAAAGGTGACAGTGCAAGCTACACTAGAACTACGTGACTCAAGTCAGAGAGTATAATAAGTGACCATCGAGTTCATCTCTTGCCTGGGTGCGCTTATGTCACGCCCCGCTTCCCTAAAATGGAGGCGAGACGTGAAAAGGTCCGCACGAGAGTGGAGCTGTGAAGCCCCAAACCCGATAAGCGTCAATAAAACATAAGCAGGTCCCTGTAACCACAAACGGAACAACAATAATAACACAAGGAGAGGCAGAAATAAAATCTCAAATCTCATAAATTGTCCAACATGAAAATTGAGTTCAACATCCAGAAAAGCCACCAGGCTAAAAGAAAGAATCTAAAGGCCCAGAACAAGGCCAATAAGGACAAACATAACAAGGTATAGGTGCCACGCACCGACAACTAAACAGCAGTCTAAAACAAAGGGAAAGCTCAACGAAGACACTAGGACTGGTCCCCAGTGTCCACGTACTCCTTGCCAAACACAGGATCGGGCTCGGCGTCAGCAAACACCTCGTCCTCAACAATGAACTCAGGCTCAGGATCTAACATGTGTCACCCAAAAGAGTAAAGGGGCACATGTTAGCAAGTCTAAAAAGACTTGGGCAAGGAAACTGAAAGTAAGGTAAACTAACAACCTAGCAGTTATAGTATGCATGTGTAACGACTGGTTACCTTGTATCTGAATTTATTATAATATAATATATGTTTTGACGGATTTTCTCCTCTTGTGTGGTTTTCGTCTCCGTAGCTTTCATTTTCGATCGATTCGTCGTATTTTCTCGTTTCTTCCTTAGGATCGTCGATTTCGAAGTGCGTCACTCGTGACGGACTTCATAACGGTCATATCTTACTATTAGATCAAGCCTAGGAGTCTTAGAAATCGATCCCGGGGCCCCGCGCCCCGTATCGGAATTTTTGGTGCTTATTAGCCGGTGTAAGAAGGGCCACCGACCGACTAGATGACGATCCAGTCGGTCGGCAATCCTTCTTGGACCGACTAGTTAGTTTCCTAAATTAATCTGTAGCTACTGTTTCTCGTTAGTCGGTCTAAGAACGTTGGATGACCGACTAGGTTGCAAACTAGTCGGTCAGCAATGCTTCTTTAACCGACTAACTCTTCATCTTAAATTTTAGCTGAGTTACTGTTTACTCTTAGTCGGTCTAAGAACGTTCATCGACCGACTAGATGCTAAACTAGTCGGTCAGTACTTGTTCATGGACCGACTAACTCTAGAATCCTATTTCGTTCAGGAGTTACTGTTTGCACTTAGTCGGTCAGCATTGGTCGACCGACCGACTAGTTGTCAAACTAGTCGGTCAGTGGTTGCTCTTTGACCGACTAACTAGTGTTAAAACCCTAATTTCTGGGCAGCCGCCAGCCCAACCTATAAATACCCCTCCCAAACGACTTCTTCTTCTCCAACACGACCCAAAACCTTAGAATCTTCCCCCTTCAGCCCCCATCTTCCTCCAAGCTTCATCCCTCCATTCTAAGCCCTAAATCCATCATCCAATCCATCCATCCACTCTTTCTACCTCTCATCTTCCCCAAAATCTCACCAAATCCATCAAAATCCCCAAATCCCCCAAAACCCTAGTTTCCCCAAACTTCTCCAATCTTTTCCAGATCTGATCCTAGGGTTCTCCGGAGTATTTCTTCCGTCTCCTCTCGGTAAGAAATCGATCTACCGTTGTTTTCATATCCTATTGTAATTTTTATGAAACCCTAATAAAATACTTGTGTTTTGATGTTTGTTTCCCCCTTAACAGCGATTTCCCCCGTAGATAGCATCCGTGTGACGAAGTAGTCGCCATCCCCGGTGCTAGGCAAGTGAAACTTGCCACTTAGGGTTTGGGCCATGTTTTAGGCCATTTTCTTATAGTAGGCATAAAAGAGGCTAGGCGACGAAATGATACTCGCCTAGGCGCAAATTGGGGAATTAGCTTGACAACGAAGCTAATTCCGACATTTAGCATGTTGCACAACTATCATGTCACGTTTACTTTCCATTATCGGTACGCAAGTTAATTGTCATGTCATTGCATCCTTCATGCATTTCAGGGATTGCGTAGCTTTGCTACATTGCTTGTGTTCCTGGCTCGTGTTCCAGAAGCGGGCCATGCGTTGGTTGATAGCCAATGCCCGAATTGTGTGTTTCCTGGCTCGTGACCAGAAGCGAGCATAATGAGTTGGAAACCCCAACGCTCGACATTGAATTGTGAAATAGGAATGCGAGCTCATTGTGCGGGGCAACCCCAGGCTCACTAGCTGAGTTCATTGTGCGGGGACCCTAGGCTCCATTACGTGTGGGTATAAGGGGTGAGGGTTAAGCGGCCATTCAACTGGGAGTCTGTTTGATCAACAACTGCAGTTGTAAGGCGTAAACTCTTTGGGGTGGGGTAGTTGTTAAGCGGCCAATCAGCGAATGTGGAACCATTCAGCTGTAAGGCGTAAACAATCTACAAAACAACGTGAATAGTGAATTGATTGAGATTGATAGTAGCGTGGCTACTCTTGTCTTGTCTTGTCTTGCCCCGATAATTGTTCCCTTGTACAAAATTGTCTTGCCATGTTTTAATTGTGCACTCATGTTATAACTGCCATGCCATGCATCATACTAAACTGCTAGGTTGCTAGTTGCCTTACTTTCAGTTTCCTTGCCCAAGTCTTTTAGACTTGCTGACATGTGCCACTTTACTCTTTTGGGTGACACATGTTAGATCCTGAGCCTGAGTACCCTGTTGAGGACGAGGTGTTTGCTGACGCCGAGCCCGAGCTTGTGTTTGACGGGGAGTACGTGGACACTGGGGACCAGTCCTAGTGTCTTCGTTATGCTTTACCTTTGTTAGACAGTTGTTTGTTATCGGTGCGTAGCACCTATACTTTGTTGTTGTCGTTGCTTTTGGTTGGCCTTGTTCTGGGCCTTTAGACTCTTTTCTTTTAGCCTGGTGGCTTTTCTGGATGTTGGACTCTTTGTTGATGTTGGACAATTTGTGAGATGTGGAATTTTATTTCAGCCTCGCCTTGTGTTATTATTGTTATTCTGTTGTGGTTACAGTGACCTGTTTATGTATTGTGGACGCTTATCGGGTTTGGGGCTTCACAGCTCCACTCCCGTGCGGACCTTTTCACGTCTCGCCTCCATTTTAGGGAAGCGGGTCGTGACAGGTTTTAGTGGTGGCCCATGCAGGTCCTCTGTAACTGCGATTTTTGGAATAGCGATAATAATATTAGAATGTCCAATAAACTAAGTTCGACGTCCGATGTCATAGGCTATGAGTCTAATCTGATTCGTTCTCTGTGTCACTAGATGGCAGGAAGGCGTTTCACCCGTGGTGGGGGTAGTGGTGCGCTCCCTCATGATGAGGAGCCTGAGTGGGAACCCACCAGCGGTGAGATGATGCGGATGATGCTCCAGATGATGCAAGTGCAGCAGGGCGTGCTTCTGCAAGTCCAGAATGCTCCACTTGCTCGAGCTGCCCGGGCTCTTCCGGATGCCCCTCGCTCTGAGCCAGGAGCGAAGCAATTTCGGGAGCTGGGTCCCGCATATTTTGATGGTTCTGAGGGTCCTCTGGCTACCGATGAATGGATTCGGAACATCGAGGACAATCTGAAGATGGCCAAGATCACCCCGGCTGGATGGGTTGATTTGGCGAAGAGGCAGCTCAAGGATAACACCAGGAATTGGTGGGATGCGGAGGAGAAGTTGTTGGTGGAGCCGATTGCTTGGGCTACCTTCAAGGCTAGATTTGAGGGTGAGTTCTTCCCGAAGGCTGCCAAGGAGGAGATGCTGCAGCGGTTTATCGATCTGAAGCAGGGGAACTCGTCGGTGGACATGTATCACCAAGAGTTCATGAGGCTGAGTCGGTTTGCACCAAAGATGGTGCAGGACGCTGAGGAGAGAACTCAGAGGTTCCTGCAGGGGCTTGCTTCGGAGCTCCAGAGTTTTGTGACCTCTTCTGACCGGGAATCTTAGCAGAAGGTTCTGGTCGCTGCCAAGAGGCAGGAGCTGCTTGTGAACCAGAGGAGAGGGTCTGTTGTTGGTGCTGGGAAGAGGCCTGTGGAACAGGCGAGAGCTGTGGTTAGACCTGGATTCAGGCCTAATCAGTCCGCTCAGATTAAGAGGCCAGGAGGGCCTATTCTGAAGCTTTGCCATTTCTGCGGCAGGCCTGGCCATGTCAAGGATCAGTGTCGGAAGTTTTTGGGCCAGTGTCTGATTTGCGGTGATGCTTCCCAAGTCGCGAAGGATTGTCGACATGCGAATCAGCTGCGGAGGGCTCCTGTTGCAGCACAGCCGTTGCAGCAGCGAGTGTCTGTTCCTGCTGGCCGTGGAGCAGCTCTTGTTCCGCAGGGGCAGGCTTTTCGGCAGGCTGTTCCGCCGAGGAGGCAGGCTTTTCTGATGACCGCTACGGAGAGCGAGGCTGTGGATGAGGTTATCGTAGGTAATCCTCAATCTAGCTGTTACTTTCCTAGCTGGTTTTGAATGTTTGATTGTGTTGTTTGCTTGAACATGGTTGTTTGCTAGATTAGGGTTTGATTGTTAATTGCTTGATTAGGTGTGATTTTGGTTTGCACATTTCCTGCACGAGTCCTCTTTGACTCGGGTGCATCGATGTGCATTATTTCTCGGAGCTTCGTGGAGAGGCATTCCTTGTCGACGTCCCCTCTCCCCAAGAGTTGGAATAACGTTACAGGGAATGGTGTGGTCTCGGTGCATCGTGGTTGCAATTCTTGCTCGTTGGTGGTCTGTGGACATGAGCTTTTCGCTGATTTCATTGTCCACGACATCATCAACTATGATGCAGTTCTTGGGATGGATTGGCTGGCGAGCTTCTATGCTACGATTGACTGCAGGAGGAAGAAGGTGGTGTTCGAGATTCCCGGACATCCAGTATTTGAGTTCAGTCGTGGTAGCAGTTCGCTTGGTCCTGTCAGATTTCGGGCCAGGCCGGTGGAGGCTGTGGCTATGCAGATGGAGCTGGAGTGGCCAGCTGTGGTGCGTGATTTTGGCGACGTCTTCCCCGAGGAGATGTCTGGTTTGCCGCCTGATCGGGCTTTGGAATTTTCTATCGATCTTGTTCCAGGTGCGCAGCCGATTTCGAAGGCGCCGTATCGTATGGCACCTGCAGAGTTGGAAGAGTTGCGGAAGCAGTTGGATGAGCTCTTGCTGAAGGGTTATATTAATCCTAGCGTGTCTCCGTGGGGAGCACCGGTGTTGTTGGTTAAGAAGAAGGATGGTTCGCGACGCATGTGCGTGGACTATCGGGAGTTGAATGCGGTGACCATTAAGAATAAATACCCGTTGCCTCGCATCGATGATATTTTTGATCAGCTTGGAGGTTCGAGGGTGTTTTCTAAATTGGATTTGAGGAGTGGTTACCATCAGTTGAAGGTGAAGAAGGGAGATGTTCCGAAGACAGCATTCAGGACGAAGTATGGACACTATGAGTTCGTGGTGATGCCTTTCGGTGTAACTAATGCGCCCGCAGTTTTCATGAATCTGATGAACCTGATTTTCTACGACTTTTTGGATAAGTTTGTCGTTATCTTCATTGACGACATTCTGATCTATTCGAAGTCGGAGGAAGAGCATGCCTCGCACTTGAGGACGGTGTTGGAGATTTTGAGGAAGCATCGGTTGTATGCTAAGTTTTCGAAGTGCGAGTTTTGGCTGGATCGAGTTGCTTTTCTCGGGCATGTGGTGACTGGAGATGGTATCTCAGTGGATCCCGAGAAGATTCGGGCCATCAGGGAGTGGCCTGTTCCGTCGTCTGCATCTGAGATTCGGAGTTTTCTCGGACTTGTTGGTTATTATCGGCGATTCATTAAGGACTTTTCCCGTATTGCTGAGCCGATGACCAGGTTGACGCGGAAGGATGTTGCTTTTGTTTGGTCGGGTGATTGTGAGGGTGCTTTTGGTGTTCTGAAGGAGAGGTTGACGACTGCCCCTATTCTTGTTGTGCCTGATCGCAGCGGTGGATTTGAGATCTTTTGCGATGCTTCTGGCAAGGGTCTCGGTTGTGTGTTGCATCAGCACGGGCATGTTGTGGCGTATGCGTCTCGTCAGCTTAAGGTTCATGAGAAGAATTATCCGACGCATGATTTGGAGTTGGCTGCCGTTGTGTTTGCTCTTAAGATTTGGAGGCACTTCCTGCTGAGTGAGAAAGTGAAGATTTTCACCGATCACAAAAGCTTGAAGTATATTTTCACTCAGAAGGAGCTCAACATGCGACATCGTCGATGGTTGGAGCTTATGGCGGATTATGATATTGATTTGCGGTTTCACCCTGGCAAGGTGAATGTGGTTCCAGATGCTTTGAGTAGGCTTCCAGCGGTGATGATTTTGACCTCGCAGTGGAGATTGCAGCAGGATTTTTACGAGTCTGGCGTGGAGATTGTTCTTCCTGGAGAGGCTTCTTCGTTGATGTACATGCAGGTACAGTCGACGATCGTGGATCGGATTAAGGCTGGCCAGGCTGAGGATCCGAAGCTGGTAAGGATTCGGGAGCAGGTGGAAGCCGGTCTGCGGACTGACTTTTTGATTCATGAGGATGGCTCGCTGAGGTTTGGAGCCAGGTTGTGTGTGCCTGCTGGGGATATCAGAGAGGAGCTGATGGTGGAGGCACACAGTTCGCCGTATTCTGTGCATCCTGGTGGCACCAAGATGTACCAGGATCTTCATCTGAATTATTGGTGGCATGGTATGAAGAGGAGTGTGGCTCGGAGTGTAGCCAAGTGCTTGGTTTGCCAGCAAGTGAAGGCGGAGCATCAGCGTACGGCCGGGTTGCTACAACCGCTTCGGATCCCGGAGTGGAAATGGCAGCACATCACTATGGACTTCGTGACTGGACTACCTCGGAGTCCGAAGCAGAATGACGCGATTTGGGTGATCGTAGATCGATTGACCAAATCTGCGCATTTTATTCCGTTCCGAGTGGGACAGTCCACTGAGGCGCTAGCGAGGAGATATGTGGAGGTAAAATTCTTTTACTCTCCGTTTTTATTTCCTTTTCCTAGTTTGGATAGTGATGTAACGTGAATCGTGCAGGAGGTTGTGTGACTTCATGGAGTCCCCGTGAGTATCGTGTCTGACAGAGACACGAGGTTCACATCTCAGTTCTGGCAGAGTTTGCAGAAGAGCTTGGGTACGCGTCTGAGTTTCAGCACGGCGTACCACCCGCAGACGGATGGCCAGTCCGAGAGGACGATTCAGATTTTGGAAGACATGCTGAGAGCGTGCATGTTGGATTTCAAGGGTTCGTGGGAGGACCATCTGCATTTGGTGGAGTTTTCCTACAACAACAGCTTCCAGGCGAGTATTGGCATGGCGCCTTTCGCCGCT
Organism: Scilla litardierei; assembly: GCA_030789695.1. Classification (NCBI taxonomy): domain Eukaryota; kingdom Viridiplantae; phylum Streptophyta; class Magnoliopsida; order Asparagales; family Asparagaceae; genus Scilla; species Scilla litardierei. The sequence goes on along the minus strand of CM061142.1, from coordinate 485,484,497 downwards.
CTTTATGGGAGGAAATGTCGATCGCCATTGAGTTGGGATGACGTCGGTGATCGGGAGTTGTTGGGACCTGAGATGATCGTGGAGGCCGTGGATATCGTCAGGAATATTCGGGAGAGGTTGAGGATTGCTCAGGACCGTTTTAAGCATTGGGCGGATGCTAAACGTCGTCCTTTGGAGTTTCAGCCGGGCGACCATGTGTTCTTGAAGATTTCCCCGAATCGTGGTGTGATTCGTTTTGGGAAGCGTGGGAAGTTGAGCCCGCGATACATTGGACCGTTTGACATTTTGGAGAGGGTTGGCGAGGTAGCGTATCGCTTGGCCTTGCCGCCATCTTTGGAAGGAGTTCACAATGTTTTCCATGTGTCGCAGCTTCGTCGATACATTAGCGATCCGTCTCATGCGGTGGATTTCTCGGAGTTTACCGTTCGCCCCGATATGACGTATGACCAGTATCCAGTGCAGATTCTGGACAGGCGTCAGAAATCGCTTCGTAACAAGGTTGTCAATCTTGTGAGGGTGATGTGGCGACACAGTTCGCCGGGAGAGTCCACTTGGGAGAGAGAAGATGAGATGCGAGAGCGTTTCCCACTTTTGTTTCCGGACTCGTGAGTATTCGAAAATTCCGAGGACGGAATTTTTCTTAAGTTGGGGAGGATGTAACGACTGGTTTCCTTGTATCTGAATTTATTATAATATAATATATGTTTTGACGGATTTTCTCCTCTTGTGTGGTTTTCGTCTCCGTAGCTTTCATTTTCGATCGATTCGTCGTATTTTCTCGTTTCTTCCTTAGGATCGTCGATTTCGAAGTGCGTCACTCGTGACGGACTTCATAACGGTCATATCTTACTATTATATCAAGCCTAGGAGTCTTAGAAATCGATCCCGGGGCCCCGCGCCCCGTATCGGAATTTTTGGTGCTTATTAGCCGGTGTAAGAAGGGCCACCGACCGACTAGATGACGATCCAGTCGGTCGGCAATCCTTCTTGGACCGACTAGTTAGTTTCCTAAATTAATCTGTAGCTACTGTTTCTCGTTAGTCGGTCTAAGAACGTTGGATGACCGACTAGGTTGCAAACTAGTCGGTCAGCAATGCTTCTTTAACCGACTAAATCTTCATCTTAAATTTTAGCTGAGTTACTGTTTACTCTTAGTCGGTCTAAGAACGTTCATCGACCGACTAGATGCTAAACTAGTCGGTCAGTACTTGTTCATGGACCGACTAACTCTAGAATCCTATTTCGTTCAGGAATTACTGTTTGCACTTAGTCGGTCAGCGTTGGTCGACCGACCGACTAGTTGTCAAACTAGTCGGTCAGTGGTTGCTCTTTGACCGACTAACTAGTGTTAAAACCCTAATTTCTGGGCAGCCGCCAGCCCAACCTATAAATACCCCTCCCAAACGACTTCTTCTTCTCCAACACGACCCAAAACCTTAGAATCTTCCCCCTTCAGCCCCCATCTTCCTCCAAGCTTCATCCCTCCATTCTAAGCCCTAAATCCATCATCCAATCCATCCATCCACTCTTTCTACCTCTCATCTTCCCCAAAATCTCACCAAATCCATCAAAATCCCCAAATCCCCCAAAACCCTAGTTTCCCCAAACTTCTCCAATCTTTTCCAGATCTGATCCTAGGGTTCTCCGGAGTATTTCTTCCGTCTCCTCTCGGTAAGAAATCGATCTACCGTTGTTTTCATATCCTATTGTAATTTTTATGAAACCCTAATAAAATACTTGTGTTTTGATGTTTGTTTCCCCCTTAACAGCGATTTCCCCCGTAGATAGCATCCGTGTGACGAAGTAGTCGCCATCCCCGGTGCTAGGCAAGTGAAACTTGCCACTTAGGGTTTGGGCCATGTTTTAGGCCATTTTCTTATAGTAGGCGTAAAAGAGGCTAGGCGACGAAATGATACTCGCCTAGGCGCAAATTGGGGAATTAGCTTGACAACGAAGCTAATTCCGACATTTAGCATGTTGCACAACTATCATGTCACGTTTACTTTCCATTATCGGTACGCAAGTTAATTGTCATGTCATTGAATCCTTCATGCATTTCAGGGATTGCGTAGCTTTGCTACATTGCTTGTGTTCCTGGCTCGTGTTCCAGAAGCGGGCCATGCGTTGGTTGATAGCCAATGCCCGAATTGTGTGTTTCCTGGCTCGTGACCAGAAGCGAGCATAATGAGTTGGAAACCCCAACGCTCGACATTGAATTGTGAAATAGGAATGCGAGCTCATTGTGCGGGGCAACCCCAGGCTCACTAGCTGAGTTCATTGTGCGGGGACCCTAGGCTCCATTACGTGTGGGTATAAGGGGTGAGGGTTAAGCGGCCATTCAACTGGGAGTCTGTTTGATCAACAACTGCAGTTGTAAGGCGTAAACTCTTTGGGGGTGGGGTAGTTGTTAAGCGGCCAATCAGCGAATGTGGAACCATTCAGCTGTAAGGCGTAAACAATCTACAAAACAACGTGAATAGTGAATTGATTGAGATTGATAGTAGCGTGGCTACTCTTGTCTTGTCTTGTCTTGCCCCGATAATTGTTCCCTTGTACAAAATTGTCTTGCCATGTTTTAATTGTGCACTCATGTTATAACTGCCATGCCATGCATCATACTAAACTGCTAGGTTGCTAGTTGCCTTACTTTCAGTTTCCTTGCCCAAGTCTTTTAGACTTGCTGACATGTGCCCATTTACTCTTTTGGGTGACACATGTTAGATCCTGAGCCTGAGTACCCTGTTGAGGACGAGGTGTTTGCTGACGCCGAGCCCGAGCTTGTGTTTGACGGGGAGTACGTGGACACTGGGGACCAGTCCTAGTGTCTTTGTTATGCTTTACCTTTGTTAGAAAGTTGTTTGTTATCGGTGCGTAGCACCTATACTTTGTTGTTGTCGTTGCTTTTGGTTGGCCTTGTTCTGGGCCTTTAGACTCTTTTCTTTTAGCCTGGTGGCTTTTCTGGATGTTGGACTCTTTGTTGATGTTGGACAATTTGTGAGATGTGGAATTTTATTTCAGCCTCGCCTTGTGTTATTATTGTTATTCTGTTGTGGTTACAGTGACCTGTTTATGTATTGTGGACGCTTATCGGGTTTGGGGCTTCACAGCTCCACTCCCGTGCGGACCTTTTCACGTCTCGCCTCCATTTTAGGGAAGCGGGTCGTGACAGGTTTTAGTGGTGGCCCATGCAGGTTCTCTGTAACTGCGATTTTTGGAATAGCGATAATAATATTAGAATGTCCAATAAACTAAGTTCGACGTCCGATGTCATAGGCTATGAGTCTAATCTGATTCGTTCTCTGTGTCACTAGATGGCAGGAAGGCGTTTCACCCGTGGTGGGGGTAGTGGTGCGCTCCCTCATGATGAGGAGCCTGAGCGGGAACCCACCAGCGGTGAGATGATGCGGATGATGCTCCAGATGATGCAAGTGCAGCAGGGCGTGCTTCTGCAAGTCCAGAATGCTCCACTTGCTCGAGCTGCCCGGGCTCTTCCGGATGCCCCTCGCTCTGAGCCAGGAGCGAAGCAATTTCGGGAGCTGGGTCCCGCATATTTTGATGGTTCTGAGGGTCCTCTGGCTGTCGATGAATGGATTCGGAACATCGAGGACAATCTGAAGATGGCCAAGATCACCCCGGCTGGATGGGTTGATTTGGCGAAGAGGCAGCTCAAGGATAACGCCAGGAATTGGTGGGATGCGGAGGAGAAGTTGTTGGTGGAGCCGATTGCTTGGGCTACCTTCAAGGCTAGATTTGAGGGTGAGTTCTTCCCGAAGGCTGCCAAGGAGGAGATGCTGCAGCGTTTTATCGATCTGAAGCAGGGGAACTCGTCGGTGGACATGTATCACCAAGAGTTCATGAGGCTGAGTCGGTTTGCACCAAAGATGGTGCAGGACGCTGAGGAGAGAGCTCAGAGGTTCCTGCAGGGGCTTGCTTCGGAGCTCCAGAGTTTTGTGACCTCTTCTGACCGGGAATCTTATCAGAAGGTTCTGGTCGCTGCCAAGAGGCAGGAGCTGCTTGTGAACCAGAGGAGAGGGTCTGTTGTTGGTGCTGGGAAGAGGCCTGTGGAACAGGCGAGAGCTGTGGTTAGACCTGGATTCAGGCCTAATCAGTCCGCTCAGTTTAAGAGGCCAGGAGGGCCTATTCTGAAGCTTTGCCATTTCTGCGGCAGGCCTGGCCATGTCAAGGATCAGTGTCGGAAGTTTTTGGGCCAGTGTCTGATTTGCGGTGATGCTTCCCATGTCGCGAAGGATTGTCAGCATGCGAATCAGCTGCGGAGGGCTCCTGTTGCAGCACAGCCGTTGCAGCAGCGAGTGTCTGTTCCTGCTGGCCGTGGAGCAGCTCTTGTTCCGCAGGGGCAGGCTTTTCGGCAGGCTGTTCCGCCGAGGAGGCAGGCTTTTCTGATGACCGCTGCGGAGAGCGAGGCTGTGGATGAGGTTATCGTAGGTAATCCTCAATCTAGCTGTTACTTTCCTAGCTGGTTTTGAATGTTTGATTGTGTTGTTTGCTTGAACATGGTTGTTTGCTAGATTAGGGTTTGATTGTTAATTGCTTGATTAGGTGTGATTTTGGTTTGCACATTTCCTGCACGAGTCCTCTTTGACTCGGGTGCATCGATGTGCATTATTTCTCGGAGCTTCGTGGAGAGGCATTCCTTGTCGACGTCCCCTCTCCCCAAGAGTTGGAATATCGTTACAGGGAATGGTGTGGTCTCGGTGCATCGTGGTTGCAATTCTTGCTCGTTGGTGGTCTGTGGACATGAGCTTTTCGTTGATTTCATTGTCCACGACATCATCAACTATGATGCAGTTCTTGGGATGGATTGGCTGGCGAGCTTCTATGCTACGATTGACTGCAGGAGGAAGAAGGTGGTGTTCGAGATTCCCGGACATCCAGTATTTGAGTTCAGTCGTGGTAGCAGTTCGCTTGGTCCTGTCAGATTTCGGGCCAGGCCGGTGGAGGCTGTGGCTATGCAGATGGAGCTGGAGTGGCCAGCTGTGGTGCGTGATTTTGGCGACGTCTTCCCCGAGGAGATGTCTGGTTTGCCGCCTGATCGGGCTTTGGAATTTTCTATCGATCTTGTTCCAGGTGCGCAGCCGATTTCGAAGGCACCGTATCGTATGGCACCTGCAGAGTTGGAAGAGTTGCGGAAGCAGTTGGATGAGCTCTTGCTGAAGGGTTATATTAATCCTAGCGTGTCTCCGTGGGGAGCACCGGTGTTGTTGGTTAAGAAGAAGGATGGTTCGCGACGCATGTGCGTGGACTATCGGGAGTTGAATGCGGTGACCATTAAGAATAAATACCCGTTGCCTCGCATCGATGATATTTTTGATCAGCTTGGAGGTTCGAGGGTGTTTTCTAAATTGGATTTGAGGAGTGGTTACCATCAGTTGAAGGTGAAGAAGGGAGATGTTTCGAAGACAGCATTCAGGACGAAGTATGGACACTATGAGTTCGTGGTTATGCCTTTCGGTGTAACTAATGCGCCCGCAGTTTTCATGAATCTGATGAACCTGATTTTCTACGAATTTTTGGATAAGTTTGTCGTTATCTTCATTGACGACATTCTGATCTATTCGAAGTCGGAGGAAGAGCATGCCTCGCACTTGAGGACGGTGTTGGAGATTTTGAGGAAGCATCGGTTGTATGCTAAGTTTTCGAAGTGCGAGTTTTGGCTGGATCGAGTTGCTTTTCTCGGGCATGTGGTGACTGGAGATGGTATCTCAGTGGATCCCGAGAAGATTCGGGCCATCAGGGAGTGGCCTGTTCCGTCGTCTGCATCTGAGATTCGGAGTTTTCTCGGACTTGCTGGTTATTATCGGCGATTCATTAAGGACTTTTCCCGTATTGCTGAGCCGATGACCAGGTTGACGCGGAAGGATGTTGCTTTTGTTTGGTCGGGTGATTGTGAGGGTGCTTTTGGTGTTCTGAAGGAGAGGTTGACGACTGCCCCTATTCTTGTTGTGCCTGATCGTAGCGGTGGATTTGAGATCTTTTGCGATGCTTCTGGCAAGGGTCTCGGTTGTGTGTTGCATCAGCACGGGCATGTTGTGGCGTATGCGTCTCGTCAGCTTAAGGTTCATAAGAAGAATTATCCGACGCATGATTTGGAGTTGGCTGCCGTTGTGTTTGCTCTTAAGATTTGGAGGCACTTCCTGCTGAGTGAGAAAGTGAAGATTTTCACCGATCACAAAAGCTTGAAGTATATTTTCACTCAGAAGGAGCTCAACATGCGACATCGTCGATGGTTGGAGCTTATGGCGGATTATGATATTGATTTGCGGTTTCACCCTGGCAAGGTGAATGTGGTTCCAGATGCTTTGAGTAGGCTTCCAGCGGTGATGATTTTGACCTCGCAGTGGAGATTGCAGCAGGATTTTTACGAGTCTGGCGTGGAGATTGTTCTTCCTGGAGAGGCTTCTTCGTTGATGTACATGCAGGTACAGTCGACGATCGTGGATCGGATTAAGGCTGGCCAGGCTGAGGATCCGAAGCTGGTAAGGATTTGGGATCAGGTGGAAGCCGGTCTGCGGACTGACTTTTTGATTCATGAGGATGGCTCGCTGAGGTTTGGAGCCAGGTTGTGTGTGCCTGCTGGGGATATCAGAGAGGAGCTGATGGTGGAGGCACACAGTTCGCCGTATTCTGTGCATCCTGGTGGCACCAAGATGTACCAGGATCTTCGTCTGAATTATTGGTGGCATGGTATGAAGAGGAGTGTGGCTCGGAGTGTAGCCAAGTGCTTGGTTTGCCAGCAAGTGAAGGCGGAGCATCAGCGTACGGCCGGGTTGCTACAACCGCTTCGGATCCCGGAGTGGAAATGGCAGCACATCACTATGGACTTCGTGACTGGACTACCTCGGAGTCCGAAGCAGAATGACGCGATTTGGGTGATCGTAGATCGATTGACCAAATCTGCGCATTTTATTCCGTTCCGAGTGGGACAGTCCACTGAGGCGCTAGCGAGGAGATATGTGGAGGTAAAATTCTTTTACTCTCCGTTTTTATTTCCTTTTCCTAGTTTGGATAGTGATGTAACGTGAATCGTGCAGGAGGTTGTGTGACTTCATGGAGTCCCCGTGAGTATCGTGTCTGACAGAGACACGAGGTTCACATCTCAGTTCTGGCAGAGTTTGCAGAAGAGCTTGGGTACGCGTCTGAGTTTCAGCACGGCGTACCACCCGCAGACGGATGGCCAGTCCGAGAGGACGATTCAGATTTTGGAAGACATGCTGAGAGCGTGCATGTTGGATTTCAAGGGTTCGTGGGAGGACCATCTGCATTTGGTGGAGTTTTCCTACAACAACAGCTTCCAGGCGAGTATTGGCATGGCGCCTTTCGCCGCTCTTTATGGGAGGAAATGTCGATCGCCATTGAGTTGGGATGACGTCGGTGATCGGGAGTTGTTGGGACCTGAGATGATCGTGGAGGCCGTGGATATCGTCAGGAATATTCGGGAGAGGTTGAGGATTGCTCAGGACCGTTTTAAGCATTGGGCGGATGCTAAACGTCGTCCTTTGGAGTTTCAGCCGGGCGACCATGTGTTCTTGAAGATTTCCCCGAATCGTGGTGTGATTCGTTTTGGGAAGCGTGGGAAGTTGAGCCCGCGATACATTGGACCGTTTGACATTTTGGAGAGGGTTGGCGAGGTAGCGTATCGCTTGGCCTTGCCGCCATCTTTGGAAGGAGTTCACAATGTTTTCCATGTGTCGCAGCTTCGTCGATACATTAGCGATCCATCTCATGCGGTGGATTTCTCGGAGTTTACCGTTCGCCCCGATATGACGTATGACCAGTATCCAGTGCAGATTCTGGACAGGCGTCAGAAATCGCTTCGTAACAAGGTTGTCAATCTTGTGAGGGTGATGTGGCGACACGGTTCGCCGGGAGAGTCCACTTGGGAGAGAGAAGATGAGATGCGAGAGCGTTTCCCACTTTTGTTTCCGGACTCGTGAGTATTCGAAAATTCCGAGGACGGAATTTTTCTTAAGTTGGGGAGGATGTAACGACTGGTTTCCTTGTATCTGAATTTATTATAATATAATATATGTTTTGACGGATTTTCTCCTCTTGTGTGGTTTTCGTCTCCGTAGCTTTCATTTTCGATCGATTCGTCGTATTTTCTCGTTTCTTCCTTAGGATCGTCGATTTCGAAGTGCGTCACTCGTGACGGACTTCATAACGGTCATATCTTACTATTATATCAAGCCTAGGAGTCTTAGAAATCGATCCCGGGGCCCCGCGCCCCGTATCAGAATTTTTGGTGCTTATTAGCCGGTGTAAGAAGGGCCACCGACCGACTAGATGACGATCCAGTCGGTCGGCAATCCTTCTTGGACCGACTAGTTAGTTTCCTAAATTAATCTGTAGCTACTGTTTCTCGTTAGTCGGTCTAAGAACGTTGGATGACCGACTAGGTTGCAAACTAGTCAGTCAGCAATGCTTCTTTAACCGACTAAATCTTCATCTTAAATTTTAGCTGAGTTACTGTTTACTCTTAGTCGGTCTAAGAACGTTCATCGACCGACTAGATGCTAAACTAGTCGGTCAGTACTTGTTCATGGACCGACTAACTCTAGAATCCTATTTCGTTCAGGAGTTACTGTTTGCACTTAGTCGGTCAGCGTTGGTCGACCGACTGACTAGTTGTCAAACTAGTCGGTCAGTGGTTGCTCTTTGACCGACTAACTAGTGTTAAAACCCTAATTTCTGGGCAGCCGCCAGCCCAACCTATAAATACCCCTCCCAAACGACTTCTTCTTCTCCAACACGACCCAAAACCTTAGAATCTTCCCCCTTCAGCCCCCATCTTCCTCCAAGCTTCATCCCTCCATTCTAAGCCCTAAATCCATCATCCAATCCATCCATCCACTCTTTCTACCTCTCATCTTCCCCAAAATCTCACCAAATCCATCAAAATCCCCAAATCCCCCAAAACCCTAGTTTCCCCAAACTTCTCCAATCTTTTCCAGATCTGATCCTAGGGTTCTCCGGAGTATTTCTTCCGTCTCCTCTCGGTAAGAAATCGATCTACCGTTGTTTTCATATCCTATTGTAATTTTTATGAAACCCTAATAAAATACTTGTGTTTTGATGTTTGTTTCCCCCTTAACAGCGATTTCCCCCGTAGATAGCATCCGTGTGACGAAGTAGTCGCCATCCCCGATGCTAGGCAAGTGAAACTTGCCACTTAGGGTTTGGGCCATGTTTTAGGCCATTTTCTTATAGTAGGCGTAAAAGAGGCTAGGCGACGAAATGATACTCGCCTAGGCGCAAATTGGGGAATTAGCTTGACAACGAAGCTAATTCCGACATTTAGCATGTTGCACAACTATCATGTCACGTTTACTTTCCATTATCGGTACGCAAGTTAATTGTCATGTCATTGAATCCTTCATGCATTTCAGGGATTGCGTAGCTTTGCTACATTGCTTGTGTTCCTGGCTCGTGTTCCAGAAGCGGGCCATGCGTTGGTTGATAGCCAATGCCCGAATTGTGTGTTTCCTGGCTCGTGACCAGAAGCGAGCATAATGAGTTGGAAACCCCAACGCTTGACATTGAATTGTGAAATAGGAATGCGAGCTCATTGTGCGGGGCAACCCCAGGCTCACTAGCTGAGTTCATTGTGCGGGGACCCTAGGCTCCATTACGTGTGGGTATAAGGGGTGAGGGTTAAGCGGCCATTCAACTGGGAGTCTGTTTGATCAACAACTGCAGTTGTAAGGCGTAAACTCTTTGGGGTGGGGTAGTTGTTAAGCGGCCAATCAGCGAATGTGGAACCATTCAGCTGTAAGGCGTAAACAATCTACAAAACAACGTGAATAGTGAATTGATTGAGATTGATAGTAGCGTGGCTACTCTTGGCTTGTCTTGTCTTGCCCCGATAATTGTTCCCTTGTACAAAATTGTCTTGCCATGTTTTAATTGTGCACTCATGTTATAACTGCCATGCCATGCATCATACTAAACTGCTAGGTTGCTAGTTGCCTTACTTTCAGTTTCCTTGCCCAAGTCTTTTAGACTTGCTGACATGTGCCCATTTACTCTTTTGGGTGACACATGTTAGATCCTGAGCCTGAGTACCCTGTTAAGGACGAGGTGTTTGCTGACGCCGAGCCCGAGCTTGTGTTTGACGGGGAGTACGTGGACACTGGGGACCAGTCCTAGTGTCTTCGTTATGCTTTACTTTTGTTAGACAGTTGTTTGTTATCGGTGCGTAGCACCTATACTTAGTTGTTGTCGTTGCTTTTGGTTGGCCTTGTTCTGGGCCTTTAGACTCTTTTCTTTTAGCCTGGTGGCTTTTCTGGATGTTGGACTCTTTGTTGATGTTGGACAATTTGTGAGATGTGGAATTTTATTTCAGCCTCGCCTTGTGTTATTATTGTTATTCTGTTGTGGTTACAGGGACCTGTTTATGTATTGTGGACGCTTATCGGGTTTGGGGCTTCACAGCTCCACTCCCGTGCGGACCTTTTCACGTCTCGCCTCTATTTTAAGGAAGCGGGTCGTGACAGCATGAAATGGCAGTTATGGTATAAGTGCACAAGTAAGACATGGTGAAACAATAAGTACAAGAGAACAATTATCAGGACAAGTCAAGAGTAGCCAAGCTACTAACAATCTCAATCTTTTCACTAGTCATGTTTCACGTTGTTTGTAGATGTTTACGCCTTACAGCTGAACGGTTTGACATTCACACTGATTGGCCGCTTAACACTACCCCAAAACCCAGAGTTTACGCCTTACAACTGCAGTTGCTGATCGGGCAGACTCCCAGTAGAATGGCCGCTTAACTCTTACCCCTCCCACATGTAAACGAGCCAGGGTCCCTGTACACGAGCTCAGTAAATGAGCCAGGGTTGCCCCGCACAAGAGCTCGTTTCCTGGATCACAAACCAGGAGCGTATTTCATTTGGCATAGGGGTGCACCTAGCCTCAATCATTTCACAAGGTGTAGCGGAGCTACGCAATCACGGGAACACTTAAAGAATGCAATGACATGACAATTAATTTGCGCACCGTTAATGGAAATTAAACATGACATGGTAGTTGTGCAACATGGTAAATGCCGGATCCAGCTTCGTTGTCAAGCTAGTTCCTAAAATTGCGCCTAGGCGAGTATCATTTCGTCGCCTAGTCTCTTTTACGCCTACAACAAGCAAATGGCCTAAGACATGGCCCAAAACCCTAAGTGACAAGTTTCACTTGCCTAGCTCTAAGGATGACGATCAACGAGGCCGTCACACAAAAGCTAACTACGGCGATGAGATCGCTGCCATGGCAAAACAACATTAGAACAACATCCAACCTAGTTTTATTAGGGTTTCACAAAAACACAAATGGGTTATGAGGATATTAAGAGATCGAGTTATTACCGTATAGGAAGCGGAAGAACGATGCCGAGCAAGCACGGCAACGGAAGAAACGATCCGGGGGAACCTAGGGTTCAGATCTGGAATGGATGGGGAAAATCTGGAGAAATGGGGTTTTGGGGATTTTTGGGGGTTGGAGATGGCCTAGGGCATGGTGGTAGACCAAAATGGAGAGGGAAACTCCAAGGGAGGAAGGAATGGCTTGGGGAAAATGTTGGAGAGTGATTTGGGGAAGAAGGAGGCTCAGGAGAATGAAAGAGGGATGAAAGAAATCGTGGGTGGGGTTTAAATAGGAAGTGCTGGTGGCTACCCAGAAATTAGGGTTTCGACACTGATTAGTCGGTCAAAGAGCAACCACTGACCGACTAGTTTGGGAACTAGTCGGTCGGTTGACCAACGCAGACCGACTAAGTCCAAACAGTAACTCCTGTACAAAAATAGGATTTAGATTTAGTCGGTCAAAGAACAACTACTGACCGACTAGTTTCTCATCTAGTCGGTCGGTGAACGTTCTTAGACCGACTAAGAATGAATAGTACTTGGTATCAAAATGATCATAGAGCTAGTCGGTTAAAGAACGATTGCTGATCGACTAGTTTACAACCTAGTCGGTCGACCAATATTCTTAGACCGTCTAACGATAAACAGTAACTCCTGAGAAATTAACAAAGCCAACTAGTCGGTCCATGAAGGTTTGCTGACCGACTAAATCGTCATCTAGTCGGTCGGTTCCCCTTCTTATACCGGATAACGTGCACAGAAAGTTCCGAAATGAAGTGCGAAGCTCCGGGATCGATTCCTAAGACTCCTAGACTTGATCTAACAATAAGATATGACCGATATGAAGCCCGTCACGAATGACTTACTCCAAAATCGACGATTCTAAGGAAGAAGCTAGAAAATCACGACGAAACGATCGGAAACGAAATCTACGGAGACGAAAACCACACATGAGGAGAAAATCCACCAAAACACATAATATATAATATATATAATCCAAATACATGAAAACCAGTCGTTACATCCTCCCCAACTTAAGAAAAATTCTGTCCTCGGAATTTCCTAACACTCACGTGTCCGGAAACAAAAGTGGGAAACGCTCTCGCATCTCATCCTCATTCTCCCAAGTAGACTCTCCAGGAGAGCCGTGTCGCCACATCACCCTCACAAGATTGACAACCTTGTTCCGAAGTGACTTCTGACGCCTGTCCAGAATTTGCACTGGCTGCTGGTCATACGTCATATCGGGACGAACGGTAATCTCCGAGAAATCCACAGCATGAGATGGATCGCTAATGTATCAACGAAGCTGCGAAACATGGAAAACATCGTGAACTCCATCCAAAGATGGAGGCAAGGCTAAGCGGTAGGCTACCTCGCCAACTCTCTCCAGAATGTCAAACGGTCCAATGTATCGCGGGCTCAACTTCCCTCGCTTCCCAAAGCGAATCACACCACGATTCGGGGAAATCCTCAAGAACACATGGTCGCCCGGCTGAAACTCCAAAGGACGCCGTTTAGCATCCGCCCAATGCTTAAAACGGTCCTGAGCAATCCTCAACCTCTCCCGAATATTCCTGACAACATCCACGGCCTCCACAATCATCTCAGGTCCCAACAGCTCCCAATCACCAACGTCATCCCAACTCAATGGCGATCGACATTTCCTCCCATACAATGCGACGAAAGGCGCCATGCCAATACTCGCCTGGAAGCTGTTGTTGTAAGAAAACTCCACCAGATGTAGATGGTCCTCCCACGAACCCTTGAAATCCAACATGCACGCCCTCAGCATGTCCTCCAAGATCTGAATCGTCCTCTCGGACTGGCCATCCGTCTGCAGATGGTATGTCATGCTGAAACTCAGATGCGTACCCAAACTCTTCTACAAACTCTGCCAGAACTGAGATGTGAACCTCGTGTCTCTGTCCGACACGATACTCACAGGGACTCCATGAAGTCGTACGATCTCCTGTACGATTCACGTTACATCACTATCTAAACTAGTAAAAGGAAATAAAAACGGAGAGTAAAAGAATTTACCTCCATATATCTCCTCGCTAGCGCCTCAGTGGACTGTCCCACTCGAAATGGAATAAAGTGTGCGGATTTGGTCAATCGATCTACGATCACCCAAATCGCGTCATTCTGCTTCGGACTCTGAGGTAGTCCAGTCACGAAATCCATAGTGATGTGTTGCCATTTCCACTCCAGAATCAGAAGCGGTTGTAGCAACCCTGCAGTACGTTGATGCTTCGCCTTCACTTGCTGGCAAACCAAACACTTGGCTACACTCTGAGCCATGCTCCTCTTCATGCCATGCCACTAATAGTTCAGACGAAGATCCTGGTACATCTTGGTCCCATCAGGATGCACAGAATACGGCGAACTGTGTGCCTCCACCATCAACTCCTCTCTAATATCCCCAGCTGGCACACACAACCTGGCTCCAAACCTCAGCGAGCCATCCTCATGAATCAAAAAGTCAATCCGCAGACCGGCTTTCACCTGCTCCCGAATCTTCACCAGCTTCGGATCCTCAGCCTGGCCAGCCTTGACCCGATCCACGATCGTCGACTGTATCTGCATACACATCAACGAAGAAGCCTCTCCAGGAAGAACAATCTCAACACCAGACTCGTAAAAATCCTGCTGCAATCTCCAATGCGAGGTCAAAATCATCACCGCTGGAAGCCTACTCAGCGCATCAGGAACCACATTCACCTTGCCAGGGTGAAACTGCAAATCAATCTCATAATCTGCCATGAGCTCCAACCATCGACGTTGTCACATGTTGAGCTCCTTCTGAGTAAAAATATACTTCAAGCTTTTGTGATCGGTGAAGATCTTCACTTTCTCACTCAGCAAGAAGTGCTTCCAAATCTTACGAGCAAACTCAATAGCAGCCAACTCCAAATCATGCGTCGGGTAATTCTTCTCATGAACCTTGAGCTGACGAGATGCATAAGCCACAACGTGCCCGTGCTGATGCAATACACAACCGAGACCCTTGCCAGAAGCATCGCAAAAGATCTCAAATCCACCGATGCGATCAGGCACAACAAGAATAGGGGCAGTCGTCAATCTCTCCCTCAGAACACCAAAAGCATTCTCACAATCACCCGACCAAACAAAAGGTATATCCTTCCACGTCAATCTGGTCATCGGCTCAGCAATACGGGAAAAGTCCTTAATGAAGCGCCGATAGTAACCAGCAAGTCCAAGGAAACTCCGAATCTCAGACGCTGACTGCGGAACAGGCCACTCTCTGATGACACTGATCTTCTCGGGATCCACTGAAATACCATCTCCAGTCACCACATGCCTGAGAAAAGCAACTCTGTCCAGCCAAAACTCGCACTTCAAAAACTTAGCATACAACCGATGCTTCCTCAAAATCTCCAACACTGTCCTCAAGTGCGATGCATGCTCATCCTCCGACTTAGAATAGATCAGAATGTCGTCAATAAAGATAACGACAAACTTATCCAAAAAGTCGTAGAAAATCAAGTTCATCATATTCATGAAAACTGCGGGTGCATTGGTTACACCGAAAGGCATAACCACAAACTCATAGTGTCCATACTTCGTCCTGAACGTTGTCTTCGGAACATCATCCTTCTTCACCTTCAACTGATGATAACCACTCCTCAGATCCAACTTCGAAAACACCCTCGATCCTCTAAGCTGATCAAAAATATCATCAATGCGAGGCAACAGGTATTTATTCTTGATGGTCACCGCATTCAACTCCCGATAGTCCACGCACATGCGACGCGAACCATCCTTCTTCTTCACCAGCAGCACCGGTGCTCCCCACGGAGACACACTAGGATTGATATAACCCTTTTGCAAAAGCTCATCCAACTGCTTTCGCAATTCCTCCAACTCAGCGGGTGCCATTCGATACGGCACCTTCGAAATCGGCTGCGCTCCCGGAACAAGATCAATAGAAAATTATAAAGCTCGATCAGGTGGCAATCCAGACATCTCCTCGGGGAAGACGCCATCAAAGTCCCGCACAACCGCTGGCCTCTCCAGCTCCATCTGCATAGCCACAATCTCCACCGGCCTGACCCGAAATCTGACAGGACCAAGCGAGCTGCTACCTCGGATGAACTCAAATACTGGATGTCTGGGAATCTCGAACACAACCTTCTTCCTCCGACAGTCGATCGTAGCATAGAAGCTCGCAAGCCAATCCATCCCAAGAACTACATCATAGTTGATGATGTCGTGGACAATGAAATCAGCGTAAAGCTCATGTCCATAGACCACCAACGAGCAAGAATTGCAACCAAGATGCACCGAGACCACGCCATTCCCTGTAACGATATTCCAACTCTTGGAAAGAGGGGACGTCGACAAGGAATGCTTCTCCACGAAGCTCCGAGAAATAATGCACATCGATGCACCAGAGTTAAAGAGGACTCGTACAGGAAATGTGCACACCAAAACCACACCTACAAACAGTCTAACAATCAAGCCCTAGTCTAGTAACCAATCATGTTCAAGCAAACAACATAATCTAACAACCAAAACCAAATAAGAAAGGAACAGCTAGATGGAAAGTTACCTGCGATAACCTCATCCACAGCCTCGCTCTCCACAGCGGTCATCAGAAAAGCCTGCCTCCTCGGCGGAAAAGCCTGCTAAAAGGCCTGCCTCTGAGGGAAAAGAGCTGCTCCACGTCCGGCAGGAACAGGCACTCTCTGCTGCAACGGCTGTGCTGCAACAGGTGCCCTCCGCAACTGATTCGCATGCCGACAATCCTTCGCGACATGAGAAGCATCACCACATACCAAACACTGGCCCAGAAACTTCCTACACTGATCCTTGATGTGGCCAGGCTTGCCGCAGAAATGGCAAGTCTTCTGAATAGGCCCTCCTGGCCTCTTGAACTGCACCAGATGATTAGGCTTGAAACCAAGCCTAACCACCGCTCTGGCCTGCTCCATAGGCCTCTTCCCAGCACCAGAAACATGTCCTCTCCTCTGACTTAGGTTCAGCTCCTGCCTCCTCGCAGCGACCAAAACCTTCTGATAAGAGTCCAGATCAGAGGAAGACACAAAACTCTGAAGCTCCAAAGCAAGTCCATGCAGGAACCTCTGAGCCCTCTCATCAGTATCCTGCTCCATCTTCGGTGCGAACTGACTCAGCCTAGTGAACTCTTGGTGGTACAGGTCCACCGTCAAGCTCCCTTGCTTCAGATCAATAAAGCGCTGCAGCATCTCCTTCCTAGCAGCCTTCGGAAAGAACTCCTCGTCAAACCTGGACTTAAAGGTAGCCCAAGCTATCGGCTCCACCAGCATCTTCTCTTCCACATCCCACCAGTTTCGAGCATTACCCTTGAGTTGCCTCTTCGCCAAATCAACACATCCAGCCGGGGTGATCTTGGCCATCTTCAAATTATCCTCTATGTTCCGAATCCACTCATCGGCAGCCAGAGGACCCTCAGACCCATCAAAATATGCGGGACCCAGCTCCCGAAATTGCTTTGCTCCCGGCTCGGAGCGAGGGGCATCCTGGATTTCCCGACCAGCTCGAACAACAGGAGCATTCTGGACTTGCAAGAGCACGCCCTGCTGCACCTACATCATCTGAAGCATCATCCGCATCATCTCTCCATTGGTGGGTTCCCGCTTAGGCTCCTCGTCATGAGGGGACGCACCACTACCACCACCACGGGTGAATCGCCGTCCTGCCATCTAATGACACAGAAAACGAAGCAGATTAGACTCATAGCTTATGACTCGGACGTCGAACTTAGTTTATCGGACATTCTAATATTATTATCGTCGTTCCGATAATCGCAGTTACAGAAGAGACCTGCATAGGCCACCAACAAAACCTGTCACGCCTCGCTTCCCTAAAATGGAGGCGAGACGTGAAAAGGTCCGCACGAGAGTGGAGCTGTGAAGCCCCAAACCCGATAAGCGTCAATAAAACATAAACAGGTCCCTATAACCACAAACGGAACAACAATAATAACACAAGGAGAGACAGAAATAAAATCTCAAATCTCATAAATTTTCCAACATGAAAATTGAGTTCAACATCCAGAAAAGCCACCAGGCTAAAAGAAAGAGTCTGAAGGCCCAGAACAAGGCCAACAAGGACAAACATAACAAGGTATAGGTGCCACGCACCGACAACTAAACAGCAGTCTAAAACAAAGGGAAAGCTCAACAAAGACACTAGGACTGGTCCCCAGTGTCCACGTACTCCTTGCCAAACACAGGATCGGGCTCGGCGTCAGCAAACACCTCGTCCTCAACAATGAACTCAGGCTCAGGATCTAACATGTGTCACCCAAAAGAGTAAAGGGGCACATGTCAGCAAGTCTAAAAGGACTTGGGCAAGGAAACTGAAAGTAAGGTAAACTAACAACCTAGCAGTTATAGTATGCATGACATGGCAGTTATGGTATAAGTGCACAAGTAAGACATGGTGAAACAATAAGTACAAGAGAACAATTATCAGGACAAGTCAAGAGTAGCCAAGCTACTAACAATCTCAATCTTTTCACTAGTCACGTTTCACGTTGTTTGTAGATGTTTACGCCTTACAGCTGAACGGTTTGACATTCACACTGATTGGCCATTTAACACTCCCCCAAAACCCAGAGTTTACGCCTTACAACTGCAGTTGCTGATCGGGCAGACACCCAGTTGAATGGCCGATTAACTCTTACCCTTCCCACATGTAAACGAGCCAGGGTCCCTGTACACGAGCTCAGTAAATGAGCCAGGGTTGCCCCGCACAAGAGCTCGTTTCCTGGATCACAAACCAGGAGCGTATTTCATTTGGCATAGGGGTGCACCTAGCCTCAATCATTTCAGAAGGTGTAGCGGATTTACGCAATCACGGGAACACTTAAAGAATGCAATGACATGACAATTAATTTGCGCACCGTTAATGAAAATTAAACATGACATGGTAGTTGTGCAACATGGTAAATGCCGGATCCAGCTTCGTTGTCAAGCTAGTTTATAAAATTACGCCTAGGCAAGTATCATTTCGTCGCCTAGTCTATTTTACGCCTACAACAAGCAAATGGCATAAGACATGGCCCAAAACCCTAAGTGGCAAGTTTCACTTGCCTAGCTCCGAGGATGACGCTCAACGAGGCCGTCACACAAAAGCTAACTACGGCGATGAGATCGCTGCCATGGCAAAACAACATTAGAACAACATCCAACCTAGTTTTATTAGGGTTTCACAAAAACACAAATGGGTTATGAGGATATTAAGAGATCGAGTTATTACCGTATAGGAAGCGGAAGAACGATGCCGAGCAAGCACGGCAACGGAAGAAACGATCCGGGGGAACCTAGGGTTCATATCTGGAATGGATGGGGAAAATCTGGAGAAATGGGGTTTTGGGGATTTTTGGGGCTTAGAGATGGCCTAGGGCATGGTGGTAGACCAAAATGGAGAGGGAAACTCCAAGGGAGGAAGGAATGGCTTGGGGAAAATGTTGGAGAGTTATTTGGGGAAGAAGGAGGCTCAGGAGAATGAAAGAGGGATGAAAGAAATCGTGGGTGGGGTTTAAATAGGAAGTGCTGGCGGCTGCCCAGAAATTAGGGTTTCGACACTGATTAGTCGGTCAAAGAGCAACCACTGACCGACTAGTTTGGGAACTAGTCGGTCGGTTGACCAACATAGACCGACTAAGTCCAAACAGTAACTCCTGTACAAAAATAGGATTTAGATTTAGTCGGTCAAAGAACAACTACTGACCGACTAGTTTCTCATCTAGTCGGTCGGTGAACGTTCTTAGACCGACTAAGAATGAATAGTACTTGGTATCAAAATGATCATTGTAACGGCCGCTTTCCGACCGTTCGTATTATCTGCGTGCACGTGCTTTATCGTGCACGTATTTTATTTGGTTATTTCTGAGCTCCGGCATATGCGATGCGATATGCCATTGCGATCGTTTCGGGGTGTTGGATTTTATTGTAATTTTTGGGAACGTCGTTTCACGGCTCGTTTTCTCGCAAAACGACTTTGAACGATAGGGGCGTCTTAGTCATTTGACTCAAAACGCCGTTTCCAATTTTGCGTAAATTGTTGGTAGGCGTTACGCACGATCGGGCTCCGTAGATCTGTGCGTCTCATCTCCACGATCGCCCCGGTATTTTCGGATTATTTTTCTGACGCCCGGATTGCGAATTATCACCCGGATTAACCTCGACCGTCGATCTCCCCAATCAGTTCAAATTTCGAAAATTGTTAGCCAAATCTGGCTAAATCTCTCATCAAATCGTTTTAAGATCTTCCCTAATCTGTTTCACTAATCTTCCCTAGACTTATCACAACCCGTACACCTCTAACCCTATAGCTTTTCCCTTTAAGCTTCAACCCTAGGTTTGTTTAGCAATTTTAATTATTTTATAAACTAACCCTAAAACATATTTTATCATTCACGTGACCTAGGGCTGAAGCAATTCACGCCGCCAGCAAGAAGAAACCCCCGTGATATCGCATCTCCTCTCCCCTCGCACAAACCCCCCTCCCCCGTGTTTCTTCACCTCACTAAAACCCTAACTCCCTCTCCCACGCCTTCAATCTCTCACCGGCGGCCTTTCCCTCAGCTCGACGCCGCCCCGCTCTCGCCGCGCGGCCACCATCCGCGTGCAGCCGCCGCCGCAACCCCGATCACCCTCTCTCGCTTTTCCGCCTCGCTCCGCAGTCACTCCGACCATCGTGCAAACGTCGCCCAGCACCCTGCTCCGGCCGTCGACCCACCGGAGGCCCCCCCCTCTGTCGCCCTTCGCCACCTGTATGTCGCCGGCAACGGCGGCCTCATCGTGAGCAGCTGCAGCTTCCATTGCTGCGGCGATTTCCGGCCACCGCTGGCCAAGCGAGCGTCGCCCCAGCCTCGCAGATCACCGGGAAGCGCCCGTGGGTCACCGCACGAACTCCCTGACCACCGGAGATCTCTGTCAGCACACCGGAGAAGGATATCTGACCGTCGGGACCTCCTCTTCCGCTGTTGCAGATCTCCGGAGGGAGTTCCAGTCCGTCGGGGCTTCACCACCTTGCCACGTAGCCTTGCGTCGTCCCCGACGATTCAGGCAGCTGTCGCGCCTTCCTCCTCGCTGTTTTAGACGTCGATCACCTCCCTTGCTCGTTGATTGGTCTTCCCGATCGCTGTCCACTTTTCTGTGTCGCCGTACACTTCCGTGCACGCTTCCGTGCTCGCTGTTTTGGTCCCCTTGGCCGTTGTTCTCCTTGCTCGTTGTTTCACGGCTCCTCGACGCCGCCAACGCCTCCTACGGACCATTACCGGGCTTGCCTTCACTGTCAGCTATCTTCACCCGCTGTCCTCACGTGCAGTCCGCTACCAGAGCGTGTCTGGCTACGCTACTCGTATCCGAGACGCCGCAAGAAGACGTTCCGTAGCCGTGCCGTTCAGATCGGTCGCTGTCCAGACACTACTTCCGCTCTACTCCAGACTCCGGACAGGTTGGTTCCCCGACCTCGTAGCGAAACCCACACAATAGCAGAACTGGAAACCTAACTAAAAACGGCAACTTAACTCATTAAATTTAATTTCTGCTCTCTTAAAACGATGTGGAACCGTAGACCGACGATCGGACTTTTGACTGTGCACATAGGATAGAATCGTCGGATAGGCTGATCGGACAACTTGACTCGTGACTGTTAGGGTAGCCACGTTCAACTTAGAAGTGAACTTAAATAGGAATTTCTAAAATCGCGACCTGACACTGTCACCGTGACCGTTTCAGACAGACTACCGCGGACGCGACGACTGGACGCGACGCCCCGGACGGACGACACACTCGCTACCGCAGGCAAGTGTACTCACTTGCTCTTTCGGCCGTGCCTAGGCCTTAGACTGTTAGAACTATTAAACTGTGAACAAAGAGAACCGGACGTGAAATGATAGCGTCTGGAACGACTCCTGACGGCTCAGACTTGACGACGAAGTCTGAGCCTGACAACAACTTTTGATATTGTAGGGCTATCATGTGTGTGCGTGTGTGTGGACACCCTAGAATAACCCTTCCTGTCTTGTCACGTCATGTTCCATTTTGCACAGCCTGCGGGCAATAGGGCACTCTCTGAGTGATCCCTTGTACGGATACACAGCCTGTGGGCAATGAGACGCTCACCTAGCAGAGTGAGTGATCTTTGTTACGGAACACCTACGGGAGGCTCGGCACCCACCTAGCAGAGTGAGTGTCCCAGCAGACCGAGAGGATAGAGACGCTCACCTAGCAGAGTGAGTGGTCCTATACAGTAGTACGGTTTCACCTACGAGGCGTTATTCACTCACCTAGCAGAGTGAGCGATACGCTACAGACCGTGGGGATAGAGGCACTCACCTAGCAGAGTGAGTGGCCCTATATTGTCTTGTCCTGAGTTCTGGGGTTTGGGGTAGGGTTGAGCGTGCGCACGGCAAGAGGGTCTGATCCCCCTCGAACCGTAAGGCGTGAACCCTTCATGTCACAATTGTCTTGTCTTGTCTTGTCCTGTCCTGTCACGTTTCGTCTTGTCACGTTTCATCTTGTCATGTCTTGTCTTGACACCTGTAGGTTAGTCCCGTAGTTGGTAGCACACGCTACGACTACTGCTTGTCCCGTTTTACTTTCCTGTTGCGTTTACTTTCTGTTGTCACTCTGTTATAACCCCAGCATGCTAATCAACCAGTAAACCATTGTTAATAGTTCGGTGCACTTGCAGTAGAGTCTGACCTCTTTTGTAGACTTTACCTGACGTACAGTTCCCTTCTTTTGGTGCTGTACGTCAGGTGTGGAGCCAGAGTACGCAGGGCCGGAGGACGCAGACCCAGAGTACATGCCCGAGGAGGACCAGAGCTAGGGATCTTCACGTTGCTGATTCAGAGGGTTCACTGCAGTTTAGGTGGGTGCGTAGCACCGTTTACTTTCTGTTTAGGTTGGGTGCTTGCATCATTAGTTTACTCCAGTTGTTTTGTAGTCGTGTTGGCTTTTGTTTAGACTCTCTGTACTTTTCTGGATATCTGTGGAATAAAATGAATGCATCTCTTTTAGTACTTTTGTTGTTCCGTACTAACCTGCAGGGACCTGTTCCTTCGTCTTGGAGTACCACACAGACGCTTATTGGGTCCGAGCTTCATTGCTCCGGCCTAAGCGGGCCTTGTCACGTTTCGCTTCTGTCGTTTTGGGAAGCGGGGCGTGACAGGTTTTAGTGGTGGCCCATGCAGGTCATTTTCTGCAAAAGTTCGGAACGATAGAAGTATTAACATTCATTCTTTCCATTCAGGAATATGTATGAGTCTAAGTCGTGTTTTTTTTCCCTATCGTTAGGATGGTAAGAGGACGTGGAGCTCGAGACGGACCTTCATCTGACGGGACCATGGATGGACGAAGTGGCGAGTTCCGTCAATTTCTGGGCGTGATGAGAGAGATGTTGGACGTGCAGCATCAGTTGGTTCAGCAGTCCCAGCGTGCTGCCCAGACTCCCCCGGTTGCACCATCACCTCCGCCTGCCCCACGAGCTGCTCCAAGAGTGAAGCAGTTCAATGAGCTCCAGCCGAGAACATTTTCGGGGAAAGAAGGACCCCTAGCTGCTGACGAGTGGATCCAGAGCACGGAGGAGAAGTTAGTTGCTGCGAAGATTCCTGATGATACCCGAGTGGAGATAGCAAAGATGCAGTTGACAGAGAATGCCAGGAACTGGTGGCGCATTGAGGAGAGGCGCCTGCTGAAGCCAGTGGAGTGGAAGACCTTCCGCTCGATGTTTAAGGATAAGTATTTCACCAAGTCTGCCAGGAGGGAGCTATTGAGCAAGTTTATAAACCTGAAGCAAGGGGATATGACTGTCGAGGAGTATGAAGCTGAGTTCGAGATGCTGAGTCGTTTTGCTTCGCATATGGTAAGGAAGGAGGAGAAACGAGCTGATCGCTTTCGTCAGGGACTGCGTCCGAATATCCAGGCTTCTATGTCTTCGGCAAATTTCACGACTATGAGGGAGGTGATAGATGCTGCGAAGAATCATGAGATTATTTCACTCCTACCTGACTCTCCAACTGATAAGGGGAAGCGTCCCATGGAGCAGTATCGATCACCTGCTAGGCCGACGGTGGGACCAGTTCAGACAGTGCCTTTCAAAAGGTCAGGAGCACCTATGCAGAGTCAGAATAAGGGACCATGCCATTTCTGCGGCAAGCCAGGGCATCAGCAGAACACTTGCAGGAAGAAGCTGGGTTTGTGTCTGGCATGTGGAGCGGCCACACACGCCTTTGTAGATTGCCCGAGGTATCGCCATGCTGAGGGCGGAGCATCTGCCCCTACCCAGAGAGGAGCTGTTGTCCGTGAAGCATATGTCATGACAGCAGCGGATGGCGACGTTGCAGGTAACTCCATAGTTTTAATCTTTCATATTATAGTTTAGCTTATTTTTGGCTGCGTATGCATGTTTTGAAACTTTTTGTTCCTTTCAAATCAAACCTTTAATGTTTTGGGATTAGCCCACAAAGATCACAACCCACCTATCTTCCCTCATCCAATATCACACCTCCACACGTTTTTCCAATGTTTTAAAATATGCCTTAGCCTTAAACTTTCTTTTTTTTCCTCTTCAGGGATGTTATTTTATATTGTTTTGATATTGTTAGTACTAGATATTTTGTTATAAGGTTATGTTTACGGGTAGGCTCAGAGTGGGATGAGATATGTTGTATCGGTGATTAGTTGGTTTTGAATACACAAAGATATTAGAATAGATTTCTTTTGGATGAAAGGAACGAGGTGTCCAAGACTTATTTATAATACCGATGTGTAATCGACTCAATGGAAATTCTAGTTGGATGAAATTGAACACATGGAGATGAGAACTTATCGGATTTGAAACTTGGACGTGTAGCAGATATGAATAGCTATGAAGATATATCATGATTTATAGTGACAAATGGATGATGAGAAGACGGATTTAGTATTGGTTAGGATTAGATATAGTGAGTAAGGATATGATGTGATTTTTGATGGTTTAATTATTTGACGGATAAATTTATGGGATGATATGACGAAGAATGTATTGCGAACAAGGCGGTTGTTGATTTGTGAAAGATGCTGTAAGATAGACAAAGTTTATGTCTTAGTCTGGTGATTGCCTAGAACAACATTTTAGCGATTAACTAATATTGGGAGGAGATCGAGAAATTGAAAAGATGTTTTTAAGCGATGATGTTTAGCAGAGTGGTATGGTATGAGAAGATGATTATTATTTTATTTGTGAGGACTTGGAGTTGGAGATTTGAACAGTAGTGATGGGACTATAGTTAAGTATTAGGAGTAGAGTTTAATCGTGGCTTTGCCAGTGAAAAGATGGATTATGATGGATTATTGAGGAACGTTGTTCGAAGTTACATGATTAGAAATCTTTATGAGTAGACATGATAGTTGCGAGTATAAGGTTATATAGATATATTATTATTAGTGTGAGTGATTCCGAGGGCGGAATCATTTCTAAGGTGGGTAGAATGTAACGGCCGCTTTCCGACCGTTCGTATTTTCTGCGTGCACGTGCTTTATCGTGCACGTATTTTATTTGGTTATTTCTGAGCTCCGGCATATGCGATGCGATATGCCATTGCGATCGTTTCGGGGTGTTGGATTTTATTGTAATTTTTGGGAACGTCGTTTCACGGCTCGTTTTCTCGCAAAACGACTTTGAACGATAGGGGCGTCTTAGTCATTTGACTCAAAACGCCGTTTCCAATTTTGCGTAAATTGTTGGTAGGCATTACGCACGATCGGGCTCCGTAGATCTGTGCGTCTCATCTCCACGATCGCCCCGGTATTTTCGGATTATTTTTCTGACGCCCGGATTGCGAATTATCACCCGGATTAACCTCGACCGTCGATCTCCCCAATCAGTTCAAATTTCGAAAATTGTTAGCCAAATCTGGCTAAATCTCTCATCAAATCGTTTTAAGATCTTCCCTAATCTGTTTCACTAATCTTCCCTAGACTTATCACAACCCGTACACCTCTAACCCTATAGCTTTTCCCTTTAAGCTTCAACCCTAGGTTTGTTTAGCAATTTTAATTATTTTATAAACTAACCCTAAAACATATTTTATCATTCACGTGACCTAGGGCTGAAGCAATTCACGCCGCCAGCAAGAAGAAACCCCTGTGATATCGCATCTCCTCCCCCCTCGCACAAACCCCCCTCCCCCGTGTTTCTTCACCTCACTAAAACCCTAACTCCCTCTCCCACGCCTTCAATCTCTCACCGGCGGCCTTTCCCTCAGCTCGACGCCGCCCCGCTCTCACCGCGCGGCCACCATCCGCGTGCAGCAGCCGCCGCAACCCCGATCACCCTCTCTCGCTTTTCCGCCTCGCTCCGCAGTCACTCCGACCATCGTGCAAACGTCGCCCAGCACCCTGCTCCGGCCGTCGACCCACCGGAGGCCCCCCCTCTATCGCCCTTCGCCACCTGTAAGTCGCCGGCAACGGAGGCCTCATCGTGAGCAGCTGCAGCTTCCATTGCTGCGGCGATTTCCGGCCGCCGCCGGCCAAGCGAGCGTCGCCCCAGCCTCGCAGATCACTGGGAAGCGCCCGTGGGTCACCGCACGAACTCCCTGACCACCGGAGATCTCTGTCAGCACACCGGAGAAGGAGATCTGACCGTCGGGACCTCCTCTTTCGCTGTTGCAGATCTCCGGAGGGAGTTCCAGTCCGTCGGGGCTTCACCACCTTGCCACGTAGCCTTGCGTCGTCCCCGA
Organism: Scilla litardierei; assembly: GCA_030789695.1. NCBI lineage: Eukaryota > Viridiplantae > Streptophyta > Magnoliopsida > Asparagales > Asparagaceae > Scilla > Scilla litardierei. Next base: position 485,458,382 of record CM061142.1, on the reverse strand, counting down.
CGATTCAGGCAGCTGTCGCGCCTTCCTCCTCGCTGTTTTAGACGTCGATCACCTCCCTCGCTCGCTGATTGGTCTTCCCGATCGCTGTCCACTTTTCTGTGTCGCCGTACACTTCCGTGCATGCTTCCGTGCTCGCTGTTTTGGTCCCCTTGGCCGTTGTTCTCCTTGCTCATTGTTTCACGGCTCCTCGACGCCGCCAACGCCTCCTACGGACCATTACCGGGCTTGCCTTCACTGTCAGCTATCTTCACCCGCTGTCCTCACATGCAGTCCGCTACCAGAGCGTGTCTGGCTACGCTACTCGTATCCGAGACGCCGCAAGAAGACGTTCCGTAGCCGTGCCGTTCAGATCGGTCGCTGTCCAGACACTACTTCCGCTCTACTCCAGACTCCGGACAGGTTGGTTCCCCGACCTCGTAGCGAAACCCACACAATAGCAGAACTGGAAACCTAACTAAAAACGGCAACTTAACTCATTAAATTTAATTTCTGCTCTCTTAAAACGATGTGGAACCGTAGACCGACGATCGGACTTTTGACTGTGCACATAGGATAGAATCGTCGGATAGGCTGATCGGACAACTTGACTCATGACTGTTAGGGTAGCCACGTTCAACTTAGAAGTGAACTTAAATAGGAATTTCTAAAATCGCGACCTGACACTGTCACCGTGACCGTTTCAGACAGACTACCACGGACGCGACGACTGGACGAGACGCCCCGGACGGACGACACACTCGCTACCGCAGGCAAGTGTACTCACTTGCTCTTTCGGCCGTGCCTAGGCCTTAGACTGTTAGAACTATTAAACAGTGAACAAAGAGAACCGGACGTGAAATGATAGCGTCTGGAACGACTCCTGACGGCTCAGACTTGACGACGAAGTCTGAGCCTGACAACAACAACTTTTGATATTGTAGGGCTATCATGTGTGTGCGTGTGTGTGGACACCCTAGAATAACCCTTCCTGTCTTGTCACGTCATGTTCCGTTTTGCACAGCCTGCGGGCAATAGGGCACTCTCTGAGTGATCCCTTGTACGGATACACAGCCTGTGGGCAATGAGACGCTCACCTAGCAGAGTGAGTGATCTTTGTTACGGAACACCTACGAGAAGCTCGGCACCCACCTGGCAGAGTGAGTGTCCCAGCAGACCGAGAGGATAGAGACGCTCACCTAGCAGAGTGAGTGGTCCTATACAGTAGTACGGTTTCACCTACGAGGCGTTATTCGCTCACCTAGCAGAGTGAGCGATACGCTACAGACCGTGGGGATAGAGGCACTCACCTAGCAGAGTGAGTGGCCCTATATTGTCTTGTCCTGAGTTCTGGGGTTTGGGGTAGGGTTGAGCGTGCGCACGGCAAGAGGGTCTGATCCCCCTCGAACCGTAAGGCGTGAACCCTTCATGTCACAATTGTCTTGTCTTGTCTTGTCCTGTCCTGTCACGTTTCGTCTTGTCACGTTTCGTCTTGTCATGTCTTGTCTTGACACCTGTAGGTTAGTCCCGTAGTTGGTAGCACACGCTACGACTACTGCTTGTCCCGTTTTACTTTCCTGTTGCGTTTACTTTCTGTTGTCACTCTGTTATAACCCCAGCATGCTAATCAACCAGTAAACCATTGTTAATAGTTCGGTGCACTTGCAGTAGAGTCTGACCTCTTTTGTAGACTTTACCTGACGTACAGTTCCCTTCTTTTGGTGATGTACGTCAGGTGTGGAGCCAGAGTACGCAGGGCCGGAGGACGCAGACCCAGAGTACATGCCCGAGGAGGACCAGAGCTAGGGATCTTCACGTTGCTGATTCAGAGGGTTCACTGCAGTTTAGGTGGGTGCGTAGCACCGTTTACTTTCTGTTTAGGTTGGGTGCTTGCACCATTAGTTTACTCCAGTTGTTTTGTAGTCGTGTTGGCTTTTGTTTAGACTCTCTGTACTTTTCTGGATATCTGTGGAATAAAATGAATGCATCTCTTTTAGTACTTTTGTTGTTCCGTACTAACCTGCAGGGACCTGTTCCTTCGTCTTGGAGTACCACACAGACGCTTATTGGGTCCGAGCTTCATAGCTCCGGCCTAAGCGGGCCTTGTCACGTTTCGCTTCTGTCGTTTTGGGAAGCGGGGCGTGACAATCATAGAGCTAGTCGGTTAAAGAACGATTGCTGATCGACTAGTTTACAACCTAGTCGGTCGACCAATATTCTTAGACCGACTAACGATAAACAGTAACTCCTGAGAAATTAACAAAGCCAACTAGTCGGTCCATGAAGGTTTGCTGACCGACTAAATCGTCATCTAGTCGGTCGGTTCCCCTTCTTATACCGGCTAACGTGCACAGAAAGTTCCGAAATGAAGCGCGAAGCTTCGGGATCGATTTCTAAGACTCCTAGGCTTGATCTAACAATAAGATATGACCGATATGAAGCCCGTCACGAATGACTTACTCCAAAATCGACGATTCTAAGGAAGAAGCTAGAAAATCACGACGAAACGATCGGAAACGAAATCTACGGAGACGAAAACCACACATGAGGAGAAAATCCACCAAAATACATAATATATAATATAAATAATCCAAATACATGAAAACCAGTCGTTACAACTTACCCAGACGAATGCCAGAATATAGGCAGTGGTACATGTATTTTGTCGTAACACAAGCAACGGGACGGGATACCAAAACACAGGCAGCGATACGTGAAGATGAACTCCAGTCACTCCCACACTCTCTCAAACTATGAGTTACCCCAAAACCCCAGTGAAGCGTCAAGTGTGATATGGGATGTTACACAAGATGTTCCATACAATGTACCACATGATGAAAGTTAAACCAAGACCACCGGTTGACTTTCTTATTGAAAATTAGAAAGGTAGGAAACACATTTCAAATCAGACTGTGCCAAAGCACAGTGGATACTAAGAAATTAGAAGATAAATACAAGTCCAACATCCGGGATGTCGATTCCATGCTTCGAGTATATGGTGGTTTCGTTAGCACACAATTTACCCAAGTTGATGGTTGTGTGTTACAACCACCAAAGTTGAAAGTTGGCAATGTAATCTGTAGTTGATTAGTTTCCTATTAGATTAGGTCTCTAGTTTTGGTTCAAGTCAATAGCCGTTCTGAGGCTATAAATGACGTTCTAATTTCGTACGAGTACACTAGCTAATTTTCTAAATCTAGAATTTATCGCGACTTACGGATTTCGAGATTGTCGTAGTGAGTCGGGACTAGATCTAGAGCTTCCACGGAAGTTGGTGCAAGAGAATTGGTACCTGCAAACACAAGAAATAACTGGTTAAAGAATAACTTGTCTATCTATATAACTTGATCGTTTTGATTTTATAAATGATTGAAAAGCGTTCTAAATTTTTATATAGACTAGATATGAGAAAAATAATTTTACTTAATGAGGAAATATTTTTCAGAAGCTTTTGGTAATTTTCATATTTTTTAAAAGCTCAAAATCAATTTAAAAACTAATTTTAATTAGGTAACGTAATTGTTCAAACATTTCTTTTGGATGAACTATGAGTCAGAAAGTTTCAAGTGCGCTGTCAAAATGACCGTCTCGAAGAGTACTACAACATATAATTTTTCCACATATCAGTTTACGTGAAAATAGTAAATTATGGATTTTTAAAAGAAAACAACATATTTAAGTTTTAGGCTTAAAAATTTATTCTTGAAATACTACTCGTCTGATTGAGATGAAACTAGCGCCATTGGATCTAGAACGTTATTTCTGATTTTTTTGGAGCTGGCCTTGTATTTTTCCGACCCTTATATTATTTACTATTAATTATTTATCAAATAACCCATTTTATCTAATTATCTAAAACGTATACATACATTTTAATACGAAAATACGTTAAAAATACGTTATAAATCTTACCTTCGTTTTCCCCTATGCAGCATGCAGCGGGGGTGTCGTTCGTGGGTTATTCGACGTCAGACGGCGGCGAGGGCTCGTGGCGGCAGCGAGACGGCGGCGACGACGCGGGAGGCGGTGGCAGCGGGCTGCAGCATCGGGGTGCTTCGAAGCGACGGTGTGTTGTGGATGGTGTTGAGGCTATCGGGGTGCTCCAGGCGGCGAAGCTGCGGCGACTTCGAGGGGCGCCGTGAGGGGCGGCGAGGGCACGGAGGCGGGGCAATGGCGTGTACACTCGTCGTAGATCCGAGAAGGGAGAGGAAGATCGAAGACCGGGGTGCTCTCGGGGGCTGTCCGCGGAGGTGGCGACATGTGGAGCATCGGGAGGCGACGGGTTCGGGCGGTCGATGGCGAAACGTGGGTCGAAGACGACGTGGACGGGGAGAGAGTTGTCGAAGGGGGGAGAGAGGGGGGGAGAGAGAGAGAATGGGAGAGGGTGAGAGCGTGGGCTTCAGGCTTATTAGCCTGGGAGAGAAAGCGTTTAGGGGAGGGGGTTTTATAGTAATTAAATTAATAATTAACTACGTATGAATTAAATACTTAGTTAATTGGGAATTAATGATGTTAGGTGTGGGGATTTGACTAAGCTTAGAAGCTTAGATCAAAACTCCTCCTCATGTAAACGTGGGAGGCTGTCGATAGGAGATATGTATTTAAGGGTAATTAGGATAGTCTAAAAGGTGATTAGTGAAAAGTAATTAGTAAAATTTGGGTACGAAATTACGATTTTGACCCAGAAGTTAAACGTGTCCGAAAAATTACAAAAACATAGCCACGGGTTCGTATCATCGTGAGGATCGCGAATACGAAGTCTATTTCTCGGTTTGAGCTACGGAGATACGAGTTTTGGGCTAAAATGTTTGGGATACGGGTTTGCTGGTTCTAGGTTGATTTGATATCAGAAAATTACGAAATTAATATGTGGGGCACTAAATGATCATATAAGGATACTATAGAAGTTTGAAAATGTTTTGATGATGTTTATATAGAAAATTAATTATACAGCTAAATCGGTAGCATTTGAAAATGAATTATTATAAAAATCATTTAGAGGTATTTGATGAAACTCGAACTTACTGAAATACATCAAAAACTAGTTAGATGCTTCCAGATATTTTTTTAGAACGAACTTTGAAATCATTTTTTGATTTAAAACTCCTGATCAACCATTATAAAATAATTTTTAAAATGTGAAAATACATGAATACGTAAATGGATATATTGATGAATATGGGTCGTTACATAATTGGGCTTATGAAATGGGAAAAAAAGGAGAATATTGGCGATTATTGTGGCCAACGGTGAGAGGGACGGCGGCGGAGGCTGCTCTGGCGAGGGTGGGGTCGCGTCGCTCGGGCGAGTCGCCGACGGTTCGGGCGAGGGGGGGTGTGTTCGGGCGAGTCGAAAGTGAGAGAGAGAGAGAGAGAGAGCGGTGCTGGGAATTGGGGATTTTAAAACCTCGAACGTCAATTCGAAATTTATAGGGTTGAGATGGTTTTAAGTCTCTTGGCCGAGTGAAGAATATCACTCGACCGAGTCGCAATTAGAAACAGAGTAGGTGATTTTCAAAATTTTGTGTCGGTCTTTGACTCGGCTAAGTAGAAATCGTCACTTGATCGAGTGGACAAAGTTACTCGGTCGAGCAGATAGGCCTCGCAGAGCATGTTAAGAGCTGATGGAGTCAAATTCACTCGGTCGAGTGACAAAATCACTCGACCGAGTGGCATATAATTTCCAGAGAGGGGGTTTTCGAGACTTCCTTGTACAGTACCCTGATCTGTCGAGTAGGCTCTTTACTCGGCCGAGTAGGGTCTTCACTCGGCCGAGTAATAATAGTTACTCGACCGAGTGGGCTGTTCTTTTCAGCTCCAGACTCTCAGTTTTGCAACACTTTCTGTTTCTTCCTCTCCTATCGGTCTCCTCCTTCCTATGGCAGTTAAGCGCATCCCTAGAGTGCTCTCCATCGCCATGGCCATCCTCCATTCCTATGGACTCCCATCTTCTTCTTCCTGAAATGAAAAACGTAGCCCGTTGTCAGATTCTTTCTAGACTTCTTCCTAGACTCTTGACTCTATATACTAACAAAGTTCTAAAACAAAAATAAAAGTAAAATTCAACTAAAAACTAAGGTAGAGCCGTCGGGTTGCCTCCTGACAAGTGCTCGTTTAAGGTCTTGAGCTCGACCCCTTGAGATTTAGCATTTAATGCATGATGTTTGGTGCATAGGAGATACGCATGTCAAATTTCCTGGGAAGGCCGTCAGGGTTCAGATGTAGCATTAGCTCTTCTTTGGCGTCCCGCGTATGCGTCTCCTCTCTAATGGTGTTGAGGGATGACTCCCCCAATCTAGCGTTCTTTGTACCTTTCTTCTTCCCTGGTTGTGGAGATGTGTTTGCCTGTGATGCTTTCTTTCCACGCTTCACCGTAGAGAGTTTACAGATCTCTTTAATCCTCTCAATATCGACGTCGTTCTTCTATTCAACGGTGAGCGTGATTATTTTCTCGATGGGAGGATCCGGTGGTTCTCCATTTGGGATGCCGTCCTCGGTATTGGTGGCTCCATCAAGGCTCTTCGTGTGCAAAGCTCCAATGAAACAAGGCATGGCTTCATCTATTACTTCATCGAGAAGGTCCACTTAGTCCGATTCCTCCTGCCAAGGTCTTTGCTTCATCGTCGTAGGAAGATAGAATTCAACCGCTATGTTGCCAACGTTGAGGGACAAGGTTCCTTCTCTCACATCTACTATGACTCCGGCGGTGCATAAGAAGGGTCGTCCAAGTATAAGCGATGTATCGCCCTCCTCTTTTATGTCCATGACGACGAAGTCACATGGTACACAAAGTCCTCCCGGTATTTGAAGTGGCACGTTCTCGGAATCCCCATTGGCCTAGTATTTCGCCCATCGACGAGTTGTATCTTCATATCAGTGGCTTTGAGGTCGGTCCATATGTTGAGTGATCGACCTGGACTAACTCCGAAACGATGTCGTTTACCGCAAGCGCACGACATAGTGGCAAGCGGGTATTAAACACGGGAAAGCGGTGCTATAGTACCTATTTACTCCTAGGTTGAGTTAGACTTGAGGATTTATTGGTGGATATGGAATATGGAATGTTGTAATGGTGATGGATGCGAAGGTCGTGTCACTTGATATCACAAACAAGTGATTCCACACAATATAAAAGAATAAAATATAAAAAGACTAAGGCCTTAGGACTCGCCACTAGGATCATCAGATGTCAACGCTAGGCTAGGACTCTTACGTTGCATTGGTTTTATTGGGGGATTGTATCATCTAGAAAGTGAATTCATGCGTCTGGGCATCATGAATCTAACATACCGTATTAACCCTGCTCTCGCGATAGGGCATACGATACGTGCATTAAGGATCTACGATAATCTCACCACTCTCGTGGATTGAATGCTCTCAACTCATACTACTGTTGTGGGTTAGAGCTTCGAGGTATTTTGGTGGCTCTCATTGATGCAATGGCGGTAGCCGTCAATTAGTGATATAGTTCGTCGGTGGATCCCATCAAGGCACGAGCCGGGCATGGTCACGAGCCTCGGTTGAATCCACTAACTCCCTAATTAAATCCATAGGATACTCCTTAAACAAATCGATTCCACCGACCGTGGGTATGATCTCAGTAGGAGTTCTCCTAGGGATTTGGCTGGATCAACCAAAATACAAACCCTTTTATATCCAACGCATTATAAAAATCCTATCTTTGCATCTAGATCCTAAAATCCTAGGGCTAATCCATTAGCCCTAGAAAAGATTATTCATGCATCATAGCAATATATATAAGAACGATATAAAACTTCATTGCATGCATCAAAGAGATATTCAATAAACAATAAATAAGAAAAACTAAAATAGAATTCAAGAGAACAAAAATACTTATCTTGATACAAAGGAGGGGCCTAAGGGATAGCCTAACTCCCAAAAGATCGTCTCCAAAACTCTCTAAAAAAGATATAAGCTTCAAAAAAAGTCCTCCAAGCGTCCCCTCTAATGAAGGCTACCATTCATATCTATAGCCCCCTCAAAACCCTATCAAACAACCTAAAAAAACCCTCTCAAATTCGTGCCTAAAGCCAAATCCGGACGCAACTTAAGTTCTAGGCCCCAGCTGACTCGGGTCGACTAGCCCCCTACTCGGTCGAGTCAGCAGTAGGGCAGAAATCCCTTAAAAACACTGCTCTGTCTGCTCGGACCGAGTATGGTCCTGCTCGACCGAGTAGGTGGTCGAGTACAGATTTCAGCGCTGTAGCGTCAACTTGAAGAAATTCTCCAGAGCTCATCCAACCTCTGATTGGCATGTTCATGGTAGCGTTGGAACCGTCATGAAGTCTACTATCTAGAAAAACTATTAGAAAAATATTGCAAAACCACAGGTGATAGCAGATTTGAAAAGAGTGCACGGATGTCTGAAAATCTAAGCGTTCGCCTTACTCGACCGAGTAGCCTGCGTGCTCGGTCGAGTAGCCCGCCTGCTCGATCGAGTCGTCAGTGGATCTGAGCTTCTCCTCAAATTATCGTTCTGTCTGCTCAGGTCGAGTAGGTCCTGCTCGGTCGAGTTGTCAGGAAGCTTGGATTCTTCGTCCAAAACCTCGCTCTGCCTTCTCGGGTCGAGTAGACACCTACTCGGTTGAGTCGGATGTCTGATGGTAGAAACTAGAAGTTGGGTTGACTCGATCAAGTCACCTCCCTGCTTGGTCGAGTGGCTCGTGCACATCACCTAGTTGAATCCGCGTGTCAACTCGACCGAGCAGTAGAATGTTGCTCGGGTCGAGTCGCCTGGGAAAGTGGCATAGTTGGCTCTTGGCTTCTTCTTTCTCTTTCTCTTCCACTTTTCTTCCACTAGTCTTTTTCTTTGGCACCTCAAGCATGTCATCATGAATGTCCTTGGTGCTCTCAGGTTGCCGATCGTCTTATTGACACCAAATTGCTCCAATATCACTCCAAATCCCTGGAATGCAACCGAACGCTCTTAAAGTACTATAGTTCCAATTATGAGCGTAAAATCATATGAAATATGTAATTGAGCAATCATTTTGACGTGTAATCATATAGATAAAACGTGGAATATAATGACACATCAAAATCCCCCAAGCTTGCCTCTTACTCGTCCTCGAGGAAGACTAGTAAGAAGCGAATATGGGAGATGGATACAATAGAGATGTGAGGCGGTGGCGTGTAATGGAGACAAGGGGTTCAACCTTAAATTCAGAAAATATAAGAACCCAAGGTATACAAGATCTCGTGAACACGCGTCAATATGAAATTAGAACACATATACATAGCAAATACTTAAATCTCGCACAAGTTAAAATAACGTGGATTTCAGTAAATGTAATGAACTTAATAAATGATAAAATGAGAGTAGAGTTATATCATATCATAGTTTATCATGCAATATACTAAGTTTACAGAAATGAAACCAATGTCCACAACTCATTCTCTAAGTAGTATAATATGTCATGATCAAACGTTTTCAAGTATGCGTGGCATTTTTTTATACTTCGTGCAATGAATTTAGCAAATTCAATCAAGGTAAGGCATCACCACACCAAGCCCATTTCAAGACTCCTAGAATCCATCAACTTTGCCATGTCTTTGTTATATATAGAAATGGAGATAAGGATATGGGATTTTTGTACTTTTATATTGTTTTTGGATATACAAATATTTCATATACATTTTTCTTTCTTTATATACACGAGATAACTCAATATATACCAAAAGCGGCCTATGCATCCCAGACCAGACGGTCTTAGGACATTGGGTTACGAAGAACCCCTAGGGCCTTTTATTCAGGATATTTGTTTGATTTTTGCATTTTTGGGATTTTTGCAAACTCACGTAAACGCGATGGAATGCAAACATGAACAAAGATCATTTATTGGCTATTCACAAAAAAAGAAAAACCATAAAATCTAGACATGGCTCGGTTTCAGGAATCATAATCATTACTACTTTGGTTGTTGTGGGGTTATCCTATCTCTTTTGAATCACTAAACATCCATGAAGCAATAGAATTATCAATCAAATCACGTAGGAGTCAAATGATTTTCAGATTTGATTCATTCATTTTTAGCTTAACTGTTTCGAGAATATGGTTGTGAAACTATGGATTCTACTATGAAAAAGTATATTAACAAAGATACACTAATCAAGGAATCGGACTCTAATCTAACAGATATCAGAGTTCATAAAAAAATAAATCCACGATATTTTATAGAAAATGAAGCATATGAGACATAAATATAGAAGTGAACAAGGTTCACATGGAAATTTCGAAGTGTGTTTCACGATGAAGCAAAGTGCATGCACTATGCACTCCCCCAAGCTTAAACATCACATTGTCCTCAATGTATGTATGATATAAATAGAAGACAATGACAATATGGGGGGCCACTCAATAAAATAGTCTCTTTCCCCCAAGCTTAAACATCACATAAAAAATGAGGAGAGAGGTGAAATAAGCGCCAAATACAAGGGTGGGCATGGATGATAAATAGTGTGTTGGGTGCAAAAGATAATTGAGCCATCATATGGGGTGAATTTATTAAACTAAGAAGCATATAAAATCCTATACGGTCCTCTCACTGCCGAGAGGATTCGTGATTATTTAAAGCATAAAATTCTACACTACTGGATTGATATCACCTATAGCAAAAGGTGGATGCAGTATATTTGCTGGTGCAAGCAACTGCTCCAACTGCTCTTTCCGTGGCTTTGCTAGGTGCATGCGTCCACAGACTCCATCAGATTCCAGCAATACGGCTCCCAGCATTTCTCCAAGGACTCCACCTGTACCCTGTAAGAGATAAGCCGCATCAATCTGATGTGGATAATTCTTCTCCAAAATAAATGTATTCCAAAGAGGGTCATCAATATAAGTATTTAAAATTAAAGATGGTTGACAACACTTCCCTGGAAATAAATCTCTACTCTCATGCACCACATCAACCAACTCCTCGTAGTTTGCCTCAGCTTCTTCAGGTAACTCTGGCATATAAGTGTGGGTCTTATAAGGCAACTCCTCGTCATCGTCAGACTCGTCCCAGTGCACCTCCTGATCATATTCAATATCATCCATGGTGCTAACTCCTTGCTCTCCTCCTCGTATACATCCCATCATACCACTTGAGCATATGTATGTGTATCCTGCAAAAGACGCAATGAGTCATCAAAATCTGAATCATAAAAAACATCATACACGGGAGGAGAATCAAATGTAAGAAACGAGGGGGTAAAGAGATCTCCCTCAGTGGGAGCAATACGCTCTGGTGGGTGATCCTCTGAGGGATGCTTAGCCTCCGTAGAAGGTGGGGGTGGTGCAATCTGTAAGGACCATCTACCTTGCAATACTAACAACAAATACTCTAGATGGGTGTGAATAGAGTAATTGCAATAAATTGTGCAATTAAAATTAAACTTGCAAATGCGGAATAATAAGTGCAAGAGGAATTAATCAACACAATCAATCCAAACGTAAACACAAGAATTACCCTGGTTCCCCAAACTTGGGTACGCCCAGCCACACCAATATCCACCATAATTCTCACACAGAGAAGTGAATACAATATCACACAGAAATACCTCACACAGAGGATTTGGATTCTCACACAGAGAAATCCTTACTCTCACACAGAGAGACCTCACACATAGGATTTAGGATTCCCACAAAGAGATATCATTGCTTTCACACAGAAAGACTTATGCTCTTACACAGAAAGACTCAAACTCTCACATAGAGAGATCTCAACCAACCCTTACACAGAAGGTTATACTCTCACACAGAGAGTAACTAACTCTCACACAGAAATCTAGGGTTTCAATGAAATAATAAAGTAAAACAAATACTCTTACCTATGCCTTGAGATGAACTTACTCATAAATAAATGCAAGGCATGGAAGAGGATCTCAAAGTGATGAGATTTGCTAGAATTGCACTTGGATGATTTCCCTTGAGCTTCACTTCATTGCATGAAGGAGAGAATGAGCTCTAAGAGGGAAATGAGAGAGTTTGAGAGTGGCTTATTTAATCTCAAAAGATTTTCAATAGCATCAAGAAGTTCCAATGAACTCAGCCCTCTCATATATATAGAAACCCTATATGAACTCTCAAAAGCCAAGAAAACAGCAAAAAACAAAAAGGTGTAACGGCTAGATTTTGGGCAGAAACGACAGCGACCGTCGACTGATGAACAAATGACAGTCGACTGTCCAACGGCTAAATAATTCCCAACGGCTATAATCTGAGCCACGACAGTCGACTGTAGAATACTACACAGTCAACTATAAAACAGACAGTCGACTGTACATCCTTCATCAGGCGACTATTGCAGGGGATGGAATAAAACAGAGAGTTGCAACTTGCTCCCAGTATGCATACAGGCGACTGATGAACAAAATACAGTCGACTGTAAATTAGACAGGCAATTGTTTATTCTGCATCAGTCGACTGCTGCAGGAGATGGAATAAAACCAAGAGAAGCAAAATTCACACTTATGCCTTTCAGACGACTGTTGACCATTTCACAGGCGACTGTAAATATACCGGTGACTGTAAATACTTAATCAGTCGACTGATGCAAAAAAGCTCAAGTAGAGCCAATAATAAGTTGACTTGAGCAGTGCACCAGATTCGATTGTAGAAGGCTCGACAGTCGACTGGAAATCATCCAGTCGACTGTATAACCTTCAACAAGCGACTGTAGGAGAGCCAGAGACTCCAATTGAGTCTTTGAGCAAGATGAACCAATTAGGTTGGATTCTATGATAATCCTAAGGCTCACGACGATGGATAAATACATGTGCATGAATGAGTAGACCATCTATCAAGGCATTACATTAAACCTAGACTTAAAAAGAGAGAGCAATAAATGAAATATTACATGGATTACATTGCTTTCCTTAGAGTCTATGGTTTCAATCTTGAGGCCTTGATGCTTTCCATCATCTCCAAGCTTTGGCACCCCTTAAGTCCAAGCTTTGGCCCTTCTCCACTTGATGTCCATCCTTGCACCAAGTGTTTAGTCTCCAAAAATGATATTCTTGAAAAGTAACTAAGAAACTAAAACATGAGAATCATTAGCAACATCATAATGTAGTGATCATCATCAAAATAACATTGGTATGTAACACCAATACTCAACACAATCTTCTCTGTGGCCTCCTCCTGAACATTAACCTCCGGCTCTGCAGTGATACTCCCCGAGTGTCTCGTCTCCATCAGAAGTAACTGCAATCGTGCCAGGTGTCACTGTCTCGTCAGAGGTGACATCGTCCATATTCTCACAATGCACGGCCTTAGTCTCCTCCTCGGGCTCCTCGGGTATAGAAGGCAATGTAAACTTAATCTTCTCCTGTTTATGCCTTCTTCTTCCTTTCCGTCCTGGAACACAAGGCACCCTATAGTGTGGGTTGGCCTTCTCAATAGTAGGTGCATGTGGCTATATGGGCTCCTGTATCTCGGCTATGGTATAAAAGTGGGTCTTGTACCCCTCAACTAGAGCGTAAACTCCATCATCAATTGTGCATGTGAAAGAGATACGATGAATAATAAAGTTTTGAAATCCTATCTCAAAAGGGTCACCTGCCGTTATTATTAATGGACCGGTGTATCGAACTGTGTCCAAGATGCTTCTCAATAGGTCCATATATGTGTCCTCCTCTGGCAGCTCGGATGCCTCTATTTGTGGAGTGTTGATTGTGTAAAGGTGTATATGATCACCTTCAAGTGAAGCATACACTCCATCTATGATATTACCTGCACCAGAGACATTAGCCATAACAAAATCGATGAATACTTGGTTGGATGGTTTACCTACCATAACGGTTAGCGAATCGGTAGATCGAGCATCATCTATCATTTGCTCCAAGGTTGCTGCCAACTACAGATCACTAAATTTTTCCACTTGCATCCTCTCCATAAACTCATGTAAGGGTCCATTTAGCCTTCTAGCGAAGATATCAAATATCTTGGAATTATCCCACTCATGGTTTGACTCCGTCTGGAACATTCCTGACATTCTTTCAAACTTGCACAAGGCTTCTCTGAAGGACTCGCCATCAGCCTGAGAGAATGTAGCGAGATATGTATAGGATCAAATAGAACCCAGTTGCATCTTTGAAGCACCATCGCCACATCAACTGTACCTGATCTGGCTTCAGACTTAAAGTACCGATTGACTTATTCAACTGATTCAAGGAAAGTAGACAACCAGGAAAAGAAGTCAGTGGTACAAAGAGATATAAAGATAATAATAATAGCAGGTGGTGGGGAAAAAAATCTCTCTCGGTTTTTTTAAATATTTTTTGTTTGTTTGTTTGTTTGTTTTAGTTATAGTTTTTTTATGCAATCTAATCACCTAATTGTGGTAATAGATAATATGGTGGCCTCCCTGACAACGGTGACATAAACTTGATCGACTCGGAACTAACTCCGAAACGAAGTCGTTTACCGCAAGTGCACGGTATAGTGGCAAGCGGGTATCGAACACAGGGAAGCGGTGCTATACTACCTATCTACTCCTAGGTTGAGTTAGACTTGCGGATTTATTGGTGAATGTGGAATATGGAATGTTGTAATGGTTATGGATGTGAAGGTCGTGTCACTCGATATCGCAGACAAGTGATTCCATTCAATACAAAAGAATAAAATATTAAAACACTAAGGCCTTAGGACTCGCCACTAGGATCATCGGATGTCGACGCTATGCTAGGACTCTTACGTTGCATTGGTTTTATTGGGGGATTGTAGCATCTAGAAAGTGAATTCATACAGGGCATCATGAATCTAACATACCGTATTAACCCTGCTCTTGCGATAGGCGCATACGATACGTGTATTAAGGATCTACAATAATCTCACCACTCGTATGGATCGTATGCTCTCAACTCATACTACTCTCGTAGGTTAGAGCTTCCAGGTATTTTGGTGGCTCTCAGTGACGCAATGGCGGTAGCCGTCAATTAGTGATATAGTTCGTCAGTGGATCTCATCAAGGCACGAGCCGGCATGGTCACGAGCCTTGGTTGAATCCACTAACTCCCTAATTAAATCCATATGATACTCCTTAAGCTAATCGATCCACCGACCGTGGGCACGATCTCAGTACGAGTTCTCCTAGGGATTTGGCTGGATCAACCAAAATACAACCCCTTTTATATCCAACGCATCATAAAATACCTATCTTTGCATCTAGATCCTAAAATCCTAGGGCTAATCTATTAGCCCTAGAAAAGATTATTCATGCATCATAGCTATAGATATAAGAACGATAGAAAACTTCATTTTATGCATCAAAGAAATAATCAATAAGCAATCAATAAGAAAAACTAAAATAGAATTCAAGAGAACAAAAATACTTATCTTGATACAAAGGAGGGGCCTATGGCATAGCCTAACTCCGAAAAGATCGTCTCCAAAACTCTCTAAAAAAGATCTAAGCTCCAAAAAAGTCCTCCAAGCGCCCCCTCTAATGAAGGATACCATTCATATCTATAGCCCCCTCAAAACCCTAGCAAACAATCCAAAAAACCCTCTCAAATTCGTGCCCAAAGCCAAATCCGGACGCAACATAAGTTCTGGGCCCCAGCTGACTCGGGTCGAGTAGCCCCCTACTCGGTCGAGTCAGCAGTAGGGCAGAAATCCCTCCAAAAAACACTACTTTGTCTGCTCGGACTGAGTAGGTGGCCGAGTACAGATTTCAGCACTGCAGCGTCAACTTGCAGAAATTTCCCAGAGCTCATCCAACCTCCGATTGGCATGTTCTTGGTGGAGTTGGAACCATCTTGAAGTCTACTATCTAGGAAAAATATCATATAAATACGAAAAACTCCTAGGTGATAGAAGATTTGAAAAGAGTGCACGGATGTCTGAAAATCTAGGCGTTCGCCTTACTCGACCGAGTAGCCTTCGTGCTCGATCGAGTAGCCCACCTGCTCGATCGAGCCATCAGTGGATCTGAGCTTCTCCTCAAATTTTTGTTTTGTCTACTTGGGTCGAGTAGGTCCTTCTCGGTCGAGTTGTCAGGAAGCTTGAATTCTTCATCCAAAACCTAGCTATGCATGCTCGGGTCGAGTAGACACCTACTCAGTCGAGTCGGATGTCTGATGATAGAAACTCGAATTTGGGTTGACTCGGTCGTGTCACCTCTCTGCTCGGTCGAGTGGCTTGTGCACATCACCTAGTTGAATCGACGTGTCAACTCGACCGAGCAGGAGAATGCTGCTCAGGTCGAGTCGCCTGGGAAAGTGGCCTAGTTGCTTCTTGGCTTCTTCTTTCTCTTTCTCTTCCTCCTTTCTTCCTATAGTCTTATTCTTTGGCACCTTAAGCATGTCATCATGAGTCTCCTTGGTGCTCTCATGTCGCCGATCATCTCATTGACCCCAAATTACTCCAATATCGCTCCAAATCCCTGAAGTGCAACCAAACGCTCTTAAAGTACAATAGTTCCAATTATGAGCGTAAAAGCGTATGAAATATGTAATTGAGAAATTATTTTGACGTGTAATCATATAGATAAAACGTGGAATATAATGACACATCATTGAGCTTCTTAAACATAGTGTACGGCATCTTCTCCTTATTGGCGAACCAAGTTCCTTTCTCTGCTAGCATGATCCTCTTCGTTCGCTTCTTTCCAGTGGTTAAGTCCTTGAGGAACTTGGCGTACGACGAGATTTCAATTATCGCATCCAAGAACATGATGTTTAGACTAATCCCTTGCAAGTACTTCAGAAATTTGGCGAACCTCTTTTCCATCTTGGCTTTCGCCAACCGTTGAGGAAACGGATGGGTGGCATGTAGGTTTGCTCCTTTTGAGGTTCGTCTGCTTCAGATTTTTCTTCGTTATTTTTCGTCTTGGGGCTCTCGTCTTCATTGACTTACTCCTTTTCAACCAGAATTTCCTCCCTTGGGCCTTTAGCTTGAACCATGGCTGGAGTGGTATCCTTCCCGCCTCTCGTAATCACTGCCACTACCGCATTTATATGGCCGGTGTTGCTCTTTGGGTTTTGCTCCGGTTGAGCCGGCAATTGTTGTTGAGCCTTGTTGAGCAAAGCAATTTTCTCCGCCAACTGCGCCACAATAGTATTGAGAGAATCTTGGCTTGCCGTTAGTTTCACATTGGTCTTCTTTTGCTCGGCCATGAACTCCTCCACTCTTGCTTCGTGTTCGGATCTTGGTGGTGCTGGTGGTGGGTTTTGTGATCTTCGTCCTTGATTATATCCGGGGGGGTCTATAAGGCCCCACCTGTTGCCTTTGTTGTTATTTTTGTTGTTGGGGTGGCATTTGTTGATACGGTTGTTGTTGTTGAGGGGGGCGGGCTTGTTGTTGTTGCGGTGTTGGTTGTTGATGAGGGTACTCAAGGATCCCTCGTTGTTAGCATAGTAAAATCTGGGGTGACCCTTGGTAGCCGGGTTCACCCAATAACCGTTGTTACTCCCACCGATAACGTATTGCACTTGCTCCATGGCTCCTTCGTTTTGCTCGCTTACAACAAACATAACTTGGCCTTGGTCTTGCCAATCACTCATGCTCCCTTCAGATGTCGGTGTGTTGGGCACTTCGTATGACTCGCACATCCTCTTCTCAATCCTCTCTACAACATTAGAGAGAGAGTCAAACTTCGTGGTCAACTTGCCACTGCCTTTGCCTCATAGATACTTGTCGGCTTTGATGATGATGATGATTTGCCTCTCTCATCACCACATTGCTGATTGTTGGAGGTCATCTCCTCTAGCAACACCGTTGCATCCTCCGGTGTCTTTGATAGAATAGCTCCATTAGCGGTGGCGTCGATTATTATCTGTGTCTTCGGCCGTAATCCATTGTAGAAACTGTGAACAAGCTCCCAATAGTCGATGCTATGGTGGGGACATTGATGTTTGAGATCCTTAAACTGCTCCCATACTTCATAGAGAGACTCTTGGACCCTTGCTTGAAAGACATCAAAGAGTTCCTTATCTTCACGGTCTTAGATTGCAGGTAGAATTTGTTGACGAACGCGCTCGATAGCTCATGCCAAGTAGTGAATGTCCCATGAGCTTGTGTCCTTAGCCAATATAAAGCTGTGTCACGAAGAGTGAAAGGGAAGAGACGCAACCGGATAGCATCCTCCGGTACATTCGGCATCTGAAAAGTGGCGCACTTTGCCAAGAACATTTGTACATGATAGTGCGGGTTCTCTTGAGAATTCCCATGAAAGGGATCTTGTTGCATCAGTACAATAAGTCTCGTCTTTAGTTTAAAGTTCTTGTCGGCCGCCAACTCCGGCATAAGTATAGAAGATGTAGTAGCCGAATTATTCTGGGTAATCCTATCCTGGATGGAGACAAGCCTAGCGGTCCGCCATAATCGCTCACCTCTAGTTTTCTCCGCCATTTGGTTCTCATCTACACTTAATCTCTTTTCTGCTCTCAGTTTCCTTGCCGTGCGCTCGATCTTCGGATCAAATAATATATCTTCTTCGGATGCCTTCGACCTCGTGTTCATGCACAGAAAAAGAGAAACTAGAAAGATCATTAGCGCAACAGAGGAGTAAAAGAAAATAAAAATAAAATAAAGAAAGAAAAATAGCTAAGTAAAGAAAATAGAATACCGTCGCCTCCCTGGCAACAACACCAAAAACTTGATCGCTCCCAGATATACACCTGGAAAACAATGTAGCTTTATCGCAAGTGCACGGTTAAGTGGCAAGCGGATATAGAATCACAGTGAGGACTAATGACAATACTCTATTTCAATTACTAAGCTATTGGGTGAAAAAATCATTTGGGAATGGATGGTGTAACAATCGTTCGAGTATCAATGCAAGATTCAATATAATAAAGGTGTCTAAGGCTAGAGAATCCCCACTATGGATTTTCAAGTTTTCAATGTGAGTTATGAACAACCATGCAATCAAACTTGGTTAAAGGTGAACTTGCCGCAACTCTATGGAGAACCGACTCACGCTGTCGTGCTATTGTAGGTCTATAGCAATCTAAATTAGAGCCTCGCTGTCGCGCAAGCCAAACTCGGACTGCTAGTATTAAGATCGGCAATTATGTCCAATCCCAACTTAAGCTCGATGTCGTGCAACTTGGGTTCGGATCTAGATCATGATAGTTCATACTCGTTCACCATCGTCCAATGAATATGAGTATAGGAGAACAATAAAAATGCTAGCTTTGGTCCCTGTCGCGCACCAAATCTAGGTAATTTCGATTGTAAACCTAAATCGAATATCTAGGGCTTTCCTTAGATCAAGGTCCTCTGTCGAGCTCAAGAGATCCAAGAGAAATCCATATCTATTCGTAGTAAATCAATCAAGATCTAAACTTTCTAACAAGCCTAATAGCATGGCAATTCAATAGATCTCACAATTCTAACATTAGATCCATAGGGTTAATCCCTTTGCACTAGAGCTAAGGAACTACTCGAAATTCATATTAGAAATCAATAAAGAGACAAGATCAACAATGGAATTCATCAGGCAATCAAGATTCAACAAGAGATATATCACAAAAATTAAAACTTGCAAAAGATCCAGACAAACCAAGGTAGTCACGAAGCATCAAATAGAAAGTTAAGATCCAATCTTCAATCCCTTGCTAATACAAAAGCTAAAACTACGATTAGAAACTAAGGAAAAATAGTTCTAAGAAGTCTATCTGGTCTCTCCTGGGGCTGGAGACAAAACTAGGCTTAAATACATGCCCAAAAGAACCAAAAAATCTGGTCAAACTGCCCTTGTGCTGCCAGAAACCCTAGTTTTCCCGACTGGGCGTCTGCGCCACTCGACCGAGTGGGAAACTTACTCGGTCGAGTAGAAATCTCACTCGACCGAGTATGACAGTCTGCAGATCATCCAGAAAAACAAAGAAGTCGGCTTGGCTCTCTTCAGAATCATGGCCTCCACTCGGGCGAGTGGAGTTCTTACTCGGTCGAGTGGAATTCTCCACTCGGCCGAGTACATTTCGGTACTCAGGCTTAGCAAATGTCGTCGTGTAAGTTTTGCTCGGTCGAGTAGGCTGCTTCACTTGGCCGAATAAGCTATATTGCTCAGCCGAGTGGCCTGTTTCAGAGCTCATTTCTTCTCCTCCTCGCTTCGTCGTCGATTCCTTCGATGCCCTTCTTCTTCCACCCATCATCCAACGACGTTAACTCTCCAATATGATCATGAATGACGCGTTGGCACACGTGCAAGTCTTCTAGGCTCCAAATTGCACCCGATTGCTACATATCTCCTGAAATCAGACGAAAAACGAGAAATAGTGAAAAGTATCGAAATATCGTCAAATAATCGTGAAAAGCGTGATATGGGCAATCGAAATGGCATGCAAATATGCAGAAAAAGGTGTAAAATATGAGCCTATCAGGGTCCGCAGCCCTGCTAGCTACGCCTCCTAATTCGATCATCGTCGACAAAGGGGAGGGGCTTTACGGCCCTGATGGCCATGCCTCCACGCTCAAAACCCTAGCCGGAGATTTTTCATGGTCCTGAAGGCCACCACCATGTCCTCATGCACCCTTCGTGGCCTTGATGGCCACCGCCGCACTAATCATGCAAAAACTAACCTAAACCCCAATTAGGGTTTTGGTATGGCCATGAATGGTTGGGGCTACTAAATTTTATATGGGGTTTTTCGGGATGTATAATTAATTCTTCATTTTTACATTTTTTTTGATCCATTCTATGCATGTGATGCAAATTTTAATGCCTGAAGCATATTTAATATCTGTGATGCAAATTTTATATGCCTGATGCATAATTAACATTTGTGATGTTTATTACTCGCTTCATTGTGGTTTTGGATCGGCTAGTTTGTCACCATTTTCTTTTTCTCGCATTTTCTTTTTGATCGAAAATGTAGTGAGAATTATTTTGTAAATAACCAAGGCCAGAGACATGTCCCATGAAATGGAGACCAACTTGCTAGAAGATGGGGCCCACATGGTTCCGAAGTTGTACTTTTCTTTTTATTCTTTTTGGGCCTGTGTATGGACTTTGGACTACACTTTATAATGGTGACTAGTCGATCCACATAATAAACTAATATGTCTGGTTTTGCATAATTTTTATCACAAAAAATATTTAATTCTTGCTAATTTACATGCTTAGATAAAATGGCCATGATAGAGAGTGTTGAATTCGACATCCTGAATGCTACTGGCAATAATTACTTAAGTTGTCAACTGGGCATAGGGTTCCACTTGCTCTCACATGGCCTGAGTATTTCTATCACTGCAGATGATAAAGTAAGTGATATAGATAAGGCGGAAGCCATCATCTATATCAGACACCACATAGGTCAGACCCTGAAGGCCGAATACTTGACATTGAAAGACTCATATGAGTAATGGACTGCACTCGAGGAGCGGTATAAAAATCAAAAAGATGTTATCCTTCCTTAAGCATGTTATGAATGGGAGAATCTTCGACTTCAGGACTTCAAGTCCATGGTCGAGTATAACTCGGCGTTGTTTAGTATCACTTTATGCATGTGGTTGTATGGTGAAGAAGTCATGGAGACACGCATGCTGGAGAAAACCTTCATAGCCTTCCATGAGAAGGATGTCATCCTCATGCAGCAATATCATGAACGTAAATTCATGAAATACTCAGAGCTCCTCTCCTACCTTCTGATGGCAGAACAGCACAGAGAACTCTTACTGACCACCCATAACCTGCGCCCTGCTGGCACTGCTCCTGCCCAGAAGCACACAGAGTTTCTTCCCAAAAGCAGAAGAACAAGCACAAGGGTAAACCCCTGAATGGAAAACCAACGAGGAAGAGGGCCAGAGGTCCCCCACAATAGAACAATAATGAGAGGAAGAAGAAATTTACGTGGAGGAGGCAAAACACTGAACAAACATATGCTCCCAAAAAAGACTGGAAAGACAAATATCATAGGTGTGGCATAACTGGACATTGGTTCAGGATATGTCGTACTCCACAACACCTTCATGATTGGTATCTAGAAAGCATGAAGTCTACTCTGAGACAAATCTGGTGGAGAATCAATTTTGGGCTCCAACTCGGTTCACTGCTGAGAACTTTACGAACGACGACCTCCTAGATTGATGCCCTCTTTTATCTATTTATCACAATAAATGTAAAGAAACAATTTCTTTTTATACTATAACTGTTGGCACGTTTTCCTTTTAGTCACTGTCATAAAAGAATAATATTATTGTGTCTTATGATTAATAAGGCATTGCATTTATTTATACTGCAAAATTTATGCTTTGTTTTTAGCATCGGTAATATAATATGCACGATATTAATTGTGGATAACACAATTTGTAACGACCTGTTTCTTGGTATACATATTTAGTTCGTATATTATTAATAAATTGATTATTTGAGTAATTACTATATAACTTCATTTCTCGCAACTTGAACTTGTAATCGGATTCCTTATCCGAGATCCTCACGACTTCACGATCGCATTTTTGTCTTCTAATTAACTTATGGTTGACGTTGATTACAGGGACGAAATCGTAAATCTTGACTACATCGATCTCTCATAATCAAATCGTAATCAGATTGATCAAATTAGATTCCCTAATCAAAAAATCTTAATGGGTTATCCAAATCAGATCTAATCCTAATCTAAACATCTTGACTAATCATGTCTTAACCAAATCGATCCCTCCTAATCGATTCCTGACTAGATCGATTCTCCGAGTCAAATCTTAACCCAAAAGTTTGATCAAATCGATTTCCTAATAAAGATCTTAACTGAACTAGTTTTCTAAAACAAATCAAACTTAAACTCGAAAATCTTAAAATCCAGAACATGTATTATCTTAACTAAATATCTCACACGCATGTGGGTCCCCCACGTTCCCAACTGTCGCTCAGCGTATCCCAACAACTCTCCGTATATTTCGAACCTACCCTGCACTCTACTTCCCTTCTTCAAAGCCCAGGAGCAACTCAATTCTTTTCATTTCTCCAAGGCAATCCTCAGCCTTCACCACTCAACCCACAGCCACAGACCCACGTTTTCAACTCCCACCTCAGCCAACGAACCCACGTCTCCCTTCCCTACAAAAACCCACGTACGCTAACTCCCTTCCTCCACCACGCCTCTGCACCCCTCTAAGTTCGACACCCCCAACTCCCCTCAAAATTGCTCCGCGCTCCACCGCCTTTGCACCTCCACTTCCTCAACCACGCGGTGATGCCGCCAAGAAAACCATGACAACCCAAGCCATGCCTCCACCCTGACTCCCGACACCCAGCCCCACGCCGCGCGCATCACCCCTCCGATCCACAGGCCCAAGTGATGTGTCTGGAATGTAACCCCGAATGATGTCGTTTACCGCAAGCGCACGGTATAGTGGCAAGCGGGTATCGAACACGGGGAGGCGGTGCTATACTACCTATCTACTCCTAGGTTGAGTTAGACTTGCAGGTTTATTGGTGGGTGTGGATCGTGGAGTGTCGTGATGGTGATGGATGCGAAGGTTGTGTCACTCAACGTTGCAAACAAGGGGTTCCACACAAAGAAAGAAAGAGATAAAATACAAAAGATTAGGGCTTAGGGCTCGCCACTAGGACCGTTGGATGTCGACGCTAGGCTAGGACTCATACGTTGCATTGGCTTAATTGGGGATTTGTAGCATCTAGAAAGTGAATTCATGCGTTTAAACACCATGAATCTAACGTATCACATTAGCCCGTAGGTGCACACAATACGTGATTAAGGATCTACAATATTCTTACCACTCTCGTGGTTCGAATGCTCTCAACTCATACCACTCTCGTGGGTTAGAGCTTCGAGATATTTTGGTGGCTCTTATTGACGCAATGGTGGTAGCTGTCAATTAGTTATATAGTTCGTTGGTGGATCCCCTCAAGGCACGAGCCGGGCATGGTCACGTGCCTCGGTTGAATCCACTAACTCCGAAATTAAATCCGTAGGATATTCCTTAAGCTAATCGATTCCACCGACCGTGGGCACGATCTCAGTACAAATTCTCCTAGGGATCTTGATAGTTCAACCAAAATACAACCCCATTTATACCAACGCACCGTAAAAATCCCAACTTTGCAACTAAGTCCTAAGATCCATGGGCCAATCCTTTAGCTCTAGAAAATAGTACTACTCATGCATCATAGGAAGAACAATAGAAGATTCAATAATAGCAAGAGAATTCATCATAGCATGCATCAACGAGATATTCAACAAATAATCACAAAGAAATAACAAATAAATAGAATTAAAGAGACAAAAGTACTTATCTTGATACAAAGGAGGGGCCTAGGGCATGGCCAAACTCCCCAAAAGATCGTCTCCACAAAAGTCTAAGAAAGATCTAAAAATTCCCTTTTGAACAGTATACAAAAATCACCTCCAAAAACTCTCTAAAACTATCCCTAAAACTCCCTACAGAAAATCTGAATAAATCCCCCCTTGGCGGCTATGCAATAGTCCCCCCAAAAAACCCTCGCTCCCCAGAAATCCGGGCTCAGAACAAAATATGGGCCCACAGTGACTCGGCCCGAGCACAAATCTGCTCGGTCGAGTCATTCGACAGCTCGGGCCGAGTTGGAGGCTGCTCGGTCCGAGTTTTACAGGGAATCAAAACACCAAAATGCGTCGCTCTGCCAACCCGAGCGCTGCTCGGTCGAGTAGGATGTTACTCGGGCCGAGTAGGAGGCTGCTCGGTTGAGTCAGACACCAAAAACAGCATTCTAAATGTATAGTGCACGACTCGGGCCGAGTAGGAGGTGCTCGGGCCGAGTAGGCTGGTGAGAACAATTTCAGCACTGCACCATCAACTTGCAGAAATTCCTCAGGGCTTCATCCGACCTCCGATTGGCACGTTCTTGGTGGCGTTGGAACTGTCTTGAAGTCTACTACCTAGAAAAAATATCAGAAAAATAGTGAAAAATCCCAGGTGATAGCAGATTTAGAAATAGTGCACAGCTGTCCTGTTTTTAGCACTTCAGGTTGCTCGATTCCTTCGCCGCATCATAGCTCGATCGCGCGACTTTCTCTCTTGCCCCTTCATCGCTCCAGTATTCTTATTTGGCACCTTGAGCATGTCATCATGAGTCTCATTGGTGCTCTCACGTCGCCGATCGTCTTATCGACTCCAAATTGCTCCAATATTACTCCAAATCCCTGAAATGGAATAAACGCTCCGAAAGTCATATTATTCCAAATAATAGCACAAAAGCGTATAAAATGGGGGTTTGGAGGGTGAAATGTGTCATGAAGATATGCGATAAAACATGTAAAATAGGATCATATCAAAATCCTCCAAGCTTACCTCTTACTCGTCCTCGAGGAAGACAAATACGAAGCTCACCGGGAGGTAAAAATAAGAAAACAAAAAGGAATACGAAGAAAAGAGGATCGCTAGATTATTCTCTCATCAACATTCACCATATATCACAATGACTCAGAAAGTAAATCACACACTACCACAGAGGTTTCATATCTTATATAAATGTAGTACTTGAGAGTTAAGAATGAACGAAAGGAGTCTCTCTAGTATTCATACATTTTGTTTATATCAACATCATATATTTCATAGCATCGAATATGCATAACATTGGCAACACACTTTTCAATCAGAAGATATAACTGAAGCGTAGAAATTCACACAAAGCATGCAACAAAGAATAGAATAAAAATCAAGACATACACATCCTCGTATCAAATCATAAGAAATCACAGTAACTAAATTATTTCGTTAAGTTTTAGCATTATCAAACTTTCTCGTTCGTGCACGACTCCACTCTAATGTCATGCTCACTCATGTGGTCAAAAGATTTCCCCCCAAGCTTGAATTGAGGCGTCGCATCCAAAGAAGTATTTGTGGATTTTGTTTTGGTTTTCCCAATAGTATATGTATTGCTCCAAGTAATGAAAATTGAGCTCTTCTTTGAATTTTGAGCTTTGTTTCCCCTTTTTTTTTGGATTTTTGTATGAGCAATAGTATTTGTATTTTGGTTTTTGGCTCCTTTTTGGCTTTTTGGACTTTTGGAGCAAGCTTTTCTTTTGTATGGAATTTTTGGGAATTGATGCGGTAGAAATAGCTTTGGGGAGTGAAATCAAGTGACATATAGAGAATATAAGGTATATGTGGAGAAGGAATAGATAAAACGCTCGGTTCACTCAAAAGTGTGCACAAACGGTTCTGTAAAATAATACAACAACTAAACTAGTATAATAGCATGGGTATCCTTAATCATATCAATGAGTAGTGAAGTCAAGCAGTAATAATTTCAATTATATCAAGCATGCAATAAGGATGCGAATAAGAGATGAAAGCAAGGCTTCAGAAATTCTAGTGATGCGTGAATCTTGGTGTGTTTCCAATGAAGCATACTAAATACTACTCTACATATTCAGTTTCAATAAGCTTCATGCATTCGCATTAGAGAGATCATCAAAAGAATATTTTCAAGTACTTATAAGGATTATGATTATGAAATTCTCTCAGTAGCATGGGATGAAAAATAAGCATTGTGAGAAAGATGAAAGCATAAGATATGTGTCACGCCCCACTTCCCAAAAATGTGGAGGCGAGACGTGAGAAGGTCAGATCAGACTTGAAGCTGTGAAACTCCAAGTCTAATAAGCGTATAAATTATCATATGGCAGGTCCTTGTAACGCAAACGAAACAACAATAATAATAAAGGAAAGAGACAAAAGAGAAATCTCTGAATATCCATTGAATGAATTACAATATCACAGAAAAGCCACCAGGCTAAAGGAAAAAGAGTCTAAGGCCCAACATGGCCTACAAAATATAACATACAAAAACAAAGGTGCCACGCACCGACAACTAACAGGAATCCAAAAACATAAAGGAAACTCAACAAAGTCACCGGTGTCCACAAGACTCCTCCACAGCAAACACAACGCCCTCTGCAACAAGCTATGGCTCTGAGTCTAACATGTGACACCCAAAAGAGAGAGGGGCACATGTCAGCAAGTCTAAAAAGACTTGTGCAAGGAAACTGAAAGAAAGGTAAACTAACAACCTAGCAGTTATAGTATGATGCATGGCATGGCAAGTATAGTATGGAAGTGACAAGTAAAGTACAAGTAGCAAGTAACAAGTATGTCATGGATAACAAGTTTTACAAGTAAAACACAGACAAGTACAAGTGGTAAGCGTGACAAGTATTGTCAAGTAACAAGTACAAGTACAAGGGATCACCCACACATGGATGCCCTATTGCCCGCAGGCTGTATTCAAGTACAAGGGACCACTCAACGAGTGCCCTATTGCCCGCAGGCTGTGTTCACGCATCAAGTACAAGGGATCACTCAACGAGTGCCCTATTGCCCGTAGGCTGTGTTGAGCTCGTCTTCTGGAACACGAGCCAGAAATTGTATTTGGCATAGGATTGTGCCCACGCAAGGTGGGCGCCTAGCCGGGAACAAGTAACACTAATATGTAGCGATGCTACGCAATCACGATGAGTGTTCAACATGCAATGACATGAGCAGATATTCACGTACCGTTAATTGAATTTAGGCATGGCAGGCGAGATGCAATGACATGTACAGATATTCACGTACCGTTAATTGAATTAAATGTGACAGGCAAAATGCAATGACATGAACAGATATTCGCGTACCGTTAATTGAATTTAGACATGGCAGGCGAGATGCAATGACATGTACAGATATTCGCGTACCGTTAATTGAATTAAACATGGAAGTTAAATATGCATGGATGACATGGCATGTAGTAAGGCGTACAGTTAAAGAATCACACATGGCAATTTAATTTGCATGAACAACAAGTTAACAGGGTTGGATCTCGCTTCATTGTCAAGCTAGATCATTTGAGGTGACAGATCTAGTTTCGTTGTCAAACTAGATCAAATAGGCGTCTAGGCATCTATCATTTCACTGTCTAGTCTCTTTTACGCTACTACAAGCAATTGGCCTGAGGCATGGCCTAAAACCCTAAGTGGCAAGTTTCACTTGCCTGGCACCGAGGAGAACGATCAACGAAGGCACATCACACAAATTTGTTATCTACGGGAATGGATCACTGTCATGGAAAAACAACATTAGAATGGTAACTAATCCGTATTCACAATCGAACCCTACGATTTCTAATGATCCATTTTATTAGGGTTTCACAAATATCAAGTGTGGGTTATGAGATTATTAAAGGAAGAATACTACCCGTGAAGAAGCGGAGGAACGACGTCGAGAACTACGGTGACGGAAGAACGATCCGGCTCAGATCTGGAAATGGGGAAAATCTGGAGAAATGGGTTTGGATGAGGCTTTTGGGGATTTGATGAGGGTTTGAGGTTGAGGAGAGGTAGGATATGTGAAATGAGGGTTTGGATGATAATGGATGAGCTTGGGATGAAGGATCAATGGTTTGGGGAAGAAGGGGGCTCAATGGGGGAGAAATTAGGGTTTGGGGTGATGAGGAAGAAGGAGAAAACGTTTGGGGCGTATTTATAGAAAAGTGTGGCGGCTAGGGCAAAACTAGGGTTTCCTGGGCTGATTAGTCGGTCAAAGAAGGATTGGTGACCGACTAGCTTGGGAACTAGTCGGTCGGTTGATCAACGCAGACCGACTAAGCGTAAACAGTAGCTCGCTCAGGAAAACTGGACTATGAGTTAGTCGGTCTGTGAAGGCTTGTCAACCGACTAGTTTGAGAACTAGTCGGTCGGTGAGTGTTCATTGGCCGACTAAAGGCTGAATTCTGAGAGAGATCATGGAAATGAGAGTTAGTCGGTCTGAGAAGGATTCCTGACCGACTAGTTTAGCATCTAGTCGGTCGATGGTTGTTCTTAGACCGACTAAGAGTAAACAGTAACTCCAGAATAATTGATTGAATGAACTAGTCGGTTCCAGTTGATTTCCTGACTGACTAGATTGGAATCTAGTCGGTCGGTTGATCTTCTTGAACCAACTAACGTGCACGAAAAGTCTCGAAATGGAGCGCGAAGGTCCGGAATGAATTCTAAGGTTTCTAGGATCAACCTATCGCTAAGATATGATCGATATGAAGCTCGTCACGAGTGACTTACTCCGAGTTCAATGATTCTAAGGAAGAAGTTAGAAGATCACATCAAAAGGAATGAAAACGAAAGCTAGGAAATCTCAACGAGATGAATGAAAGCGAGAACTATGG
This sequence comes from Scilla litardierei, assembly GCA_030789695.1. NCBI lineage: Eukaryota > Viridiplantae > Streptophyta > Magnoliopsida > Asparagales > Asparagaceae > Scilla > Scilla litardierei. Next base: position 485,429,311 of record CM061142.1, on the reverse strand, counting down.
AAATGGAAACCACACAAGGAGAGAACCCACCATCATAAGCAAAACACACTGATAATCCAATCATACAAAAACCAGTCGTTACAATATGGAACATCTCTAGCAAGAGAAGGAGAAGAAAATAGAGAAATAAAAATAGAAGAAAGAAATAAAAGAAAAACATGCACGCAAAGTGATGCATGAACACACATAAAAATAAAATAAGATGGAAAAAACAAAAAGATGATGCAAAAATTTGAAAAAATTCTAAAAATCCTAAAATAAAGAGAACTGCAACTAAATGGCATGGAAATGCACTCCTCCAAGCTTAAACTTCACATTGTCCTCAATGTGATCATAAAAAGAAGAAAGTGAGAAACAACGATAAAAAAGGGGTGAATGAAAAATGATGACATGAATGATATGACATCCTAATGCAACTACATGCACATGCAATGATGCATGAGAGCTATTTCCCCCAAGCTTATACCAAACAATCCTATTCAGATGACTTGATCAAAAAGGTCACGGCTTCGCTAAGCGGGATCAAGTCAAATGAATAAGAAAGTGAGTATTCACTTGAAAGAAATGCTCGGTGGTGCTTGGCAAAATGGCGGGACATATCAAAATATGAAGAGGGCAATTATTAAAAATAATGGGTTCAGGGTGTAAAAGATAAATGAGCCGTCATATGGGGTGAATTTATTAAACTAAAAAACATATAAAATCCTATACTGTCCTCTCACTGCCGAGAGGATTCGCATTTATTGAAAGCATAAAATTCTACACTACTGGATTGATATCACCTGTAGCAAACGACGGATCCAGAATCTTTACCGGTGCAGGTAGCTGTTCTATCTGCACTTTTCGTGGCTCCGCCAGGTGCGTATCTCCACGGGCTCCATCAGATTCCAGCAATGCGGCTCCCAGCATCTTTCCAAGGACTCCACCTGTACCCTGCAAGAGATGAACCGCATCAATCTGATGTGGATAATTTTTCCCCAAAATAAATGTATTCCAGAGAGGGTAATCAACAATAGTATTTAAAATAAAAAATGGTTGACAACACTTCACTGGAAATAAATCTCTATGCTCGTGCACCATGTCGATCAACTCCTTGGTATTTTCCTTTGGTTCCTCAGGTAGATAATAGTGTGGGTCTCGTTAGGATGCTCCTCATCATCGTCAGACTCATCCCAGCGCACCTCCTGATCATATTCAACAGCGTCCATGTGTGCTAACTCCTCGTCCTCCTCCTCGTATACGTCCCATTGTACCTCTTGATCAAATGTATGTGTATCCTGTAAAAGGTGCAATGAGTCATTGAAATCCGAATCATAATAATCATCATACACTAGAGGGGAATCAAATGTAAAGGGTGAGGAGGTGAAGAGCTCTCCCTGAAGGGAAGCGGTAAGCTCTGGTGGGTGGTCCTCAGAGTCAGTGGAAGGAAGAGGTGGCTGCAAAAGCTCTGAAGGAGGAGGGTGATGCTCGGGATCCTCATGAATGGCTGTGTCCTCGTCCCGACGCACGACCTCCTCGGCGAAATTCTTTGGCTCTGCATGCAATATGTAAAATAAATATACCTCGGCCTCCTCGCGATGCACTGCTTCGGCCTCCTCCTCAGATTCCTCTAGTATGGTAGGCAAAGTGAATTTCATCTTCTCCTTTTTATGCCTATGTCTTCGTTTCCGTCCTGAAACTCGAGGCACTGGATGTTGTGGCTTGACCCTCTCGATAGTAGGTGCAGGTGGCTCTATGGGCTCCTGTATCTCGGCCACGGAATAAAGTGGGTCTTGTGCCCCTCAACTACAGCGTAGACTCCATCATCAATTGTGCCCGTGGAAGAGATACGATGAATAATAAAATTTTGAAATCCGAGCTCAAAAGGGTCACATGTCGTTATCGTTAATGGACCGGTGCATCGAACTGCGTCCACGAAGCTTCTCAATAGGTCCATATATGTGTCCTCCTCTGGCAGCTCAGATGTCTCTATCTGTGGAGTGCTAATCGTGTAAAGGTAGATGTGATCACCTTCAAGTGAAGCATACACTCCATCTATGATAGTACCTGTATCAGAGACATTAGCCATAATAAAATCGATGAGTGCTTGGTCGGATGGTTTACCTACCGTAACGGTTAGTGAACCGGTAGATCGAGCATCATCAATCATTTGCTCCAAGGTTGCTGACAGCTGCAGATCACTGAACTTTCCCACTTGCATCCTCTTCATAAACTCACGTGAGGGTCCCTTTAGTCTTCCAGTAAAGATATTAAATAGCCTGGAACCATCCCACTTATGGTCTGACTTCGTATGAAACATCCCTAACATTCTTTCAAATTTGCACAATGCTTCTCTGAAGGACTCTCCATCAGCCTGATAAAATGTAGCGAGATATATATAAGACCGTATAGAACCCGGTCGCGTCTTTGAAAGTACCATCGCTGCATCAACTGTATCTGATCAAGAAAAATAGACAACCTAAAAAAGACGTCAGTGATACAAAGAGAGATAAAGATAATAATATCAGGTGGTGGGGAAAAATCTCTCGGTTTTTTTAAAAAAGAAAAAAAATAAAAAAACTTATATATATATATATACGCAATCTAATCAACCTAATCATGGTAAATAGATAGTATGGCGGAACGCCTCCCCGGCAACGGCGCCATAAACTTGATGCGTCCGGAATGTAACCCCGAACGATGTCGTTTATCTTAAGCGCACGGTATAGTGGGAAGCGGGTGTCGAACAAGGGGTGGCGGTGCTATACTACCAATCTACTCCTAGGTTGAGTTAGACTTGCGGGTTTATTGGTGGGTGTGGATTGTGGAGTGTCGTGATGGTGATGGATGCGAAGGTTGTGTCACTCAATGTGCAAACAAGGGGCTCCACACAAAGAAAGAAAGAGATAAAATACAAAATATTAGGGCTTAGGGCTCGCCACTAGGACCGTCGGATGTCGACGCTAGTCTAAGACTCATACGTTGCATTGGTTTAATTGGGGATTTGTAGCATCTAGAAAGTGAATTCATGCGTTTAAACACCATGAATCTAACGTATCACATTAGCCCGTAGGTGCACACAATACGTGCATTAAGGATCTACAATATTCTTACCACTCTTGTGGTTCAAATGCTCTCAACTCATACCACTCTCGTGGGTTAGAGCTTCGAGATATTTTGATGGCTCTTATTGACGCAATGGCGGTAGCCGTCAATTAGTTATATAGTTCGTCGGTGGATCCCCTCAAGGCACGAGCCGGGCATGGGCACGTGCCTCGGTTGAATCCACTAACTCCCTAATTAAATCAGTAGGATATTCCTTAAGCTAATCGATTCCACCGACCGTGAGCACGATCTCAGTACGAATTCTCCTAGGGATCTTGATAGTTCAACCAAAATACAACCCCATTTATACCAACACACCATAAAAATCCCAACTTTGCAACTAAGTCCTAAGATCCATGGGCCAATCCTTTAGCCCTAGAAAATACTACTCATGCATCATAGGAAGAACAATAGAAGATTCAATAATAGCAAGAGAATTCATCATAGCATGCATCAACGAGATATTCAACAAATAATCACAAAGAAATAACAAATAAATAGAATTAAAAAGACAAAAGTACTTATCTTGATACAAAGGAGGGGCCTAGGGCATGGCCAAACTCCCCAAAAGATCGTCTCCACAAAAGTCTAAGAAAGATCTAAAAATTCCCTTTTGAACAGTATACAAAAATCACCTCCAAAAACTCTCTAAAACTATCCCTAAAACTCCCTACAGAAAATCTGAATCAATCCCCCCTTGGCGGCTGTGCAATAGTCCCCCAAAAAACCCTCGCTCCCCAGAAATCCGGGCGCAGAACAAAATATGGGCCCACAGTGACTCGGCCCGAGCACAAATCTGCTCGGTCGAGTCATTCGACAGCTCGGGCCGAGTTTGAGGCTGCTCGATCCGAGTTTTACAGGGAATCAAAACACCAAAATGCGTCGCTCTGCCAACCTGGGCACTGCTCGGTCGATTAGGATGTTACTCGGGCTGAGTAGGAGGTTGCTCGATCGAGTCAGACACCAAAAACAGCATTCTGAACGTATAGTGCACGACTCGGGCCGAGTAGGAGGTGCTCGGGCCGAGTAGGCTGCTGAGAACAATTTCAGCACTGCATCATCAACTTGCAGAAATTTCTCAGGGCTCATCCAACCTCTGATTTGCACGTTCTTAGTGGCGTTGGAACTGTCTTGAAGTCTACTACCTGGAAAAAATATCAGAAAAATCGTGAAAAATCCCCGGTGATAGTAGATTTATAAATAGTGCACAGCTGTCCTGTTTTTAGTACTTCGGGTAGCTCGATTCCTTCGCCGCATCATAGCTCGATCGTGCGAATTTCTCTCTTGTCCCTTCACTGCTACAGTATTCTTCTTTGGCACCTTGAGCATGTCATCATGAGTCTCATTGGTGCTCTCACATCGCCGATCGTCTTATCGACTCCAAATTGCTTCAATATCGCTCCAAATCCCTGAAATGGAATAAACGCTTCGAAAATCATATTATTCCAAATAATAGCACAAAAGCATATAAAATGGGGGTTTGGAGGGTGAAATGTGTCATGAAGATATGCGATAAAACATGTAAAATATGAGCATATCACCAAGCGATCTCCTCCTCTCCCCGTCGTCCACGGCAGCCACCACCTTCGCCACCTCAACGGCTCCGCCCCCAACCTCTCCCTCCAACGCTACCTTAACCACCCAAAACCCAAGTCTCTCCGAGCTCCTCCTCTCACACAGTAAGACCGCACCCCTGTCGAACCTTCAGCCACGCACAATGACCTCCGACCACCGTCCTCAGCCCTCCCGCCATCTCCACGATTCCAACCTCCCAGTCCACCCACATCTCCGGCGACTTCACCCCCAGTCTGCCTCCTCACAAACCTGCAGCAGCTCGTCGTAGTTCTCTTCAACCCAATTCCATTCCGACCTCCCTCCACCACAGCCATCTCCTCCCCACGAGCCTCCGACGATCACCGAACCCACACCAACATTGCCACCTCTATACTCCCTCTTTCCTTACCTGACAACTTCCCCGATGCCCCACCACCTGCATGTCCTAGGATCCAACATCACCTCGTTTCCCTGCCACTTTCGACGACCTCAAACCCCTCCCGCACACTCGTTGGCACGTGCCTCCGCCACGACCCATGCCATCCCTTAGCCTCAACCCAGCACTATGACCACCCCGTAACCCAAGCCCAGCATCCTCTGATCACCCCTCCCTACTCCGACAGCCACCTCGAAAAGCCCAAGGCCTCCCTTTTGCACTCTCCGACCTCTCCACGATCCCACCTCTCTTTCGACGACCTCATCCTCCAAATCAACCATTCGCTCTCCCCCCGACTTTAGCCACCATCGCTGCCCTCTCATATCTCCAAGCTCCACTCTCGACATCTTCGCTTCCACGTCACCACCGCACTCCACCGGCCCCCTCGCGACCCCCCCAGCTCTTCTCGAACCCACGCTCGTCAATGCATCCACCGGACGAACATCGAGGTCCCGCTGCCCCTTCAGCCTGTGGTCGAGCACATGCCATGCACTGTCATTTGACAGTGCTGTTCACGTCGCCGTCTATGTCTGCAATCCCATGCGAGGAGATGCAATCACGTAAGCTATCTTAAGTTCGTCTTTTGTATTAAACAGTATGTGATATCACAGTTTATAATATATATTAAGTAAACAACAGCTGTGATATTATATATTAGGTATATAAAAGTTAATGATATATATATGTATATGTTTTAGTATATATGTATATATGATAGTTTATTATACATACTGGTAGTATATTGTTAGTATTAAATTGTTAGTATTGTTAGTATATTGTTAGTATATAGACTCTAGTGCTTCAAAGTGGTTTCTCTTCACTTTTAGAGTACTGTTAGTATTAATTCGCAACATACATGCAATAATATAACAGTATATTGTATAAATTAAGTATAGATTATTTTGTTAGTTAATCACTTTTAGCTTGATATGGTGAATCTGATGACGGAAATAAATTCACGCCACTCTAATGATCGTCTTGTCACCCAAGTTACACCGTTCCAAGCATACTATACTGCTCAGATTTTGTGGCTGGGATTACGAAACATTGCAAATAACAACTTTAAAGTACGTTGTTTAAGTTTAATGAACCTGGTGATATGTTGGTTGCTTGTATTATCAAAACGTTATCGTCATGTACATAAAATGCTCTCTTGATTGTTGTATCTTTATTGGTGGAGTGTCCACCCTAATGAAATGTGATTTTGGGCCCTTGGGGCAATTTACGGACTATTGGGAACTTGTGGCATACATTGAACTATACAGAACACACATTGACACTTTGGATGGGGTAATCCATTGTAGTAGGGTGCGGAAGTCTAGATTTCACCCCCACTGGTAAATTTGACAGTCGCACGTATGGGGTCGGTGTGTACAGAGCCACGGGTAGCTCCCGTTGGTTTAGGTGTAATTGTTGTTTCTTCCGCCCTCAGACAATGGGCTTGTCACTAGATTAGAAGATTGAATGATGCACTATTTACTCCTGTTGTTGCTATTATAAATGTATAACCTGCTAACTTGTCTTACCATGTTTACTAAGCGTTACCTTGCTTATTATACACACTACACTTGCCATGTTCACTACTCTGTACACCACACTTGCCATGCTCACCATTTGTATACCACACTTTGCCATGTTTACTATACACACCACACCTTGTCATGTTTGCTACTTTGCACACTACACTTTGCCTGATCACTACTTTGCACACTACACATTGCATGCTCATTACTTTGTACACAACAGCTTGCTATACTCGCAGGTTTTTCTTACGCTACCATACTTTTCTTAATTTTACACCGTTGTATTTCCCTCGCCTTTAAAAGCTTTGCAAACTATATTATTATCTTGCTGAGGGTCCACCTTCTAACGTTTTAACTTATCGAGCGACCCTTGCTGACGTATATTTCCTAGTTGTTTATCTTGTGAAATATACGTCAGGTTCTGAGACAGATTTTGCAGAGGAGCATACCCTGAGGCTGAGCTAGTTGACCAGGAGTACCAAGACGATGAGATCCACTGCTGGAGAACAACGTGTTTTCGAAGCGCTACAATAAATCTAATATTTTTGTTGTATTTCATTCAGGGTATTTCTTTTGTGTACCTGGTGTATTGGCCAAGCTAGGCCTTATTTGGTACTTGTAATCTGGACTTGAAGTTGTAATAATAATATTTGTGTTATTCTGATATTCACAAGCAAGAATCTGCCAGGCTTTTACCCAGACGCTTATTCTGCTTACGTCAAAGAAGGAAGAAAAAAGTACTTCTTTCCTTTAAGCATATGCGGACCCGCTAGCATCCTTGCTCCGAAGTATAATGTAAGGCGGGGTGCGACAGGTTTTAGTGGTGGTCCATGCATGTCCTGCATTCTGTGAAATACTCGGATCAATATGCATGTCATTATTAGTTAGACTGTCTAGATAAAACTTGTACGTAGATGTTTATTTTGTTTTCTTTTTCAGCATGGCAGGAAGACCGAACACTCACAACGGAAGTGGTGATATCGACATCCATGAACTCATGGGTATCATGAGAGGGATGTTGGAAATTCAGCAGCAACTGATTTAGCAAGGACAACAGCCTGCACCACCTGCACAACCTCCTCCGCGAGCTGAACCTGGACCCAAGCAGTTTCGAGAGCTGAACCCGAAGAGTTTATCTGGAAAGGAAGGCCCACTGGAAGCTAAAAAATGGGCCCGAAGCACTAAAGATGACCTAAGCCTTTTCCACATCGACCAGTTAGGCTGGGTAGAAGTTTCCAAGTAACAGCTTACTGGTAATGCTCGGAACTGGTGGGATACTTAGGAAGCACGCCTGGTTAAGTCTATTAACTGGACCATCTTCCAAGAGAGATTCGATGCTCGGTATTTCCCCAGATCCGCCAAGAGTGAGCTCCAGTAACGTTTCATCAACCTAGAGCAAGGCGATCGGACTGTTGACGATTACGAGGCAGAGTTTTCTATGCTTAGTCGATTCGCTCCACACTTGGTGGAGGACCCCAAAGACCGTGCATATCAGTTTCTCCAGTGTCTGGACCTGGACTTTCTGGCTTCGATTTCTTCGGTGAATCTGACTACACACAAGGATGTTTTGGATGCCGCTAGGAAGCACGAACTCATCATGAAGCAGAATAAGGCACTTCAAACTGATGGAACAAGCGCCTGATGGAATCAACCTGGAATGATCTCGGAGGACCCCAAAGACCGTGCATATCAGTTTCTCCAGTGTCTGGACCTGGACTTTCTGGCTTCGATTTCTTCGGTGAATCTGACTACACACAAGGATGTTTTGGATGCCGCTAGGAAGCACGAACTCATTATGAAGCAGAATAAGGCACTTCAAACTGATGGAACAAGCGCCTGATGGAATCAACTTGGAATGATCTCCGACCAGCTTAGACCACCAACTTCAAGAGGTCTACAACCCCGACCAACTCCAGATCTACAATGGTGTGTCACCACTGTAACCAGGCGGGACATGTCAAGAAGGATTCTCGTGTGCTGTTGAACCAGTGTTTAGTGTGCGGGAGCACCTGACCATATTGTAAAGAACTGCCCTCGATGTGCTAACAATCTAGACTATGGTAGCATTAGGATCAACCCAACAGGGACCACCTCTAGCTCCTTAGCGTCAAGTTCCCCAACATGCCAAGCCTGAACAAAATCAGCGCCAAACTTACTCTATGGTCGCCGAGGAAGTTAGGGACGATGAGCCTGTGACGAACGATGACATCTGAACCATGTCCTACCATCACATTTAATGATTCATATCATAAATGTGCTTACCCTTGCTTTGTTGCATCTCAGATGTATCTTTTTGCTTTTACTAATGCTATTTCGTCTATCTGGCAGTTCCTCGATCATCACCTAACTTAAGAAATTCCGATGACGGAATTTTTATAAGGTGGTAAGGATGTAACGGCCTGTTTCTTGGTATACGTATTTAGTATGTATATTATTAATAAATTTATTATTTGAGTAATTACTATATAACTTCATTTCTCGCAACTTGAACTTGTGATCGGATTCCTTATCCGCGATCCTCACGACTTCACGATCGCATTAGTGTCTTCTTAGTAACTTGTGGTTGACGTTGATTGCAGGGACGAAATCGTAAATCTTGACTACATCGATCTCTTATAATCAAATCGTAATCAGATTGATCAAATTAGATTCCCTAATCTAAAAATCTTAATGGGTTATCCAAATCAGATCTAATCCTAATCTAAACATCTAGACTAATCATGTCTTAACCAAATCGATCCCTCCTAATCGATTCCTGACTAGATCGATTCTCCGAGTCAAATCTTAACCCAAAAGTTTGATCAAATTGATTTCCTAATAAAGATCTTAACTGAACTAGTTTTCTAAAACAAATCAAACTTAAACCCGAAAATCTTAAAACCCAGAACATGTATTATCTTAACTAAATATCTCACAGGGACTTCCCAAATCGTATCTGAAATCTTAATTAAGATTTAGTATCTTAATTAAAATCAACTTTCTAATGAAAAAATCTAATCCCTAAATAAATCATTCCCAATATCTAAATATCCTAACAAATCTCCCAAATACACTAACCAATCAAACCCACGTAAGCACAACAAACCCCGCACTCAATCTCCTCAAATCTCAGCCACATGCACGTGGGTCCCACACGTTCCCAACTCTTGCTCAGCGTATCCCAACAAATCTTTGTATATTTCAAACCTACCCTACTCTCTATTGCCCTTCTTCAAAGCCCAGGCGCAACTCAATTCTTTTCTTTTCTTTTCTCTAAGGCAATCCTCAGCTTTCACCACTCAACCCACGGCCACAGACCCACGTTTTCAACTCCCACCTTAGCCAATGAACCCACGTCTCCCTTCCCTACAAAAGCCCACGTATGCTAACTCCCTTCCTCCACCACGCCTCCGCACACATCCAAGTTCGACACCCCCAGCTCCCCTTAAAATCTCTCCACACTCCACCGCCCTTGCACCTCCACTTCCTCAGCCATGCGGTGACGCTGCCACGACAACCATGAAAACCCAAGCGGTGCCTCCACCTTGACTCCCGATGCCTAGCCCCACGCCGCACGCATCGCCCCTCCGATCCACAGGCCCAAGTGACCTCCTCCTCTCCCCGCCGTCCACGACAACCCCGCCTTTGCCACGTCAACTGCACCGTACCCAACCTCTCCCTTCGATGCTACCTCAACCACTCAAAACCCAAGGCCCTCCGAGCTCCTCTTCTCCCACAGAAAGACCCCACCCCATCGCCCCTTCAGCCATGCCCAACGACCTCCTACCATTGGTTGACTCGGAAAACACGCAAGTGCACGCCTTCCGCTCCCAAGCGTAGGAGTGTCAATGCAATAAATATAACCGGTGAGTACAGGGTCGGATCACAGGGACAAGTCGTTCTATCTTCACAAGTTTGATTGATAAAGAAAAATAAAACGTGATTCAACTACCTCAATTAACAGTGGATGAAAGTGTGGGAAAAAGTGAGGAAACTAAATATCTAACCTAAGTGGCTAGGGGTAGATGGCCAAATGTGGAGTTAGGATAGCTAGGAGAGAGAGCATGGGTTGTGGGTTCATTAAAATTGGTGTTAATCAAGTCCTAATTACCGCATATAACTCAATTGATTATCCGGCTAACGAAGCCCAATCGGAGAATTTAGCTTTCGAAAACACAATAATTAGCAATAGGGATGGACGTATCATCATGGCACTAATCAAATTAGGATCATGGTATTTTCTCAAATCGTGCCCTCTCGGGACTTAGCCAATCAAATTGTGCCTAATGGAACATCCAACACTAACAATGAAATTGGGCAAGAGTAACTTAAGGCTAAAATTAACACACAACATCGAAGAATCACAACCCAAGCAATTTACACTACTCAATCATCATGAAAGAAAAGTTTGAATTTTCATTCAAAATTAACTCAATATCCATTACAAATTCAGAGATGCAAAATACAAAAGGGGTTAGAGAGATATCACCCAAGATCTCCCTAGGGTAAAGCCTTCCTTCCACCTATTTGCTCCTCCTCCAAGCTCTCCAAGCTCCACCAATGGCCTCCAAGCTTCTCCCTAGCCTTTGGGGAAGAAGACCCCCATCCAAGCCCTAAAAATCGCCAAAAACCGCAGCTAAAAACCCAAAAAAAAACAGCAGCCCCTTCAAAAATCGCACCAGGGCTGTTTTAATTAGATTGCGGGTCGGGCGCAGCGGCGCCCGACCCGCGTGCGTGCCTGCGCTGACTGAAGGGGGCGGAGCGGGCCGGGTTGCGCCCGACCCGCGCGGGCCTGCGCGGACTGAAGGGGGCGGACCGGGCCGGGTCGGACCCCGGCCTGCTCGTATCCGCCCGCTCGAAGAGCGGGCGTGCGTTACTTCCGCCCGCTCGACGAGCGGGCGGGCTGCGAGCCCGCCTTAATAATTTTTGCGGGCGGGCCGCAGCTGGGCCGGCCCGCATCTTAGTGTTTTTTATATATATAAAACGGCCGGCGGCCCGCTCAGCGAGCGGGCCGCATGGCCGGGCTTTTTTTTTGTTTTTTTAATTATTTTTTAAAATAAATGCAGCTGCGGCCCACTTCAATCTGCGGCTGGAGCGGTGCCACGTGGCGCCCCCAAATAAGATCCTTTTTCATGCTTTTCTCCCCTATTTCTCCTCCAAATAATTCCAAAAAAATACCTAAAAATCTCAGAAAAATCCCAGAAAATTCTGGAAAATCCCCAAGACTCCTAGGGGTACCTGAAAAATAGGAAAAGGAGAAATTAGTCCATTTGATCATGAAATGAATATAATGACTATTAAAAATTAATATTGACCTCCCAATATTCCATATAAATTATTCACATGCTCAAATAAATCCCAAAAAATGGCGATATGATCCCAATAATACCAGGAGCATATGAAAAATATCAGGAAGCCAATAAGGACGATAAAATCCGTATTTTGTGCCAAGAATGAGAATAAGCCCCGAAAATGACATAAAGTGAAAATATACCCAAAAAGAGCACAATTAAGCCTAATCTTTAGCACAAAATGGGGGTAGTTAGGGGGGAAATATGCAATTTATATCCTGAATCAACCATCGTCCTCAGCCCTCCAGCAATCTTCTCCGCTATTCCAACTTCCTAGTCCGCCCACATCTCTGGCGACTTCATCCCCAGTCCACCTTCCCACAAACCCATAGCAGCTCCCCGCAACTCCTTTCAACCCAACTCCATTCCGACATCCCTCCACCACAACCATCTCCTCCCCACGAGCCTCTAGTGATCTCTGACCCCGCACCAACGTCTCCACCTCCATAATCCACTCCTTCCTCACCCGACAACTTCCCCGACGCCCCCTACCTGCATGCCCTAGGATCCAACATCACCTCGTTTCCCCGCCACTTCTGGCGACCTCATACCCCTCCCGCACCCTCGTCAGCCTGCGCCTCTGCCACGACCCATGCCGTCCCTCAGCCTCGACCCAGCACTCTGACCACCCCATAACCCAAGCCCAACATCCTCCGATCGCCCCTCCCTACTCCGATAGCCACCTCGAAAAGCCCAAGGCCTCCCCTTCGCGCTCTCCGACCTCTCCATGCTCCCATCTCTCTTCCGACGACCTCATCCTCGAACTCAACCATTTTCGCACTTCCCTTCGACTTCAGCCACCGCTGCCATATCATATCTACAAGCACCACTCTCGACGTCTTCGCTTCCACGACACTACCGCACTCCACTGTCCCCCTTGCAACCCCCAGCTCTTCCCAAACCCCACGCTCATCAACACCGTCACCGGACGAACGTCGAGGTCCCGCTGCCCCTTTAGCATGCGCTCGAGAATGGGATATGTACCACCGTTCGACAGTACCATTCACGTCGCCGTCTACATCTGCAACCCCATGCGAGGAGACACAATCACGTAAGCTATCTTATGTTGGTCTTTTGTATTAAACAGTAAGTAATATCACAGTTTATAATATATATTAAGTATACATCAGCTATGATATTATATATTAGGTATATAAAATTTAATGATATATATATATATGTATATGTTTTAGTATATATGTATATACGATAGTTTATTATACATACTGGTATATTGTTAGTATTAAATTGTTAGTATTGTTGGTATATAGTTTATTATACATACTGTTAGTATTAATTAGCAACATACATGCATTAATATAACAGGATATTGTATAAATTAAGTATTGATTATTTTGTAAGTTAATCACTTTTATCTTGATATGGAAAATCTGATGATGCAGATAAATTTACGCCACTCTAACGATCGTCTAGTCACCCAAATCGCACCGTTCCAGGCAAGTATTTATCACCCACAAGTTTTAAACTATACTGCTCAGATTTTGTGACTGGGATTACGAAACATTGCTAATAATAACTTTAAAGTACATTGCTTAAGTTTAATGAACCTGGTGATATGTTGGTTGCTTGTACTATCAAAACATTATCGTCATGTACATAAAATGCTATCTTGATTGTTGTACTATTATTGGTGGAGTGTCCACCCCCAATGAAACGTGATTTTGGGCCCTTGGGGTAATTTACGGACTATTGGGCATTTGTGGCATACATTGAACTATACAGTACACACATTGACACTTTGGGTGGGGTAGTCCATTGTAGTAGAGTGCGAAATTTTGGATTTCACCCCACCGATAAATTCGACCATCGCCCAGATGGGGTCGGTGAGTACAGAGCCACGGGTAGCTCCCGTTGGTTTGGGTGTAATTGTTGTTTTTCCGCCTCAGACAATGGACTTGTCACTAGATTAGAAGATTGAATGCTGCACTATTTACTTCTGTTGTTGCTATTATAAATGTGTAACCTACTAACTTGTCTTACCATGTTTACTATGTGTTACCTTACTTACAATACACACTACACTTGCCATGTTCACTACTCTGTACACCACACTTGCCATGCTCACCACTTGCATACCACACTTTGCCATGTTTACTATACACACCACACCTTGCCATGTTCGCTACTTTGCGTACTACAGTTTGCCTACTCACTACTTTGTAATCTACACATTGCATGCTCACTACTTTGTATACTACACCTTGCTATACTCGCACGTTTTTCTTACACTACCATACTTTTCTTAATTGTGCACCGTTGTGTTTCTCTCGCCTTAAAAAGCTTTGCAAACTATATTATTATCTTGCCGAGGGTCCACCTTCTAAAGTTTTAACTTGCTGAGCGATCCTCGCTGACGTATATTTTCCTTTTGTTTATCTTGTGAAATATACATCAGGTTCTGAGACAGATTTTGCAGTGGAGCATACCTTGAGGCTGAGCTAGTTGATCAGGAGTACCAAGACGATGAGATCCATTGCTGAAGAACGACGTTTTTTCGCAGCGCTGCAATAAATCTGATATTATTGTTGTATTTCATTCAGAGTATTTCTTTCGTGTAACAGTTGTATTGGCCAAGCTAGGCCTTATTTTTGTACTTGTAATCTAGACTTGAAGTTGTAATAATAATATTTGTGTTGTTCTAATATTCACAAGCAAGAATCTGCCAGGCTTTTACACAGACGCGTACTCTGCTTAAGTCAAAGTAGGAAGAAAAAAGTACTTCTTTGCTTTAAGCACATGCGGACCCGCTCGCGTCCTCGCTCACAAGTATAATGGGAAGTGGAACGTGACACAATCATCACAAGTTGCGATGGATATTTGTCAAAAAAATCTGTACTGAATGACCTAAGAAATAATGGCCTGAAGGCCATGCATGAGCATTCCAATGGACTTTCAAAAGTCCCACAAAAATATTCGAATGGAACACCTGAAGTGCGCATAATCGTCCAAGTTTTAACTTGGATGCGATATTATATGCCACCCTGGATCGGTGATGATGCGCAATATCATATCCCAATTCTATAATCATAACCTGAAGAACGCAAATATTCTCCAGAAGGTTAGCTTTCATTGTACCATTTAAAGAGAAAAATGATTACAAGATTATCTTCACTACACATGGACATTGACTCTCAAGACTTCCTCAAATAGAATTTCATATGATATTTTTAAATCTCGTGGACAGTGACTCTCAAGACTTTCTCAAATAGAATTTCATAAGATATTTTAAATCTATCACCATTAAAATAAAAAGACCTTTAGGTCTCTTGAGAGAAGCCGAGTGATAAAAGTGGACTCATCCACTCTCTACAAAGGGCCGATGAAGTACCTTAATATACTCATCAATATATCCTCTAAAAATGGCCACAAGCAATCTTATTATCTAACTGCAGTCCAGCGTTTTCAAAGCAAAGAGGCCACATTATTAAATGTTGGGCAAATTGGATAATACTGTGAAATCAACAATAATCTGCAAACTGGAATAAAGTTGAACATCCTGAAGAATGTGTTCACACCCAAAAATGGGTCATATGAGTAAATCATTCAAACGGATTACTCATCCATTAAAATACAGTTGCCAGTGACTGCATTGGGATATGAAATCTCCTGCAGACCATCAAAATGCCACCTAAGAACATATTCATCAGGACCTGCTCATCCCAGATAAATAGTTCCCAAGAAATCCAAACGAAGGAGGTGTTTAGAGCAAATCTTATAGATTGTGCCTTGATAGGTCCACATCCCCACATCACCATTATAAACCATCTAAATGCTGCCTTAGAACTATTTATCGGGCTTAATCACCCAGATAAATAGATTCTGAGCACTCCAAACAGGGGAAGCATTTAAAAGCCCAACTCATAGGTTGTGCCTTGATGGGTCCCTTATTTAAAGATTCGATAGTGGCGATAAGATCTTGAAGATCCTTCATATTCAGAATTCTTTAATTTCCCAGTACTAGGATCAACTTGGATGTCACCATCATCACTGAGCTTAAATCTTAGTTGACCATATCAAAATATCAAAATCTTTGATCCGAGAATTATGAATTGTGATCCTGAAGATCCTCCACAATTACAAAACTGTTAAACAGTTATCGGCTTACAGAATTATCATCCTAAAGATGAAAACATCATCCAGTAGATGAAAATATCATTCAGAAGATAAAAATCATATGACATTAAACTTCATACACATGAAGTTGATGAAGAAACATGGACCATTGTTATCCACTAAATACACATATAGGTTGTATGGATTTATATATGGACCCCTTCCGTCCGATAGAAGAGGGGGATGAAATACTAGGTCCTGAAGTACCTTACCGAAGAACTTCTTTATCTTGTAAAACAGCAGGCGTCCCAAAATAGTGTTAGCAGTTAATCTGTTAGCTAAGTATAGTGCAGTTCCTGCAGCGCGCCACTAGACCGGACCTACGCATCTTCTGCGCTACCTCCAAAGGTCAAGGATCATCCTCCATATTAAATGTATTTGCAGATGCAGTTAATATATCATCTCGATGCCCTCCACGAAGGAGTGGACACCTCCTTGAGATCTGTAAAGCATACCACTAAGGCAACATCATGCTACCATTATGAGAAGCTTATCATCCAAGAAGCAAATCCAAAGAGTGTAGCTACGCCCTGAAGTACCTTGCTGACCAGTGATGACTGGGTCAAAGACAAGAGAACTGGAGCTATCTACCAAGTTTGCAGACCATGCCACTTTCCTAGTTTAATCTAAAGGAGGCTACATCAAAGATGATGAGACAGAAAACAGCTCTCCAAAAGATCCTTTGGATTTAGCAGCTGCTATAGATGAGCAATACTTGTATTTTGTATTTATTTAATTTTGTAAACTGGATTGATATATAGATGCCTACGAGACTACAAGCCTGAAGCTTGCACAGAACAGTGGGAGTTAATGAAGAGTACTCTTTTCCCTTAGATATTGGTTTTTTCCATTGGGTTTTTCATAGCCAAAGGTTTTAACGAGGCAACCACAATAACGCTGGATCCAAGAGTATCCACCCCTAAGTTATATCCACAGTCAGGGGAAGTTAAGTAGATTTGTACTCTTTTTCCTTAGCTATTGGTATTTCTCATTGTGTTTTCCATAGCCAAAGATTTTAACGAAGCAAATCCTCCTATCAGGATCCAGAAGTATCCAAATCTCCATGATGCTAATAAGCACCATGAATCCTAAAGTATTCATATGTCGAGCTTACAATGATGAATGAATAAGAGAAAGTATTATGAATGGTTTTTTGTAAGTCCATATAAGGCCTATGTAGGGCTAGGTATCCACCACCAAGTAACCCTATTACTATAAATACAAATATTCTAAATATTCGATAGTGGCGATAAGATCTAAATGCTGCCTTAGAACTATTTATCGGGCTTAATCACCCCAGATAAATAGATTCTGAGCACTCCAAACAGGGGAAGCATTTAAAAGCCCATCTCATAGGTTGTGCCTTGATGGGTCCCTTATTTAAAGATTCGATAGTGGTGATAAGATCTTGAAGATCCTTCATATTCAGAATTCTTTAATTTCCCAGTACTAGGATCAACTTGGATGTCACCATCATCACTAAGCTTAAATCTTAGTTGACCATATCAAACTATCAAAATCTTTGATCCGAGAATTATGAATTGTGATCCTGAAGATCCTCCATAATTACAAAACTGTTAAACAGTTATCGGCTTACAGACTTATCATCCTAAAGATGAAAACATCATCCAGTAGATGAAAATATCATTCAGAAGATAAAAATCATATGACATTAAACTTCATACACATGAAGTTGATGAAGAAACATGGACCATTGTTATCCACTAAATACACATATAGGTTGTATGGATTTATATATGGACCCCTTCCGTCTGATAGAAGAGGGGGATGAAATACTAGGTCCTGAAGTACCTTACCGAAGAACTTCTTTATCTGGTAAAACAACAGGCGTCCCGAAATAGTGTTAGCAGTTAATCTGTTAGCTAAGTATAGTGCAGTTCCTGCAGCGCGCCACTAGACCGGACCTATGCATCTTCTGCGCTACCTCCAAAGGTCAAGGATCATCCTCCATATTAAATGTATTTGCAGATGCAGTTAATATATCATCTCGATGCCCTCCACGAAGGAGTGGACACCTCCTTGAGATCTGTAAAGCATACCACTAAGGCAACATCATGCTACCATTATGAGAAGCTTATCATCCAAGAAGCAAATCCAAAGAGTGTAGCTACGCCCTAAAGTACCTTGCTGACCAGTGGCGACTGGGTCAAAGACAAGAGAACTGGAGCTATCTACCAAGTTTGCAGACCATGCCACTTTCCTAGTTTAATCTAAAGGAGGCTACATCAAAGATGATGAGACAGAACACACCTCTCCAAAAGCTCATTTGGATTTAGCAGCTACTATAGATGAGCAATACTTGTATTTTGTATTTATTTAATTTTGTAAACTGGATTGATATATAGTGCCTAGGAGACTGCAAGCCTGAAGCTTGCACAGAACAGTGGGAGTTAATGAAGAGTACTCTTTTCCCTTAGATATTGGTTTTTTCCATTGGGTTTTTCATAGCCAAAGGTTTTAACGAGGCAACCACAATAACGCTGGATCCAAGAGTATCCACCCCTAAGTTATATCCACAGTCAGGGGAAGTTAAGCAGATTTGTACTCTTTTTCCTTAGCTATTGGTATTTCTCATTGTGTTTTCCATAGCCCAAGATTTTAACGAAGCAAATCCTCCTATCAGGATCGAGAAGTATCCAAATCTCCATGATGATAATAAGCACCATGAATCCTAAAGTATTCATATGTCGAGCTTACAATGATGAATGAATAAGAGAAAGTATTATGAATGGGTATTTGTAAGTCCATATAAGGCCTATGTAGGGCTAGGTATCCACCACCAAGTAACCCTATTACTATAAATACAAGGCTATGGGCTCAGTAGCCGACATCCTTCCAACAATTGAGAGATTTATAAGAATATTTTTTTTAATTTTTTTCTTCTTAGTTAGAATAATTATTATGATGTTTTTGTTGTGAAGGGAATTTAGGGAGAAATAGGTGTAAGGGGTTTGGAGCCCCCTACCCGTGTATTTATAACTTTCAATAGTGGGTTGGATACCCAATTGGCCCATTGGGCCTATTCATAACACTTCCCCTTATCCAATCAACATTGAAATAAGAGGTGGATTCTTCAGGATCCGAGTTAGGGTAACTGTCTTGTTAAAGAAAGAACAGTTAACCCATAACTTCCCCTGTTATGGGGATGTGTCTAGGGGTGGATACTTCAGGATCCAGAGTCAACGAGGTTGCATCGTCAAAACCTTGACTACGGAAAACCCAGTGGGAAAAAACATGTAGCCAAGGGAAAAGAGTACAACTCTGCAGTTGACTCCCCCTTATCTAACCAAGCTTCAGGCTTGCAGATTTCCTATGAATATATATATCAGTCTCCTATGTATCTATGAGTTCATAGTTCTCTCCTCCTGACCCAGTTTACATTTACTCACTCTCCTCATCCCAATCCCATATACAAGTTTCTCAAAGATACTAGTAGGCAGGGATTTGGTAAGCAAATCCGCCAAGTTATTACATGATTGGATCTTCTGTACCTCAATCTGCTTTTGCTTCTGAAGGTCGTGCGTCCAGAAGAACTTGGGGGAGATATGCTTCGTCTTGTCACCTTTGATGTAGCCGTCCTGTAGCTAGGCTATACATGCTGCATTGTCTTCATAGAGTGTAGTGGGTGCAAGAACGCCGGTCGTCAGGCCGGTGGAGGTGAGTATGTGCTGGATCACCGAGCGTAGCCAAAAACATTCCTTGCTTGCTTCGAAGATCGCAAGTAGCTCTGAGTGGGTGGATGAGACGGTCGTCATGGTCTGCTTCACAGATCTCCAGGATATGGCAGTGCCGCCATATGTGAACATGTATCCGGTCTGAAACTTCTCTGTATGAGGATCGGACCTGTAACCTGCGTCAGCATAACCAACTAAACCAGTTGATGCCCCTTTCCTGTAGAATAGACCTAAGTCTATGGACCCTTGGAGGTAGCGCAGAAGATGCTTAACTCCGGCCCAGTGCCGCTGTGTAGGTGCAGCACTATATCTAGCTAGTAAGTTTACTGCAAAAGCTATGTCAGGGCGAGTGCAGTTAGCCAGGTAAAGGAGTGCACCGATAGCACTTAAATAAGGCACTTCGGGGCCTAGTACTTCCTCCCCCTCTTCCAGCGGCCGGAAGGGGTCTTTGTGTACATCCAATGATCTGACGACCATCGGAGTGCTGAGGGGGTGGCACTTATCCATCTGAAACTTTTTCAATAAGTTCGATGTGTAAGTTGACTGGTGTAACAGGATCCCATCTTTAAGATGCTCTATCTGAAGGCCTAAACAGAATTTTGATTTTCTGAGGTCTTTCATCTCGAAAGTTTCTGTCAGGCTTCTAGAAATATTTGCGATCTCTTCAGGAGATCCGATGAGGTTTAAGTCGTCTACATAGATGGCTATTATTACAAATCCTGTTGCCTTTGCTCTTATAAAGATGCAAGGACAGACTGGGTCGTTTTTAAATCCTTGCTGTGCAAGGAAGTCGCTCAGTCTGTTATACCACATCCTTCCAGATTGTTTAAGACCATATAATGATCTTTGCAGTTTCACTGAGTAGATGTCACGTTCTCTCTCTTTTAGTGCTGCAGGCAAAGAATAACCGTCAGGCAATCTCATATAGATGTCTCGGTCTAGGTTGCCATATAGGTATGCAGTAACCACGTCCATGAGTTGCATATCTAAACCCTCTTGTGCTGTTATGCCAATGAGGAATCGGAAGGTGATCGCGTCCATGACCGGGGAGTATGTGGCTTCAAAATCCACCCCAGGACGTTGGGTAAAACCCTGCGCTACAAGCCTTGCTTTGTAGCGTACGATCTCATTCTGTTCATTTCGTTTTCTAACAAATACACATTTATAACCCACAGGTTTTACACCTTTTGGTGTCTGGACTATTGGTCCGAAGACCTTACGTTTGGTGAGTGAATCCAACTCCACTCCTATTGCCGCTTTCCACTTTGGCCAATCATCTCTGCTTTGACATTCTGTCAGAGAGCGTGGTTCAATATCATCGTCGCAGTACGCGACGTTGATGGCAATATTACACGCAAATGTGTCATCTATTGTTGTGCTTTTTCTGTCCCAATACTCCCCAGTTCGTACATATTGTATCGATACTTTATTTTCTCCCGGTTTTTCCTCTTCATGAGAGTTTGGGAGAGATGGGGTAGCAGGGCTTAAATTAGCATCCTGTGGTGGTATTTGTTTACCATTGCCAAGGGTCCTACTCTTTCGAGGGACTTGGTCCTTGGATCCCGGTGGTCGTCCTCTCTTTTTGAGAGGTCCAACCATTTCTGCTGCAGGCGGATTGCATCCATTTTGCGGTATGTCAATCCTAGCTGGAGTGTTAGCAGCAGGGACGTGTGATTTGACAATTTTCTGGTTGTCAGTAAATTTGTCCGGCAAGAGATGGACAGTGTTTTGGATGTGGAGAATCTTCAGGACCTCCTCCTCACACTGGCTTGTTGGCGGATCAAAGTGACATAAAGTTTTTGTATCCCAAGTGATACTTTCTGAAGCTTCGGGCTTCTTTGTCTGTGAGCCTAGTCTTGGAAACGATGTTTCATCGAATTCACAGTCTTCTAGACGTGCCTTAAAGACGTCCCCCGTAAGGGGTTCTAGGAATCTAATTATGGAGGGGGTGTCAAACCCAACATAAATGCCTAGGCGACGTTGTGGACCCATCTTTGTCCTTTGTGGTGGTGCTATGGGGACGTATACTGCACAACCAAATATTCTCAAATGTGAGACAATTGGTGGGGCTCCAAGTGCTAGTTGCATTGGAGAAGATGACTGACCTCCAGAGGGTCTTAATTTTATTAAAGATGCAGCATGCAAAATTGCATGACCCCACGCATTCACTGGCATCTGGGATTGAAGTAATAATGGACGAGCGATCCATTGCAGTCTCTTAATTAGAGATTCTGCTAACCCATTTTGGGTGTGAACATGCGCTACAGAATGTTCGACTTCAATTCCCTGTGCTTGGCAATAGTCTAGAAAGACTTGTG
Source organism: Scilla litardierei (assembly GCA_030789695.1). Classification (NCBI taxonomy): domain Eukaryota; kingdom Viridiplantae; phylum Streptophyta; class Magnoliopsida; order Asparagales; family Asparagaceae; genus Scilla; species Scilla litardierei. The sequence goes on along the minus strand of CM061142.1, from coordinate 485,407,237 downwards.
ACGTAAACTCCCCCGCATTGTCCAGACGAAGTTTCTTAATCTGGTGGTCGGGGAAGTGGGCCCGTAACTTTATTATCTGAGCTAAAAGCTTAGATAGTGCTAGGTTACGGGTGGACAGTAGGCACACATGTGACCACTTAGTTGATGCGTCTATCAGGACCATAAAGTACCTGAACGGACCACTTGATGGGTGAATCGGCCCACAAATGTCTCCGTGGATTCTTTCCAGAAAGCTGGGAGACTCCACATCCACTTTCAGTGGAGAGGGTCTCGTGATCAGTTTACCCTTGTAACAGGGTGGACATGGGAATTTGCCTTTTTGAAGAATCTTCAGGTTCTTCAGGTCAATGCCCCTGGAGTTTTTTATGATGCGGTACATCATAACCGAACCAGGGTGTCCCAGTCGACTGTGCCAGAGTTGGAATTCTGGTGTTTGGGGGCACTGCAGGTGCTCCACCATGGATGTTTCTGGAGTTTGTATACTTGTTTGGTAGAGTCCCGATGGGAGTCCCTTGAAACGTTCCACAATGGTTTTTGAACCATTTGTAAGAGCCGTTACAAGCAAGTATTCCCTTTTATCTTCCTCGACCGTCTCTAAGTGATATCCGTTTAAACGGATGTCTTTGAAGCTTAGGAGGTTTCGGATGGATTTAGGGGAGTATACCGCATTTTTAAGTGTTATTTGTGTGTTGCCGGGGAGCAATATAATTGCTTCCCCTGATCCTTCGATTATATTTACTGGTCCTGAGATTATTCTCAGTGGGCCAGAATAACTACTTATGCTCGTGAAGTAGTCTGAGTTTTGAAGGATCGAGTGCGTCGATGCACTGTCCACTAGGCAGATAAGTTCCATATCTAAAAAGAAGGGGAAAGACATTCAAGCAATAAATGAAGAGAAAAATCTACTTTCATAAAGATAAATGCTTTAAAATAATGTTTTGACATGGAAATAAATCTAGATACGATGCATAAAATAGAAGATACATTGCTAATTGCATAAAAAGTGGTCCAGATCTAGAGAGTGTCGTCTCCCATGAAATCTTCAGGAGTCCATGAGGTCTCTCCCAACGCTGCGCTCTCCATCAGGTTTGTCTCAGCTCGAGGCTTGCCTGGTAGAGGTCCTGGAGGTGTTTTGCTGTGCGGCAGATTCTGGACCAGTGGCCCGTTATCCCGCATTTGGAGCATTTGTCCTCCCAGTCTTTCTTGGGAGTGCCTCCTTTGTTGGGAATCCTCTTCTGCTTCTTGTCCACGAACTTCTGGTTCTGGGGAGGAGCTGGGGGAGTGGCTTTCTTCCGCTGCTTCAGTTCTTTCCATTTCTGGAATTTTGCCTTTTTGTCCGTCTTCTTCTTCTGGGAAGACTGGAAGTGGAGCGGAGCCAGGAGGGCGCAGGTTGTGGGTGGCAACCAACAGATCTCTGTTCTGTTCAGCCATAAGCAGGCATGAAAGAAGGTCAGAGTACTTTGTGAACTTCCTCTCTCGATATTGTTGCATAAGGATCATGTCCTTTTCGTGGAAAGACGTAAACGTCTTTTCCAGCAACATCTTCTCCGTCACTGGTTCACCACACAACTTCAGGCGTGAGGTGATGCGGAAGAGAGCTGAGTTGTACTCCGCTACAGATTTGAAATCCTGTATGCGGAGGTGAGTCCACTCGTACTGTGCACGGGGGAGTATGACATCCCTCTGATGTCGGTACCTCTCCTCGAGTGCATCCCACAGCTCGTAAGGGTCCTCTACAGTGAGGTACTCGTCCTTTAAGGTCGAGTCTAAGTGTTTCCTGATATATATAATGGCTTTCGCCTTTAATATATCGGAAACTTCCTCTGTATGAGGTGCTTCCACTGAAGCCTCCTTGTTAGCTGGGGCAGTACTAGTTGTTGCCTTTTCAGTCTGTGTGAGACTGAAAACCATGAGAGCGCAGATGGAACTTCAGGTCCAACTGCCAACTCAGGTAGTTTGACCCATCAGCCTTCAGGACTGAGAAGTCTACATTTGCGAGTCTGGCCATTTTATGATCTAGCATGTAAAGAAAGAGTAGCATGTATCATTAAGACTGAATAAAACAGACATCCACGCATGTAATGTAGTCATTTTCATGGCATGAATTTTAATTAGTGTGATTTTAACATACATGCTTTTTTCAGGTAATGTGAATAATTAATTACTAAAAATTAACAATCACGCATGCTGTTAAGGGATTTCATTGTGACATTAAAACATGGTATTTAAAGCTAATTAATCAACCACGCAGTTTAATGCATAAACAATGAAAACAGAAAGAATGACCTTAGGCTATGGGGATCAGCCAGCCGACACCGAAAAAATAAAAAAGTCCAGTCCGAAGTTACATCAAAAATACATGAAAATTAAATTACAACTCGGGAACTTCAGAGAGAAGCCCCTATCTTCATTATGCGAACGCCTTCAGCTTCTTCTTGGTGTCCTTCGGTCTTCTTTTTTACATATTCAACCTCACATACAAAATTTCTCTCAAAAAGGAAGAAAAATTGCAGGAATTTAAAACGGTGTCGGAAACCTGGCTGATCCCTAAAAACATAGCCTAATATTTGCACATCCACGCAGATAATATATTTGCGACATACAACCACGCAGATAATCAAAACACACAGGCATTTAAAGTAATTTAAAATTGTGTGTGTCGTGCAAAAAACATTTTTTTTTTGAAAAACTTTTTGCCTTTTTGATCCATAATATAATGTTTTATTTTACCGCTTTCAACCCTTTTTTAAAAAATTTCTTTTAACTATTTTGGGCTTTTTAGGGCCAAAAATAAATAAAATAATTTCTGTGGATGGGCTAATTTTCTGGCCTTTTGGGCCATGAAAACAACCCATTAGGGTTAATATTGGGCCTCCCCCGAAAAATAGCCCGTTAGGGTTAGGGTTTCTGGAAACCCTAGGGGGGGCCCGCGGCGTGTCGCCGCGACGGCTGGCCGCGTAGGGCGCGGCCGTCGTGGCGGCGACAGGCCGCGGCGGCGGGCCGCGGCCGCCGCGGCCGCCGCGGCTTCAGGCCGCGGCGCTGGGCCGCGGCCTGCAGGCCGCGGCGCTTGGCCGCGGCCTGCAGGCCGCGGCGACTGGCCGCGGCTTGAGGCCGCGACGATTGTTCTCCGACGGCGGCGCAAAGGGCGCGCCGCCGTACCGCCCTACGGGTGTGCGGATTTTTATTTTTGGATCAAAAGACGGGGGAGGTAAAAAAAATCGGATTTTTCAACAAATTTGATCGATAAAAAACAAGTTTTTATTGTTTTAAACATGCAGATCTTATTAAAAATGTTGAATTTAACCGAGTTTGTAAACTTTTTGATCCTAAAACATGCAGATCTAATGAGAAAAGCAAGTTTAGATCTAAAAAGTTTGGATTTTTACCTCTAGATTCGACGAGGAATCTAGGCGACGGTTGGTGAAGGATGCCCTTTTCGCTCCCCGTTGAGAAGATTACGATCTTCTTTTTCTGAGCGATTTGTGGATCTCCTTTCCCGCGAGCCGCCGTCTCCTCCAACGAGCGTGATCGTGCTGATAACGTGTTGTGAAGGGAATTTAGGGAGAAATAGGTGTAAGGGGTTTGGAGCCCCCTACCCGTGTATTTATAACTTTCAATAGTGGGTTGGATACCCAATTGGCCCATTGGGCCTATTCATAACAGTTTTTGCTTATTTTAATGCATTAAGATTGCTTTTTTAGATTTTTTTTAAGACACCATTCCTTAAATTTTAATGTATTAAGATTGATTATAATTGATAAAAACCAATGATACTACACGGGAACACGATCAAATTGATGCATATAGATCCAATGTGATTTTTTTAATCGTAGCTCTTTGTGTGTGTTTTTTAGTTTTCTCTTTGAGAAGAGCTATGTAAGGAAAAAAATTTGTCAAGTGGTTCAAGTAACCTAATGTTACTACCGCACTTGTTACCAACTAGATTTCCTTAAACATAAGCAAATCTTGACCCTTGATTTAGACTAAGGGCTCTACTTAAAGTAGTGGCCCATCCTTTCCTTTCATAGCAGAGGAGATAATTCGAACACTATTTTTTGATATTATTTTTGTGGATACATTGGCCAACTAATCAAGAAATCAAACCTGGCTCAAAAGTAAAAGCCTCTTACAAATTTTGGGTTCAATCATATTTAACAGCATATCCATCTTTCTCTCTCTTCAGCGTGCAGCCGAATTGCTCTCTTTTGCCTTGTCTTTTTTTACTGTTACTCTTTCTTGGTCAAAGAAGTGCAGGTTGGAAACGGGATGGAATGCAAAATGGCTCTGGATTTGGGGTTTCTGTTATAACCAAACATAAAGGAAAGATTATCGATACAGATATTCACAAGATCATAGCATTTCTATATTCAGACAGATAAGAACGGAGCTGCTCGGTTCGGTGACCAAAGTATTTCCAAAAGCCCAAGCCTAAATGCAAAGAGTAGGCAAGCCCTTCGTCAAGTAGTAATAGTTAACAAGAACGCTTACAAACCATGTTCAATTCATAACTTCAACTTGAACATCTTCTTTATAGGAGCATATACATCGGTAAGGAATATATGAGGCTTAGACAAAACCTTGCTAGTGGTATAATTGTAAGGACCCTGTGCTATTAGGAAAACACTAGAAGGGGGTTGAATAGTGTTTATAAAATTAAATAGATAATTACGCCCAACTAAAATCCTAACCAACAAAGATGCAGAATTATAATGTAACAACAATGAACAAGCAAACACAAGTATGTTCAAAGGTTCGGATTACCCAAGTCAAACTCGACTTGTTCCCGATAATCCGACGTCCCTACCACCTGGGTACCACCCAGATACTCAAGCTCAAACCCTAGATTGATTTTTCCTTTCAACCCACTTGTAGCAACCCTACAAGTGTAATCAATACACGATTGATGTCCTTGAATCCCAAACTTGGGATCAAGCAAACCACTCTCACAAACTGAGAGTAAAACTAATAACGAAAGTTATGAAATCGGAAATGACACACTTACAAATCATATATGTCTTGAAGTAGAACTTGAAGGAGCAAAGTGTATAGTGTGTTGATCTCTTCATAGAAGAGAGAGTAGCCTTGTACTTATCTTCACCAAAGCTAGAGGATGAGTAATTGATTCTAGTTAGAAGATAAGCTGTGATTGGAATTCTAGGGCTTAGAATGAATTGAAAGCTTGAGAGCATAGAGATGATATCAATGAATTCTTAAGGGTTCCAAGAGTTGATCAATGGAACAATAGATAGGCTCTTTATTGGTTCTCTAAACCCCTCAAACGAAATACCCAAAACCCCCTTCAAAATCCGTGTGGAAAATCCCAACGGATTGATTTTATATGCAGGATAAGCGACTGATGAAGAACAGACAGTCGCCTGCTGCAATGTGTCAGAGATAGGTGAGAATTCAAAAGGTAACTTACCACGTAGAAAGTCGACTGATAAAGGTCGGACATGTGCCTGAAAACAGACAGGTGCCTGAGAAACCTTCAACAGGCATCTGAGTGGCAAATTGCGAATGTTAACAAATCTCAAGAATTATGGGCAGCAAGGACATGCGACTAATGTGGTATCCACAGGCGCCTGTGCCATGGGCAGGCGACTTGGAAACCAACTTTAGTCATCTGTGTGCACAAGTGCGAATCTTGCCAAAATAAAAGATCTGGGCAAGGATGGACATGCGACTAATGTGGTCTATACAGGCGCCTGTGCCATGGACATGCAACTGTGAAACCAACATCAGTCGTCTGATTACACAAATACAAAAGTTGACAAAACTTCGGATCTATAGGCAAGATGATTCATGCGACTGTAGAACAAAGTTCAGGCGCTTGCAAGGAGTCAGTCGCTTATACAATGTACATCAGTCGCCTGTTAGAGTTGAATATAGAAAACCCAAAGAATCCTATCAAAAGTGTGGGCATAACAGACGACTGTAGAACAAATCGCAGGCGCTTGTAAGGAGACATGCCCTGACAAATGTTCAGCAATCGCATGTTGAAAACCCTAAAATGCACAACTCAGGGAATTTAGAGTTAGAGCCCTATGAAATGAGTTCTAATGAATTCCTAGGCTTGATTGAGTGATGTGTGCGTGCTCCAACATTACTCTACTTCAAGGCTAAATTATAATGAGAAAGAATAAAGAAAATAAAAGATTTACATTGAATTAACTTCTCTTCTTTCTCTTGAATGACCGTGAAGTCTTTGAAGCTTCTAACTTTATCTTGATGACCCACTCTTCAACTCTTTGAGCTTTGATTCATCCTTGAGTGTCATTCATTGCAATTGATCTACATGATTAGCTTCGACAATGAAATAACTACATTGAGGGGATTAGTCACAAGTATTTATGTTTACTCATCATCAAAACCAAGTAGGGAGAAATCCAATACTCAACATTCTCCCTCTTTTTGGCGATGACAAACAATAATAAACAAAAATAAATAATTGTGCTTTAAAGAAATACTTACTCCCCCTACATAGATGCCAATCAAGTTAGACAATAAAGATATGTGCATCTAAAGATCAATTAAAGTAATAGTATGACATACATGATTGAAATGAATTCAAGGATGTGCATTTAGGATTTTTGAATCAAAATTCACTATATCTTACTCCCCTGAATCTAAGGCTATTAGATTCAAGTTTAGCTTCTAATTAGCACAAAATTATGAGTTTGTTTATTTTTCTCCCCTTATGGCATTATCCAAAAAGTAGGAGTAGAGAAACAACAACTAGTGCTAAATAAAAGTAAAACAATCATGAGATTATAAAGAATAAGATAGGCATGTAATGTGATACCAAATGAAAATTAGAAAACATGAAGATGTGTCACACAAATACGTATCAAAATCATCAAAACTAGGTTGACTAGAGGAAATGAAGTCTAATAGCAACAATCAATCATGCAATACATCTCAACATTCAATGAATATATCTAATTAAGAGCATAATGAAGAGATAATCATACAAGATAATAATGAGAATTATGTGAGCTGAAAGATGTCATCAGGTATATATATATAAAGATGAGAATACATGGAGTACAAAATATGTCAACTCCAAATACATCCATATGGCAACATCAACACAAAAGTATAACCAACCATACATACATCCAAAATATCCATACATACATCCAAGACTCTCCAACCCTAACAAAAAAATAAGATCATAGGGTTAGCAGTCTCTAAGCAGCATCAGTCATCAACATGGAAAATGGTGGAGGCATCCTCAGGAGCTCTCATCTCAACATAAAAGTCCTGAGTCTCCAACACAGAAGAAGTCACAACAACAGCATCTGAAGGGGTGATCACATGGGTAGCCTCAGCAGGCTGATCAGAGCAGTAGGCTCTGGAATCTGAGTGACCATAATTGAGGTGTAGACTGGGTGACGTCAGCTAGAGGAGTCTGAGCATCACCAGAAGCAGCATCATATAATGGGATATCCTCAGAAGGATGAATCAATGACTAGAGGGAGGCTGGAATGGGTATGCTGTGATGCAAAAATGAAGTATGAAACAGCTCAAGCAGTATACTCACCTTCTTGTCCAACTGGATAAAGAAGGGATCAATAGGAGGTGGATCTGAGGATGATGGAATATCAGCTGGAGGAACAATAGTGCTAGCTGGAGGCACAGATGATGAAGAGGGTCCAGACACAGACTGCATCTTCTTGGCTGTAATCTACAGAGCTGAAGAAGACTTCAGCTTTGCAGCTGCATCCAAGAGTGGGCCAAGGGGAACAGGCTCATCTGCAGCTAGGTCAATCTGGAAGTGAGGGAATACACGAGTCAAGATACAACTGTATGGCAAGTGAGAAATAAGAGGAGTGATCTCTACATGGTCCATCCTATCAAGAATGAAACCTACCCAATTCACCGCCGTCCCAGAGAAGAAAACATACATGCACTTCAGGATGTCGTGTGAAGGCTGGTCAGATGATCAATATTTCGGTAGGATATTGGACTTGACGACATAGTGGACAGCCCAAACACGTTTAGAAAACATAGATGGCTTCACCCTAGAGGTGAGAATATGAGGGATGACAGTGAACATGTCTTGGAGGACATTCTGATCTAGCTCAGAAACCCTAGAGATGGATATGTCAGCAGGAGAGATCCGGTAGGGAATGGAAAAGATAGACCCTAAAAGCTTGGGGTCAAGCTTGATGGACGTCCTCTAGACCATGGTATCTAGAATCAGAATGTCGTTATACTGACCGCAAATGCGGTTAGCAAAAAATAATTTGACGAGCATGGGATATGGTTTAGGAGATTCAGCCTGAGAATATTTAAAAAGATCGACCAATTTGGTCGTGGTCATAAGCTACGATAGATTCTCGGCTTGGAAAGTATGATACGATATGAATCGCTCCTACAGGAGCTCGACATTGATCAAGTCATTATATTTCCCTAGACACTTGTCGTTACGACAAGTGGAGACAAACGAAGTAGGAGTTGGAGGAGGAGATCTAGGCTCATTGGTCTGGGTTTCCACTTCGGGATTGGAAGGCTTGGCATGTGGCTCAACATGGGGAATTTGTACTTGAACATGGGGTTGATGTCATGCCTCGCTTCCATTATACTTGGAAGCGAGAACTCGAGTGGATCCTTTTTGTGCTTAAGTCACAGACGCTCAAATCGGAGTCCATTCGGGCCCAGAAAGTCCATTTAAAAGGAGTTTTAAATAGAAAACTAGAAAGCAAATAAGGGCCCAAAGGACAAAAGAATCATACACATGCCCAAACTGAGCATGGGGCCAGCCCAAACTGAACTAGGCTAGGGCACCCAGGCCTGGGCGTGCAGGCCCGGCCTGGGCACCAGGCCCAGGTGCGTGGGTCTGGGGCAAGCAGGCCTAGGTACTGGGCCTGGGCGCCCAGCGCCAACCTGGGCCTGGGGCACCCAGACCCAACTCGGGCAGGGCGCCCAGGCCCAGTCTGAGCCGAGGCACCCAGCCCGGACTGGCTAGCCCCTGCCCAGCTAGAAGAGGATACGGGTGAGCCCCATTATGGGGCCCACAGGTTTGAGCAACCCTAGATTCTCTTTGGTGGCTGGAATTTTCAGCAAAAATGGTGGTTTGCTAAACTTTATGACGACGTTTGAGGGATCAAACGAAGTCGAAATTAAGCCCCGTTTGTTTCTATGAGTTCACCGTTCAGTGCTCTTCGATTTGATAGATTGTTTTACTTGCAAAGTTCAGCGGCGATGGAGGAAAAATTTGCTAAAGATTACCTTTTGTAAAAGGCAAACTTTAATTAATTTTTCCTCCAAAACCTTTAGTCCCGCGGCGGATATGATGAGAAGGGGATGGGCCAGCTGCCTATATAAATAAGAGCTAATCTCCCTTCTTGAAAATCGCACCAAGCTTCAGATTTGAGTAGCTCCATTAAACATGAGCAAGCTCGGATCTAGGCTTAAATTAAATATTCCATCTTCTCCCTAATTTTTCCTTACTCCTGATCAGGCTCTAGCAAAGCTACAAAGGAGTTCGAATCGGATGCGAAGTCTTGACGAAGGATCTACTCAAGGTGAAACTTTCTTTGGCACGTGGTTTTCTCGGTGACAGGGTATTGCTCTCCTCGGGAGGCGGTTCGGTTCGGTTCGGGATGCGGTTCGGCTCGGGATGCGGCTCGACTCAGGAGAAGCGACACGGGGCATCGCTTCAGAGATAAAGAAACGTTGCTAAAAACGACGCTTCATATTCTGCGGAAATGAAGTGAAAGGTATGTAGTTTAAATTTACATGTGTTTATAATTGCAAATAGGTTGATAGATCTATCCTTAGGGGTTGGTCAGACCCAACCCCATGATAGTAGAGATTTTGGCTAGGACTGTTTCTTTAGGGCTCGATTTAGAAAATGTTTTTAGATCTGTTTTCCACTGCTTTTATGGTTTCTTCATCCGACCGACTTGGGCCTGACGTCGATTTTATGGCCCTAAGGACCTAGAAAACCCTACACATTGTACAACAGTCGCATGTAAGAGTTGAATATAGAAAACCCAAAGAATCCTATCAAAAGTGTGTGCATAAAAGATGACTGTAGAACAAATCACAGGCGTATTTAAGGAGACATGCACCTGACAAATGTTCAGCAGTCGCCTGTTGAAAACATAAAATGCACAACTCAACGAATTTAGAGTTAGAGCCCTAGGAAATGAGTTCTAATGAATTCTTAGGCTAGATTGAGTGTTGTGTGAGTGCTCCAACATTACTCTACTTCAAGGCTACATTCTAATGAGAAAGAATAAAGAGAATAAAAGATTTACATTGAATTAACTTCTCTTCTTTCTCTTGAATTATCTTGAAGTCTTTGAAGCTTCTATATTTATCTTGATCACCCAAGCTTCAAATCTTTGAGCTTTGATTGATCCTTGAGGGTCATTCATTGCAACTGATCTTCATGATTAGCTTAGGCAATGAATTAACTGCATGGAGGGAATTAGTCACAAGTATTTATGTTTGATCATCATCAAAACCAAGTAGGGAGAAGTCCAATACTCAACAATAATGACCCATATCGTATGACAAATGGACACGTCTTGTTCGACATGATAGTTTGCAATTTGGCAATTGTTATCATTATGATTGTCTTACATAAAAATATTATTGGAAACATGAAATATAATAATTGCATTGATAATTTATTTAGATTGTGTGAAAATATTAGTCATAATGAGATTATGATAATGCGACTTAATCAACTACTTAAGCACAGTTCAGAATGTTTCTAGTCGTAAGTATATCAAAGTAGGACATTGATATTTCAAATAGACCGATGTATACTAATCTTTACCATAGACATTGTAATAGTTGGTATCATAACCATTCGATATTCAGAAAATATGAGACATTTTACATGTGCTTATTAGAGAACAAGTTCACAAAATATCTCATGAAGAATCTTCTAAATGCCAACATACTTTTACTGTCAATGGAAGCTCTCACGTGACGGTTAGTGCACGTAAGTTTTAGACATGAGACGCGCTAAAGAACCTTGCATATGGATGTATATACTTTGGCTTTTTCTAATCAATGACACTTGGTCATTGCAAGGTATTTGTCAAGTATAATCCAAAGCGTGCGAAGGATGTGATGGTCAAGATGGAATTTGTCTCCTCTGCTATATGCGGTGAGTGTCGCAGGTAGTTAATATGAAACCATAGTAAATCATTTTCCAAGATCGAATGGATAAACTTATATAGAGTAATAAATTTGATCCATGTTAGCTATAGTTTTTCATCATCGACAAAAGTACTTAAGGTGTAAATATGGGTGGACAATTCAACATACCTTAGACATTTTAGCGACATGGTTTATAATAAAGAAACCAAACTGTATAGTAACCAATGTTGGTAGGTCCATTGAGTTTGGATGACAACCTAATCTCATACCAACTAAATATTTATGATCCCAAAACATGTGGTCTTTACTTATTACTAGCATCACTGTTGTATCTTCTACTACATCGTAGAGTACAATTAGTCATTGCCAAAGTAAGTATTATGCTTTTAGAGTCTCACATAGGTGATTGACACATCATGATAAATGAAGGAGAAAGCTTTAAGTATATAATAATATGATAGTCAAATGATTACAAGGAGTTGTGATTGATTTGACTACAGGAGGAATTTGCCACAAAGAGTTGTGACAAGGAAGTAAAGTGTTCATAGAGCATTATGAACTATTTTCTCAAGTAAAAAACAACACAAACCATCATCCAATCCTAACCAAATGTGAAATAGACAGCATGTCTTGCCAGAAACATCACTGACGATGTAAGGGCATTTCTAGCAATTGTACGATGCTAGCGACATTACTAGCTACCAACCTTCTATGCCATCGGGTGACCATCTGCATGGCCTAGCTGTGCCAGTTGCCAGGCAATATGTAGGCAGCCATGCGGTTATTTACTACAGATGACAAGTTACCGGTGAGTGGCTAGTTGACTTTAGGGCACGAGCCATTAGTTTGAGTCAATTGATAACGAGTCATCATACATATGTTGGACCATGACTAACGCGTAACTTATGCTGACTTATGTTTGATTATTTGGCAACTTTATTTTAGTCTGACATTTGATATGCCTCAGAACTATAAATATTTTCCTCTCAAAATCAATCACAAAGATTAAGGAATTGAATATCCTAAACGCTTTTGTTTTAATGTAAAGTTTAATTCTCTTAAAAGTAAAAGTTCTTTCCTTTCTTTCTTCCCGCTATGTTTGTGACTGAGTTTGAGTTCAATGATTGGATTCATAGATCATGATAGGTTCATCATTAAGGTGATACTACTATTGTGTTGGTTTAATCAAATATCTCTTTTATAGGGGATGAGGAGTTTTCTTCAAATGAGAACTCTTGATCTTCTATTCTTCATTCAATTCTTCAATCCAATCTCCATCAATTTGATAGGACTCAGTAATTTGAAAACTCCCCATTGGATAGGTCTTCAATTTGTTTAGAAACCCCTCTAAATTCAATGAAGTCATGCATGTGCATTTAACTGGTGAAACTGATCAAATCTGCCTTTAATAGAAATTCTGCAACTTGGCACTTACTTGTCGTCTGGATTCTGGCTCTCTTGTGTAATGCACAAGTCTGGCACGGCTATGTGCTGATTCTGCACGGCCGTGTGACTATCTATAAGAAGTTTCCAACGTTACTGTTTTATTTCTGACATGGTCATGTCAGCTCTTGTACGGCCGTGTGGCTTTCAGTAAGAAAACTTTCAAGTTACTGTTTATTTTTGACACAGCTGTGTTAGTTCTTGCACAGCTGTGTCGATTTGGCCCTTCATGCACACTTCAATTCTAATATGCACGGTTCTGCAACTGACATGCAAGTCGTTCAACCACTTTTTTTGCACATATAATTGCCATTTGACCTCCGGTTGACCTAAAACTTACTAGATAGACATATTAGATCCATATGACTTGTTTGACATTATCAAAATAAATTTTTAACTTCAGTTAGTAGGCTAACTTAGGCCAACATCATGCACCTGTCGTGTGTCGATTCACAATGACAGTTGACCTTACCATACGATAAGTAGTCCTAACATACGCTACGACGGTAGGAAGTAGGTGACATCAGGTGCATTAACCTCACCCTAGGATTAATTCAATAACTAGACAAAGGGGTTCATTTGCCATATTCAACCGACAGTAGAGGGGATAACTAGCCCTAGAGATTTTCTTTTATTTTATCTCCCTCTTAACCTAGGATCGACTAGTACTAGGTCAAACACCTCCCTATGTCTGACCCGTAAGCTAACAAAAATACCATGTGCTTGCGTATAAATAGTAAAACTCTCATATCAGTATCGGAACTTTTGGTTTTTGGGATCGACGTAGGAGGCGAAGATGAGCAACTGTGACGATGACAGTTCTTTAAAGGCATCGGCTTCCAAAGAGCTTGCTCCAACAGCTCGAACTATCATGTCCGACACGAAGTTTGAAATTGAGAAGTTTGATGAAAAGATCAATTTTGGTATGTAGAGATGCAAGGTCTTGGATGTCTTGAACCAACTTGGTCATGATATCGCGTTGGACTAGAAGCCGACAAACATCCGATTTGGAGTGAAGAACCCTGAATTGAAATGTATGGGGGACAATCTAACTATATTTAACGAAGGAGAAGAAATACCCTTTCATAGAGGAGACAAATGCAAGGAATTTTTGAAAGGAGCTCGGCGACAAGTACATGAAAAAGAATATCCAAAACCGATTCCATTTGAAGAAGAAGCTTTTTGGTTTGAAGCTTGAGGAGGGTGTTTCTATTGAGGAACATCTCGATTATTACAACAAGCTTCTAGCCCACTTGACGAACGTCGATGTTAAAATCGACGATGAAGGTAAAGCTATGATTCTCCTCAATTCCATGTGCGAGTACTTGGTGTCAGTTCTTAATGTTAAGGACTCGAACAAATTTGAAGAAGTGTTCAATGCTCTTACAAGCAATGAGGTCACGAAGAACAATGAGGACATGAGAAGCCGGGCTAATGACACTGTGGTAAGAGATCAGAGTAATGATAAGGGTGGAGCTCGAAAGGTGTATTTCCGATCCAAGTCTAGGGACAAGGGTAGAGGCCCTCTTCGCAAGGACTTGGAAAAGGACCAATGTGCTTTTTGTAAAGAAAAAGGACATTGGATCAGAGATTGTCCGAATGCAAAGAAGAAACACGCTGTGACAACCAATGTCATCAAAGGCGTTGAGGTCGAAGAGTGGGTACTTATTGGTTCTTCGGACGATGTGACATCAGATAGTTGGGTACTCGACTCAGGATGCTTCTTTCATATAATCCCACATAGAGAGTACTTTACGACCTTCCATGAAGGTGGTAATAGTACAGTCCTATTCGGTGATCACTATGCATGCAGCACTGTAGGCGTCGGGACAGTTCGGATGAAGATGGGCGACTGTGTTACACGAGACATCGACGAGGCATGCTATGTTTCCAACCTAAAGTGTAACCTCATATCACTGGGTTCACTTGAAGCTAAAGGCTACCGAGTGACAATAGAGAATGGAGCTCTGAGGTTGACCCAAGGAGCTATGATCGTGATGAAGGAGAAGCGTAAAGGATGTTGGATCTGGATCTAAGCTTAGGGGGTGAATAGGCTAATGAAAAGCTCGTGCAACCCACGAGCAATCACATGCAGTTATAGTAGATGTAGAGTAAATAATAAGCAATCACATAGTATGCAGCAGATTTATCCTGGTTCGGTCGTCCCCACGACCTATGTCCAGCCCCGAAAGCAAATACTAGATTAATATGTTATTTGGTACAACTACAATGAACTAGAGCCCCAACTCATCTCCCGCCTAGTTCGTACGCACTCCCCAAAGTGCTCAACAATATCACCCTAGTAAGATGCTCTCTCTTGACGAGCCTCAACTCGTCAAGACCCTTTTGTCTAGCCCCAACTAGACAAGAACACAAAACATATGGTCAAGTTTACCCGCACAAAGATCACTACACAACTACACAAATATAATAATAAAGAGTTTAGGAAATCTCAGTTTGTGTAGCCGTAGTCATCTTTGCCGATTAGTGCGTCGTTAGCTTCACGCTGGCACAAACGGTGTCTCAATCTAATGACGGGATCTCAAGATATATCCAACCGAAGTTCGATACACAAATCTGCCCGAATCTGGTCTGTGCGTAAATCAATTCTCTATTCTATAGAATCGACAGCAGTCTATGCGTAAAGTATGTTTCTGCCCTGTCTTCCATAAAATGTAATAAATCGACCCGAGCTCAGAAGAATTCGAGTAAATACTCGTCGGAATCATGAGCTCGTCCTCTTCAACTGAAAAATAAGAAAGGGCCGATTGGATGCTCTTGTGGAGAGGAATTCTCAGATCTTTGAAGTGCATCCTAAGGCTTGGAATTTGATCGCTTGGACTTTGCTTCTTCAAAGATGGTGGCCTTCGTTGCTTGCTCATCTAGGTTGAAGATGGCTTATGCTTGGATACTAGCTTAATGATGGATGGTTCCTTATGCTTGTGGCAAGGCTTGAAGATGATGAAGAACTTTGGCGTAGGAGATGATGAAATATATGAAGCTATTCAGAATACAACTCATGCTAAAATAAATACCACTAATTTAATACAGATAATAAAATCAGAAAAATATTAACATGTTGTAGAGCACTGAGTTGTGATTGTCGTGGCGTAAATGGTTCGTCGATCCGAGCTCTGTAGAGATAGTTATGCACTTTTTAGCGTCGTTCGTCGATCTCCTTCTTCCTGTGAATTTGATGATCTCTTTGAATCTTGGAGGATAAATTCGGCCAAGATGAAGAGAAATGAGTCTAGGGCCGGCCTTGTTTTTTCCTCTCTCCGTTGGATGTGGGTTTATATAGGAGGTGGTGAAAATCAATTAGAATCAAATAGAATCCCATAATTGATGGAGATTGGAAGGAATTCTAACTTGAATAGGAATTGAATGAATCACCATTGTTGAGTCATTGGGCCGGCATTCGAGGAAACTCGGTCGAACCATGACCAAGGCCCACTAGGCCCACCAAAGAGACCCGATGCCAACTCAGTCAAAGCCCGAGTGGCCAATCGACCGTTGGTTTCCCTCCACACGAACGTGGGATTAAAGGCATGCTCGAAAATCTCGGGAGCATGGGTAACGTTAACTCCCATTCATGGCGAAAGATCATGGCCCCATTATGGGTGGTCGTTATCTCTCCAACGTCTCCAACGAGACCCCAGACCTCTATAAATAAGGTAAAAGGGGCCCAACTTCAAGGTACGAGATCTAAGACATAGAACTCTATCTTTTTACTTTACCATTCTATATTCAAGCTTGTGACGTCAGTCTAGAGATAAACCTTCGTGGGTCGATCTCAGCTACACCTAGCTCCCTCTTTTCCTTAAGTTCCCTACTAACTTAAGCATCAGAGGGGATTTGGGTCGGAACCCAGATCCAACCTCCCTAACGACTCCCTATGGTGCAAATCGACGATCGCCATCCAACATCGATAGTCGACGTTGGGCCCTTCAACCTAGAATGATCAACCCAACGGTCGCTCGTAGTTCGATCGAAGGTCGTATCACATCCAACTACTAGCATCCGACCCTGGTTCTCCCAACCAAGGGTCCCACCTCAACTGCTGACAAGGCTCCAACTCAGCACCACGAGTCCCCGTCAGTATGACAACTGTCCTGGTCAATTTTGGCATTAACAGTTTGGCGCCGTCTGTGGAAAATTGTAAACTAGCTTGTCATCCCAGAGCTAATCAGAAGCTATGACAGCCGGACCCAGCAATGCCGGACTGGTCGAAGGTTCGAAGGAAAAGCCAAGAGCAAACAACGTCTTGATAGAGGACTTCACGTACTCCACGACACCACCTCCTCGACCAACGGAGGAGTCAAAGGAGCCCAGGGTGACTCGAAGAGAATTCAACCAATTCACCGAGCAGGTCGACAGGAGCTTAGGCACATTGGCGGCTTTAGTACGCCAGAACATGGGGAGCCCATCCCCCATGAATGAGCCGCCTCCTCCTCTGAATCCGTACCTGATGCCAACGATGGGCTCAGCATTCCTTTGAGATCTGGGGGGACCCAAGAGCTGAGATTAACCTCGACAATTCGACCCCCCCCCCCCCCCCGCCCACGAATACAACGGAGCCGGGGTTGATAATCGACCTTTCATGCCCCAGGGGGAACCCCCTTACTCCAATTACCGAACGGACACCCGCGACATCTTAAACCAGGTAATATACGGAGCACCTCCAGGCTATAACCTGCTAAACCCTGTAGGTGGACACACAAGAAGGGAGGAGATAATGAATTGATCCTCCGTGGCCAACTTCTCCCAACTCGGAGCAGGAGGATCTGTGCTGGTCCAATCCACTATTCGGAAGACTACCCTGAAGGAGAATATCCTCTCCGCTCCTTTTCTCTCCAAATTTAAGCTCCCTGCCCTAACAGCTTATGATGGCAGCGGTGACCCATGGTCACACATTCAGAAGTATCTGAATGTCATGCTACTCCACGGAGCCGACGAGCCCTCCCTTTGTAGAGCTTTCAATGCCACATAGACTAAGAGGGCGAAAGCTGGCATGAAGGACTACCCTACTGCTGCATGAGCTCGTTCGACGAGCTGGCAAAGATATTTTGCAAATAATTCACCGCCAGACGACGACCCAAGAAGAGGTCGTCCCACCTCTTCTCTCTAAAGAAAAACGAGAACGAGTCGATCCGAGCCTTCGTTCAAAGATTCAATGACGAGAGGCTCAATGTCGAAGAGACGTCGGATGTGACCATCATAGCGGCGCTCACCAGGCTGTCAAAAACAAGCACTTGAGGAGGGCCCTTCACCAGTTTCCCCCAAACACCGTCACAGAAGATGCTCAATATAACAGATCGGTTCACTTCCTCCGAGGAGGCAAAAGATCCATCTGGGACTAATACAAAAAGCACCCCGTCCCACCGCAGAGACACGAAGCAAGAGAAGTTAAGCTTGGGAACCCTCCGCCAGGAGTCCTGAGACAAGAGACCTAAGGAGAGGAGCCCTCGAAACAAGGAGCGCTCTAGCTACGCTAAGCCAGTTGTCCCTAAGTCAGAAGTCCTCGCATACGCCTCACGAGAAGAACTGATATAAGATGTTGCAAAGAAAGGCAAATACGAGAAGAGGGACAACCTCAAATTTTGTAAATATCACAATTACAATGGGCACGACACAAACAATTGTTGGACACTCAAGAAGGAAATCGACGCCCTAGTCAAGTGAGGACACCCCAAAGGCCCGGCCAGTGATCCATCTAGTAAGGAAGTATCCTCGAAGCAGAAGGGAAAGATGACGGGATCGCCTGTCACCAAGGTGGTCGACTGATGAACCATCTAAAACCCCAGGCTAATAACACGGCAATGAACTGCAACAGCTCCGACGTCGATCGAAAAACACCTGTACGCCTTTTTCGTTTTTTATTTTCGATAATAAAGCATGTTTCCTTTATCAAACAAATCTTTGCTTCTTTGATCCTTTGTAAAGTTTCTAGAGATTACCCAACCAAAAACTCCCCTCGAAAAAGGACCTGATCCTCAAGAGGTGTTGGAAAAACCGAACTTACGGTAATACAAACGCTTGTCAGTCGTAAGTCGAAGGGTCCACCACTTCGCTACTGAACGACTCTCTTGAACGAGCGTCAGCCGTAAGTCAAAGGGGCCACACCTTTGCTACTGAACAACTCTCTCGAACGGTCGTCAGTTGTAAGTCGAAGGAGCCACCCCTTCGCAACTGAACGACTCACCCGAGCGTCAGTCGTAAGTCGAAGGGGCCACCCCTTCGCTACTGAAAACCTCTCTCAAAAGGTCATCTGCCATATGTCGAAGGGGCCACCCCTTCGCAATTGAACGACTCTCCCGATGTCAGCCGTAAGTCTAAGGGGCCACCCCTTTGCTACTGAACGACTCTCTCGCCTGTTGCCAGCCGTAAGTCGAAAGTGCCATCCCTCTGCGACTGAGCGACCCAAATACACACTTCGTCAACCACAAATCGGGTAGATCTCTCTCTCTCCACAGAACATGATGGTCAAATCCTAAATGTGGTTCGATGGTTTATCCTTGATTACCCCGGAGCAGTGCCTAACCCATCGAAAGGGTCCGTCAGGCATTGAGACCACCACCACGGGGCGCGAACGACAACAAACAAAAAGAGGCAATGACATACAAGAATACACGGGCTAACTCTCTTGTCACTCTTCATTACAAAATATTGTTTTCACTTACATCACCACATATACATTCAAAAAAATGGCAGGCCAGATCTTACATCGACAGTTTAGGCCCTTGATCTCCCTCGAACATGGTTGTGGGCCTTGGCTCCCCCGTAGCAACCTCTCTCGCCTTGTCGATGGCCGTAGTGACAGCCTCGTCCATGGGAGTGTCCTCCTCCATGCCTTGGTACGACTTTTCCTTGCTTTGGCTGGACTCATCCTCGTCGAGGTCCAGAAAAATAATCAGAATCTCGTCGATCTACGCAGAGAGGTTTTATAGGGAATCGATTCCTTATCTCCAGCCGGCATCGCTCGTAGCCCTGCTTATATAGCTCGTTAAAGTCAAAAATCCTGTCCGTGAAATCCCGGATCGTCTTCTCCACAATGACGTTAGCTTCGACCCTCTCTTGCAGCAGAGCATTTTCCGCTTGCTCTCTCAAGTTGATTTGGTCAACCTCCCTCATACAAGACTCGCTTAGCTCGTGCTCGAGTTTCTGAACAACTAATGACCTCGTCTCAGAGAGTTGGCTGATCCTTTCTAGCTCAGCCTGGGACTTCTCCACCCTCGACATGACGGCCTCCAGGGTGACACCATGGTCGGCCACCACCAAAGCTCGGTGACACAACGCCGCAGTCGCCACAAGAGCCTACATACAAAGATCGATGATCAGCTTCTACGCAGATGTTAACATCAATAGAGGTCCAGATGATAATTACCTGGATGCTGGCGTGGACGGCTATCAACACAAGATGCTCTTAGTCGACCCTCTCCATGACCGCCCTGTCCCGGGGTAGGGTCGCATTCTCAGCGATGCGGGAAGCGGCCATGTAATCAAGAAGAGCAGAGTCCCTAAGCCTCAATGGGAATTTCACCCTAATGAGCACCTCCTTGGAACAGTCGAGAGCGGCCTAAGGAGATCGACCCTCTAACAACATCGGTCGGTACTCCCCGGGGATATCTTCGGGCAACCCTACGGAAGGATACATATCCCCCAAGGCCAGGAGTCCTGGTGCCTACAGAGATCCGACGGAATCCGCGTCTCCGTCGAACCTTCCTCATAGGGTGCATCACTCCCTGATCGCGAGGCCTGCTTTGCAGTTGTGTTCGACCCAGACAGGTCTGAATCACTGAGAAGAAGAACCATCCGCCTTTTCTTACCTCCCTCCAGTGCAACCACCTCAAACTCGGCGAAGGATTCATTCTTCTTTTTCTGCTGAGGGCAAGCCTCCTGGGTAGTTTCCTCAACGATCATAGGCCGATCTCTGGACGACTGGGTCATTGATCGTTGTACGATCAGGACCCGGGGCGACAGCATTCTCTCCTCTGCCTCCTTGATGGAAGCCTCAACCACATCCTTCAATGTGGGATCTACCTAGTAGTCCATACTGGTCATCCCTGCCAGAGCAACAAACGAGTTAATTCAAATGACAAAGGTCGAACAGGTTGCAAGCACGGTCAAACCAACCTTTCATCCACACGGTCTGACGCAACACATCATCCGACCATAGCCATTCGACTGACCTCATGCCCTCTGGCAGGCACTTCAAAGTGTCGACGAATTTCTTCTCCTCAATGGTCAGCTGCTTATCCTCGGTGCGCCCCCAAATCGGGGGCGTC
>CM061142.1:485154892-485385885 GCA_030789695.1 Scilla litardierei | reverse complement strand
GGCCCTGACGGGCGATCTAGGATATAGAGTTTTCTTTTTCTCTCTTTCTCTCTATTTTTCCCCTCCGAGCTCCTACTCTCACTCGTCTTCCTCGAGGATGAGGAAGAGTTCAGCTTGGGGGATTTTGACGTGCGTTTATATTTCATATATTTGCGCACGTTTTCTTCCGTGTTTTTCCGTATTTTACCGCCGTCTTATATTCGTTTTCTCGTGTTTTCTTGTTTTCTTTCTCTTTTCCATGTTTTCCGTATTTTGCAGGAGTTTACTGGCATATGGGGCATAAAACAATGATATCGTAAGTCCCCGGAGCAACGGGAGGAGTCACGCGTGATCCGGGGGGTCAAACGACGAAGATAGCATATTTCAGCCCCACCCGATCGGTTGACCATCTTCAACCGATCGGGTGATGCACGCGTGCACCACCCGGACGCAGCTTGGAGCTCACGAGAAGTCACCCGGTCGGGTCGCAGGCCGGTTCAAAAGGCCCAAGTCTCTGGAATTCGTAGCTGATTGCCAACCGATCGGGTGACTTTCACCCGATCGGTTCACCTGTAGCTGAATTTCAAAAGCCAAGACACGAAGATCCAACCGGTCTCCTCACCCGGTCGGCACCAAGATCCAACCGACCGAATCCATGTTTCAACCGACCGGTTCATCCTGACCGGGTGAAATCTCGCATTGCGCTATGAAAGTTTAGAGCAGGTCACCCGATCGGTTGACTTGTCAACCGATCGGGTGATATCTTTTCATATATATAGAACCCTAGGTTTTCCAGAAACGGGGCTGATTGTTTTTTGCTGTTTTCTTCATTTTGTGACGGCTGGAATTTCCCAGTTTTTATAAGTTTTCATATCTTTGTCAAACTTTAGTATTATCTTAATTGCTTTACTACCATTGCATTTCTATTGTCTGATCATGATTTTTACGGTCGATTTCGGTTTAGATCGCTTTTTACTAAATATGTGTGAGTAGTTCCCAAATCTGGGATTTTGGCGGAAACCCTTTCGTGGGCTCTTCCCGATGCGTCCATAGGGCTAGGAAATCGATAGGGATTAGGAATCTAACGGTTACGCGGGGTGTTTTATTGTCATCGGCGGGAAAAAGACCGTCTTTGACCGTTGGGCCAAGGGGGAATACACTTGGCAGTTGACTCCCTAGCCATAGCTCACGCCCTTAGCGTAGACGTCGAATCCTAGCGTGCGGGAGCGGCAGGATGAGACGTTGGGAGTTATCGTTGTGAGCTTAGTGCTCCCGGAGTCGATCAGTGTTAATGGACACGGGAGTGCCCACTGATCGAACCCGGGAAGTCCGGTGTATCATCCTGGGCACCGACCGGAATATCGGGCCCATGGGACGCCGGTACCACTCTTAGAGGCAATGTCTCACCATTAGACCCTAATTCCGTAGGCCGTATCGGTGAGATTCTCTCGTTGGGGTGGAAACCAAAGTCCCGGGTTTGTCCTTTCTATTGTCCATACCTTGCATTCTATTTACCATGACTACCCATCATTCGATCCGGGCTAGCTCGCCCATGGGGTGATTTTGATCCTCTTTGACACAAGCACATCCACGCCTCCCTGAGTTCGACCCCCAAGCCACACTACAACACCGTGCGCTTGCGGTTACAAATATTTAAATCTCACGCCTCCGTTCGTATCATTGCACACATCTAGCGCACAGCCGCTGGGGGGCGGGTCAGGGCCTTACAAACCGTCGGGGTACAATTACCGCCAACAACAACAATATGCACCGACGGACCCAAAACCCAATCTCGAGGCAACATTGGACACTTTCATGAGTGGGCAAGCCAAGATAAATGCAGAGAGTTCCGCTCGTTTCAAGTCTATCTACGACTCCATTGATGAGCTCAAAGGCCAAAGTCCCAATTTATGAAGATGCAAGGGAGATTGCCTTCTCAGCCGGAGCCCAATCCTAGGGCCCAAGTAAATGCAGTGGGCGTAGTTACCACAAGAGGAGGAAAGATTACCGACACTTTCATGGTGTCGATTTCTAGCAATGTGAGCCAAAAGTCACCCATCCATGCTCAAGATGAAGATGCTATTACCACTGAAAAGGACAAGGAAAAGGCTACAGAGGAGCCACATGCTATTGAAGAGATGGTGGCTTCACCTTCTACGTTGCCTACCACCAGTATGGCACCGACGGATGCTACTACTACTTCCAACAAATCTATTCCAAAGGATGCCGCCAGAGACAAGGCAAGTCGACCTCCTCTCCTATATCCTCAAAGGTTGGCGCTAGCAAAGATGGAGAAGAAATACGCCAAGTTCTCCGAGCTCCTTAAAGGTATCCAATTGAACATCCCCTTTATGGACGCTATCACAGAAAATCCTCACATACGCTAAGTTCTTGAAGGATCTAATAATGGAGAAGCGTAAACAAGAAGAGGTGAAGCGCTTGGATAATTTCACCTCAGTTATTAAGAACTATCTACCGAAGAAATTGCTGGATCTTGGGAGTTTCACGGTGCCATGCTCCGTTGGCGGCACCCCTATTAGTAGAGCATTGATCGACTTGGGAGCGAGCATTAGTTTGATACCTCTCACTATCTGAGCGGCGCCCCGGCGCGGTGCGAACGTGGGCGCGGAAATCTAAATATTTGTAACCGCATGCGCACGGTGTTGTAGTGTGGCTTGGGGGTCGAACACAGGGAGGCGAGGATGTGCTTGTGTCAAAAAGGACCAAAATCACCCCGTGGGCGAGCTAGCCCGGATCGAAAGATGGGTTGTCACGGTAAATGAATGCAAAATATAGACGATATGAAGGAAAAACCCGGGACTTTGGTTTTCACCCCAACGAGCGACTCTCGCCGGTACGGCCTACGGGTAGGATGGCGATCAGAATTAGGGTCTAATGGTGAGACGTTGCCTCTGAAAGTGGTACCGGCATCACATGGGCCCGATATTCCGGTCGGTGCCCAGGATGATACGCTGGACTTCCCGGGTTCGATCAGTGGGCACTCCCGTGTCCATTAACACTGATCGACTCCGGGAGCACTAGGCTCGCAACGATAACTCCCAACGTCTTATCCTGCCGCTCCCGCGTGCTAGGATTCGGCGTCTACGCTATGGGCGTGAGCTATGGCTAGGGAGTCAACCGTCAAGTTTATTCCCCCTTGGCCCAACGGTCAAAGGCGGTCTTTTTCCCGCCGATGACAATAAAACACCCCGCGTAACCATTAGATTCCTAATCCCTATCGATTTCCTAACCCTATGGACGCATCGGGAAGAGCCCACGAAGGGGCTTCCGCCCAAATCCCAGATTTGGGAACTACTCACAAATATTCATTAAAAAGCGATCTAAACGAAAATGAACCGTTAAAATCATAATCAGACAATAGAAATGCAGTGGTAGTAAAGCAATTAAGATAATACTAAAGTTTTACAAAGATCCGAAAACTTACAAAAACTGGAAAATTACAGCCGTCTCAAAATGAAGAAAACAGTAAAAAATAACCAACTCCTTTTTGTAAAATTACAGCCGTCACAAAATGAAGAAAACAGTAAAAAATAACCAACTCCCGAATCTGGGA
The DNA here is from genome assembly GCA_030789695.1 of Scilla litardierei. Taxonomy (NCBI): domain Eukaryota; kingdom Viridiplantae; phylum Streptophyta; class Magnoliopsida; order Asparagales; family Asparagaceae; genus Scilla; species Scilla litardierei. The sequence continues at coordinate 485,382,332 of CM061142.1, read as the reverse complement.
AACCTAGGGTTCTATTTATAGAAAACGACATCACCCGACCGGTTGACAAGTCAACCGGTCGGGTGAGCCGCTTCACAAAATTACAGGGCAAAGCGGGGTTTCACCCAGTCAGGATGAACCGGTCGGTTGGATCTTGGATGCGGTCGGTTGGATCTTGGTGCCGACCGGTTGGATCTTGGTGCAGACCGGGTGAGGAGACCGGTTGGAACTTTGAGTCTTGGCTGTTGAAATTCAGCTACAGGTGAACCGATCGGGTGAAGGTCACCCGATCGGTTGGCAATCAGCTCCAAATTCCAGAGACATTGAGCTTTTGACCCGGTCGATGAACCGACCGGGTGACTTCTCGTGAGCTCCAAGCTGCGTCCGGGTGGTGCACGCGTGCATCACCCGATCAGTTGGAGATGACCAACCGACCGGGTGAGGGGCTGAAAGATGCGATCTTCGTCGTTTGACCCCCTGGATCACGCGTGACTCCTCCCGTTGCTCCGGGGACACAAGGTATCATCGTTTTACGCCCCAAATGCCAGCAAACTCCTGCAAAACACGGAAAACACGGAAAAGTGAAAGAAAACAAGAAAACACGAGAAAACGAATACAAGACGGTGGTAAATAAAGGAAAAACACGGAAGAAAACGTGTGTAAATGTATGAAATATAAACGCACGTCAAAATCCCCTAAGCTGAACTCTTCCTTGTCCTCGAGGAAGACGAGTGAGAGTAGGAGCTCGGAGGGGAAAAATAGAGAGAGAGAAAAAGAAAACTCTATATCCTAGATCCCCCGTTAGGGCCAACAAAATCAAAAATGACACACCAAGAAAGCAAACGCCAAATCACATCAGTAAACCAAGGAATACTAGTCCAAACAAGTGCCGTGGGCCCACACGGTGAAGCGCGAGTGAGTGTGGTCGTGCGCTAGCAGTCCGTGTCACTATCTACGATGTGCGATAAAGCTCGATATACACAAATCCAGGAAATGACCCAAATATCGATTCGAATTGAATAAAGCGGTGAATATATGTAGTTCAAGCATGCATGAGTGTCACGCCCCGCTTCCCATTATACTTGGGAGCGAGGACGTGAGCGGGCCCGCTTGGGCTGGAGCGGTGAACTCCAACCCAATAAGCGTCTGTGGGCAAGCCGTAATCAGGTTCTTGCATTCAAACTCGAAACAAAAAGGAAATTTCATTATCATTATATTGATGCCCAGATTTACAAGTACACAAATAAGGCCAACTTGGCCATTAGATACAGAAACGCAAACAGAATTACACTTGAATATAAATACAACAAATATTATTCTTAAGCAGCGTTGCGAAGGCACGTTGTTCTCCAGCGGCAGATCTCAGCGTCTGGGCACCATGGTCAAGCTGCTCAGTCTCAAGCCTTTCTCCTCTGCAAATCTGTCTAATACCTGACGTATATTTCACAAGACAAGAAATATACGTCAGCGAGGGTCGCTCGGCAAGATTTTAAAACATTAGTAGGAAAAAGACCCTCGGCAAGGTTTTCAAAATCATTCATATGGCAAAGGAGTGACATAATAAGATTACAAATAAGTAAAGCGTATCGGCATAGGAATCATATGGCATGACAGATGAGATGTACAGAATGACAAGTATAGCAATTGTAGTGTGCAAGGTAATAAACATGGCAATGTGGTGTGTACAACAATAAGCATGGAAATGTGGTGTGTACAGCAATAAGTGTAACAGGTGTAGTACGTACAGCAATGAGTATGACAAATGTAGTGCATAAAGTAACAGGTGACGTACATGGCTTTTGTAATGCACAAAGTAAAGGCACGACATTAGTGATGTACAAAGTATAACACGACATAAACTTAGTCGATAGTTCACGATAGTAGCTGAAGTAAACAAGAGTGCCAACCTGCACCTAATCTAGTGACAAGCCCAGTGTCTGAGGGGGAGGTGACCAGCATCACACCCAAGTCAACGGAAGCTACCCGTGACTCTATACTCACCGACCCGGCCAGGTGTCGGTCAAGTTCACCAATCGAGTGCAATCCAGCTTTCCAGCCTCTACTACACTAGACTACCCCACCCAAAGTGTCCATAAAGTCAATCCGTAATTCAATGTATGCCGAGTGGCAAACATTCCGTAAATGCCCCACGGGCCCAATATCCGTAATTGCCCGAAGGCCCAATAATCCGTAATTGCCCGAAGGCCCAATAGTCCGTAAATTTGTCCCGAGGACCTAGTATCACAAATCATCAATGGTATACATTTCGCAAATTAAGGTATACAAGCCATGAGTGCATTTCGATAGTAGTAATATTTGAAAATGAAAGCAATCAACAATGTCACTAGGTTCAAGAAGATTAAGAACGTACTTTAAAGTTGTTATTAGCATTGTTTAGTAATCCAGTCACAAAATCTGAACAGTATGGTTTAAAACTCGCTGGTGATAAATACTTGCGTCGTCAAAAGCTGTAGGAAAAACCATATACTTGCAAGTTGTATATACTTGCCTGAACGGAGTGTTTCCGATGTCCTGGTGATCACGATGAGGTGTGATTTAATCTGCGTGAACAGATTAAACATCAAGACCGACGAATTACTTAATGTAACTATGATGTGTACAGGCAAACCAACCTATTTATAATAATTGCTTAATATTTTATAAGTGATTTACTTAACTTATGACATAAAAATCTTAGTTTAATAACTTACAAAAATCTTAGCTTAATAATAATCTTGACTTTATAAAATAATTTAATTTAATTTAACTAGACTAACCCTTATAATAATCTTAATAAAACTTAAAACATTTTATAATAATCTTAAAATAATAATAATAATAATAATAATAATAATAATAATAAACTTAATAATAAAACTTACATACTTAAATCACTATCTCCCCTCTCTTCCCTTCCTCTCTCCCTGTCTCTCGTTCCTCTTTTCTCCTTCTTTCTTTGTTCACTGTGCAGGGGCGATCGGGGAGGGGCGGTCGGCGATCGGGCTGAGGAGCGCGGCGGCGGGCGAGATCAGGGCAGCGCGCGGTCCTAGGGCTTCGGGTGCGGCGATCAAGGCGGCGGCGCTTCGGAGCGATCGCGGCGGCGATCTCCAGGGCTCGTGCGGTGACGCAGAGGGCGGATCTGATCGGAGCAGGGGGGTGGCTGATCCTTCGGGGTGGCGGCGGCCAGATCTGGCGATCTGGAGACGGCAGGGCGGAGGAGGTGCCGTGCAGACTCGGAGGGACTGGAGAGAGAGAGGGGGTCTCCGGTGATGGGGGCTCCTCTGTTCCGAACAGAGGAAAAAGGTCGAAACAGGGGAGATGGGCTTGTCGGTGGTGTTTTGAAGGGGAGAGGGCGGCGTCCGATGGTCGGGCCTGCGATAGGTGCTGGCTTGTGGGTGGAGATCAGGGCGTGGCGGTGATGTTGCGGGGTCGATGGGTTTGGGTCGCCGACGGGAAAGGAGATGAGATGGGCGATTGGGGTTGCGGGAGGCGGCGCTGCGGTTGGGGGGTCGGGCTTGGCGAGGGGCACCGTTGATCGGAGATGAGTCTGGGGAAGAGGATGGTGGCGTTGTTGGCGTGTGGAGGGAAGATGGCAGCCGTGGGGAGGAGCTGACTGCACGCGGAGGTGGGTGCTGTCGTCGGCGAGTTTGCAAGGCGAGGTGGTTGCTCGGGGAGGAAGGAGAGATCCGTGAAGGTGAGGGGTTTGAACGGAGGCATGGGATGTTGGTATTTTGAAGATGGGGGAGGCTGGCATGGTGTTCGGGGGCTGGAGAGATGTGGCAATGGCGGCGAGCATGGACACGGCGACGCACGGATCTAAGGGGGTGGAGGTGAGGTCAAGGGGTGAACGGAGGTGAACGAAGGTGGCCGTGGGTTGGTTGCGTGGGTACCGTGGAGGAGAAGAGGAGGAGTTGTTGTGTGTTGGGGAGAGAAACCTAAGCTTATATAATATGAATAATTGGGTTGCCTAGCCTAAGGTACCACATGAGGTGAGCTACAGTTAAAAATAGGAAAATAATTTGAAATCTAATTAATAGGATTAATATTAAATGGGTTTATGGCTAATCAATTAGAATTAAATGGGTTATAAAAAGAAAGCTTTTGAAAGAAAATTAACAGATTTTTATTAGGTTTTAAATAAGGAAATGTTTTGAAATATAGTCAATAAGATTTAATGGGTTTATAAAAGGAAGTCTTTTCAAACATTCAAAAGTTTTAATTTCGAATTTGAATTCTGAAATTTAAAATTAAAAAAGTTAAACTTGTTTATAAGAAAAGATATTTTCAAAATAATTATTATGAAGGATAATTTGAGTAATAGAAATAATCGTAAAACAATTATAGAAACAAATCGGCTATTAGAAAAGATACGCACGAAATATATTTAAAATACGAATACCCGTATAACATAGCACAAGTACGAAAAGCTGATGCGTATATAGTATGGGTTATGGAAGATCGTAAGACAGAGATGGGAAATGTAATCAATGGGTTTTAATAGGATCTAATAAGGAAAGATTTTGAATGATAACATTAATTGGAGGAATTAAGAGTAAGATAAAAAGGAAGGTGTTTTTAAATTTGTTTTAAATACAATTCATTAGGGAAAATAAATTAGTAAGAGATAATAGGAAGGTCTGAATAGCCATTATATTTAGGGAAAATTAAAGACAAAGTATTTTAGGAAAGCTTGAAAGATAGTAATAATTAGAGGAATAATGGGTTTGAATGAGTACATTACTTTCAAAATAGTTATTATTTAATTAGGAAAATAAAAAGAAGGTTTTTAAATGAATTCGAATTTAAGCTTCTTAAAACATTTGAATTTGAATTTTAAATAACTACTTTTATGAAATCAAATAATAACATTTTTACATATAAATATAGCTACTTAATAAAATATGTATTAAGTATTCGAAGTTAATTAAAATACGTTCGAAATTCAAATACGTACAAGATACGAAAAATCACGAAACAGAATATACGAAGCAAAAATTCGTACCATTAAATACCGGCCGTTACATCCTACCCACCTTAAGAAAATTCCGTCCTCGGAATTTCTTAAGCTAGATAAGGATCAAGGGAGCACCAGGTAGATGAAGGATGGAAACAATATTACCGTATCGAGGAGGCAAGAGACTTATAGAGGAATGAAACCGCTGAACTTAAAAAGGGGTCTAGGATAGGAACGATTGCAATCAACAGCACTTCGGACAAGACAAAGTCAAGAATAGGCACACTCATGATAGGAATCATCAAATGTGAAGATAGGTTAGGACTCAGATGTTATCGTTCGTCATCAGCTCGTTGCCTCTATCTTTCCTGACGACCATAGAGAACTTCCGTTGGATCCATCTCCGTTTCGGGTGAGTGGTCTACCTGCCAAGCTGCAAAAGAAACAAGATAACATTTGCGTAGAATGTCTATCTAGACAATCTGGCTAATAATGACATCCCTATTGTTCCGAGTAATTTGTAGAATGCACGACCTGCATGTGCCACCACTAAAACCTGTCACGCCCCGCTTCCCATTATACTTGGGAGCGAGGACGTGAGCGGGCCCGCTTGGGCTGGAGCGGTGAACTCCAACCCAATAAGCGTCTGTGGGCAAGCCGTAATCAGGTTCTTGCATTCAAACTCGAAACAAAAAGGAAATTTCATTATCATTATATTGATGCCCAGATTTACAAGTACACAAATAAGGCCAACTTGGCCATTAGATACAGAAACGCAAACAGAATTACACTTGAATATAAATACAACAAATATTATTCTTAAGCAGCGTTGCGAAGGCACGTTGTTCTCCAGCGGCAGATCTCAGCGTCTGGGCACCATGGTCAAGCTGCTCAGTCTCAAGCCTTTCTCCTCTGCAAATCTGTCTAATACCTGACGTATATTTCACAAGACAAGAAATATACGTCAGCGAGGGTCGCTCGGCAAGATTTTAAAACATTAGTAGGAAAAAGACCCTCGGCAAGGTTTTCAAAATCATTCATATGGCAAAGGAGTGACATAATAAGATTACAAATAAGTAAAGCGTATCGGCATAGGAATCATATGGCATGACAGATGAGATGTACAGAATGACAAGTATAGCAATTGTAGTGTGCAAGGTAATAAACATGGCAATGTGGTGTGTACAACAATAAGCATGGAAATGTGGTGTGTACAGCAATAAGTGTAACAGGTGTAGTACGTACAGCAATGAGTATGACAAATGTAGTGCATAAAGTAACAGGTGACGTACATGGCTTTTGTAATGCACAAAGTAAAGGCACGACATTAGTGATGTACAAAGTATAACACGACATAAACTTAGTCGATAGTTCACGATAGTAGCTGAAGTAAACAAGAGTGCCAACCTGCACCTAATCTAGTGACAAGCCCAGTGTCTGAGGGGGAGGTGACCAGCATCACACCCAAGTCAACGGAAGCTACCCGTGACTCTATACTCACCGACCCGGCCAGGTGTCGGTCAAGTTCACCAATCGAGTGCAATCCAGCTTTCCAGCCTCTACTACACTAGACTACCCCACCCAAAGTGTCCATAAAGTCAATCCGTAATTCAATGTATGCCGAGTGGCAAACATTCCGTAAATGCCCCACGGGCCCAATATCTGTAATTGACCGAAGGCCCAATAATCCGTAATTGCCCGAAGGCCCAATAGTCCGTAAATTTGTCCCGAGGACCTAGTATCACAAATCATCAATGGTATACATTTCGCAAATTAAGGTATACAAGCCATGAGTGCATTTCGATAGTAGTAATATTTGAAAATGAAAGCAATCAACAATGTCACTAGGTTCAAGAAGATTAAGAACGTACTTTAAAGTTGTTATTAGCATTGTTTTGTAATCCAGTCACAAAATCTGAACAGTATGGTTTAAAACTCGCTGGTGATAAATACTTGCGTCGTCAAAAGCTGTAGGAAAAACCATATACTTGCAAGTTGTATATACTTGCCTGAACGGAGTGTTTCCGATGTCCTGGTGATCACGATGAGGTGTGATTTAATCTGCGTGAACAGATTAAACATCAAGACCGACGAATTACTTAATGTAACTATGATGTGTACAGGCAAACCAACCTATTTATAATAATTGCTTAATATTTTATAAGTGATTTACTTAACTTATGACATAAAAATCTTAGTTTAATAACTTACAAAAATCTTAGCTTAATAATAATCTTGACTTTATAAAATAATTTAATTTAATTTAACTAGACTAACCCTTATAATAATCTTAATAAAACTTAAAACATTTTATAATAATCTTAAAATAATAATAATAATAATAATAATAATAATAATAATAATAATAATAAACTTAATAATAAAACTTACATACTTAAATCACTATCTCCCCTCTCTTCCCTTCCTCTCTCCCTGTCTCTCGTTCCTCTTTTCTCCTTCTTTCTTTGTTCACTGTGCAGGGGCGATCGGGGAGGGGCGGTCGGCGATCGGGCTGAGGAGCGCGGCGGCGGGCGAGATCAGGGCAGCGCGCGGTCCTAGGGCTTCGGGTGCGGCGATCAAGGCGGCGGTGCTTCGGAGCGATCGCGGCGGCGATCTCCAGGGCTCGTGCGGCGACGCAGAGGGCGGATCTGATCGGAGCAGGGGGGTGGCTGATCCTTCGGGGTGGCGGCGGCCAGATCTGGCGATCTGGAGACGGCAGGGCGGAGGAGGCGCCGTGCAGACTCGGAGGGACTGGAGAGAGAGAGGGGGTCTCCGGTGATGGGGGCTCCTCTGTTCCGAACAGAGGAAAAAGGTCGAAACAGGGGAGATGGGCTTGTCGGTGGTGTTTTGAAGGGGAGAGGGCGGCGTCCGATGGTCGGGCCTGCGATAGGTGCTGGCTTGTGGGTGGAGATCAGGGCGTGGCGGTGATGTTGCGGGGTCGATGGGTTTGGGTCGCCGACGGGAAAGGAGATGAGATGGGCGATTGGGGTTGCGGGAGGCGGCGCTGCGGTTGGGGGGTCGGGCTTGGCGAGGGGCACCGTTGATCGGAGATGAGTCTGGGGAAGAGGATGGTGGCGTTGTTGGCGTGTGGAGGGAAGATGGCAGCCGTGGGGAGGAGCTGACTGCACGCGGAGGTGGGTGCTGTCGTCGGCGAGTTTGCAAGGCGAGGTGGTTGCTCGGGGAGGAAGGAGAGATCCGTGAAGGTGAGGGGTTTGAACGGAGGCATGGGATGTTGGTATTTTGAAGATGGGGGAGGCTGGCATGGTGTTCGGGGGCTGGAGAGATGTGGCAATGGCGGCGAGCATGGACACGGCGACGCACGGATCTGAGGGGGGTGGAGGTGAGGTCAAGGGGTGAACGGAGGTGAACGAAGGTGGCCGTGGGTTGGTTGCGTGGGTACCGTGGAGGAGAAGAGGAGGAGTTGTTGTGTGTTGGGGAGAGAAACCTAAGCTTATATAATATGAATAATTGGGTTGCCTAGCCTAAGGTACCACGTGAGGTGAGCTACAGTTAAAAATAGGAAAATAATTTGAAATCTAATTAATAGGATTAATATTAAATGGGTTTATGGCTAATCAATTAGAATTAATGGGTTATAAAAAGAAAGCTTTTGAAAGAAAATTAACAGATTTTTATTAGGTTTTAAATAAGGAAATGTTTTGAAATATAGTCAATAAGATTTAATGGGTTTATAAAAGGAAGTCTTTTCAAACATTCAAAAGTTTTAATTTCGAATTTGAATTCTGAAATTTAAAATTAGAAAAGTTAAACTTGTTTATAAGAAAAGATATTTTCAAAATAATTATTATGAAGGATAATTTGAGTAATAGAAATAATCGTAAAACAATTATAGAAACAAATCGGCTATTAGAAAAGATACGCACGAAATATATTTAAAATACGAATACCCGTATAACATAGCACAAGTACGAAAAGCTGATGCGTATATAGTATGGGTTATGGAAGATCGTAAGACAGAGATGGGAAATGTAATCAATGGGTTTTAATAGGATCTAATAAGGAAAGATTTTGAATGATAACATTAATTGGAGGAATTAAGAGTAAGATAAAAAGGAAGGTGTTTTTAAATTTGTTTTAAATACAATTCATTAGGGAAAATAAATTAGTAAGAGATAATAGGAAGGTCTGAATAGCCATTATATTTAGGGAAAATTAAAGACAAAGTATTTTAGGAAAGCTTGAAAGATAGTAATAATTAGAGGAATAATGGGTTTGAATGAGTACATTACTTCCAAAATAGTTATTATTTAATTAGGAAAATAAAAAGAAGGTTTTTAAATGAATTCGAATTTAAGCTTCTTAAAACATTTGAATTTGAATTTTAAATAACTATTTTTATGAAATCAAATAATAACATTTTTACATATAAATATAGCTACTTAATAAAATATGTATTAAGTATTCGAAGTTAATTAAAATACGTTCGAAATTCAAATACGTACAAGATACGAAAAATCACGAAACAGAATATACGAAGCAAAAATTCGTACCATTAAATACCGGCCGTTACAATGAGAATAGAGAGAGAATCGAAGCATATCATGCGTCGGGGACTCCACAACTAGGGTTAAGGAAATCACTCCAATATAGCTTAGATAATAGCTAAAAATTTCCTAAGCCAAGTGTTTTCGAACCCGATGGGGGTTGAGATGATGTGGAGAAGAACACTCGGTGCAAATTCTCGCCTTCCCTTTATTCTCGGCAAGTAGGAAAATATTCACACGGGAATTTTTTTGGGTTTTGGGTTTTTGTGAATTTTTTTTGGATTTTTGGCCATACGATATTTTTTTCTCTCTTTTTTATTTCTCTTCTTTTTGGGTTTTTCTTTTTCTTTTCTCCTTTTTTTTGGATTTTTGGGGTTTTTTGGTTATACACATGTGTACTCTCCCAAGTGGGAGAACGGTACACGGCGAGGGGATTTGCACCAAGTAAAACAAAAAGAAGTCAGAATCTAAACACTTGGGCAAAGGAAACTGTTCTTGCTAAATAGAGCATGGGCTAAATGGGTTATCCTAGTCCTTAATTGTGGAATCCCGACACATGCGAAATGAAGCGTACGATAAATATAGCATGCATACAGAAACAGGCAAGAGAAGCAAATACCGCATTATTCATATCGACTTGTGATAATCTAGGGGTCATTCCTGGACAGGTATATAAAGTAAATCACAAAGTAGAAGCACACCACACGGCTAGGCACGACACACGACTCACAAAAAAGCTAAGTGGACCCACGATGCGTGAAATGCAGGGGACTCGATATCCTAGGGTTGGTGAGTGTGATTATCGATGCTATGCTAGGAGTGTGTGATTTTGTGGCAATTCATCATAGGGTTCATCTCTAGGAGAAAGAGATAAAAAGAAGAAAAGAAAAAAAACACGATGAAAACGACATAAAAACGAAAAAGAAAGACTCAAATGATGCACAAAGTGCGACTCCCCCAAGCTGAAGCTTGCATTGCCCTCAATGCAATAAGAGTGAGTACGGGAGGGCAATGAAAATGGGGGGGAATACGCACCGACACAAAAAGAAATGAAAAACTAGGAAAACACAGATACGAAACTGAAAATAAAGAAAAATCAAAATCAAACCACACGACACGAAAATAGAAAAAGAAAGAAGGAAAATGAACAAACTAGACGACACGACACGACACGACACAACAAAAAGCACACGACACGACACGACAAAGAGTAAAACAAGCACACACAGACAAAGAGAAAATAAAACACGATAACACAGCAAAACAGACTTCCCCCAAGCTAGACATGACAGTGATAGCAATGAAATATGAATGTGAAAGTGTAGAAATATGCAAGGGGGATGTCAATCAGATTCGCTGGTACTAGAATGGTAGGGAGAGGGAGAGGAGGGTGGGGAATAGCGAATGAAAGAATCCTCAGAGGATGAGGAGGGTGTGCCTACAGGGGAAGGAGGGGCGATAGGCTGGAGCACAGGTGGATCGATATGTACCGGTGGGTTGTGGTGGAGAATGATGGTACCAGGTGGGCAGACAGTTGGGTGCCAATCGGGAGGATCCAAGGGTGGTAGATGCACTAATGGAGAATACCAAGGATCCGGGTAAAACTCCCATGGCAGATGAGACGGGGGGTAGGGTAGCCGCAAAGGTGCTAAAGGTGGCAGGATCGCGAAAGGAGTGCAGGCGGGGCTATAGAGATAGACTGCACGGTCATCACCAAAGGGAGTGAGCATATTGATATCGATCAAGTAATCACGATCAATACAGCTACGTCCAGGCAAAATAGGGAGGTCGGGCGGCACTCTCAAAACACAGCTGACAATAAGAGTGATCATCCCACCACAACAGATGGATCCAGAATTGGCACGACTAACAGCAAGAATTTCGTGGATGATCCAATGAGCAGCATTTATGGGCATAGGGATATGCCCAAGGATCCTGTCTTCGGACATGGCATAGAGAAAGAAAAGCTCATCCCTAGATACAGTGGACACATCCACGCGGGCAAAAACAGTGTTGGCGAGGATGCAATGGGCGAGGCGGTAACACGGGTGAATAATGTAGGAGGCAAGAGCCTCAGGTGGAAAGGCGGTGTACCAGGTAAATCGTTGCCAAACACAATCAGCCCGAAATTGAGAGTAGATGTCAGTTCGATCGTGGGTGGAATGTTCAGTATTAAGATCGGGGTGACGGAGATTAAGGATATTGTTCAACTCGATGAAACCCAGGGAAAAATCGTAGTTGAAAGCGCGGAAGGAGAAACCCCAATCAAACACTTCGAGGGAACTGAGGAATTCAAGCGTGAGATTTCTGTGTGTGTGAGCATGGATGTAAGAAAGGGTATGGCACCCGATACAGTTGAAAATTCTGCCGACGCCGTTCGAAAGCCCTAGAGCTTCGAGTGTGGGGCAATCGGCAAAGAGTGTAGGTCGCATCGGGCGATGAAGTAGTGCTCGCAAACGGTCAGACTGTTCTTCAGTAGAAGGGTTTATGCCAAGGAAAGAGGGTGAAAAGGGTCCGTAGAGCGGATCACGGCGTGAAGATGAGGCAATCTCTTTCCCTTTCTTAGACATGGCAACTATGTGGGTGGCGAAAAGGAAAGTGGGAGCGTGTCTATGATGATTATAAAGCAGGTGAAGTAGGTATAACACCAATTCAGGACATTACAGATAAGGCAATAGATGTGTAGAGTGGAAAGGTGTTACCCATCAATGCAGCAAGATCAAGCCCCCCCGGGGGGGCTCACGAAGTAGGAGGAAGCGATTTGGGAAGCCGCCGCTTGCTGATCCGACAAGATACAAGATTTTCGAAAATTTTGGGGGCTAGGGTTAGGGTTTGGATGTTTTGATGATGGAATGTTGATGATGGCAAGGTGGCGAGGGTGGGGAAGTAAGGGGGTGAGTGGGGATGAGGATCTAGGGGCAGTATGTTGGGTGTATGAGGTCGATTTGACAGTTGGAGGGCAGGTAATCGCGTGAAGGGGAGTTTGGTGGCGGTTATCGTGCGGCAGGGATATTTATACGGGTGAAACTGAACCGATCGGGTGAGTTCTAACCCGATCGGGTGGACGAATTTCGAAAATTTCCTGTCGGCCAACAGCTACAGGTGAACCGATCGGGTGGGTCGTCACCCGATCGGTTGACCGCTTCCCAAATCTTTCCCGAGAACATGTGATATTTCACCCGGCTACTCACTCGATCGCAATATTACTCAACCGATTGGTTGATTTGATTTCCAAATTTCCCAGAAGTTCAGCTCTACCCGCACGGTCAGCGACCCGGTCTCGGCTTTCTTCACCCGGTCGGTTTGTTAGGTAACTGTTACAGCCATTTAGCTGATACATCCAAACCGATCGGGTGAGTTATCACCCGATCGGTTGGGGTCTTGTTTCCTGCAAAAAATGCACACATGGCCTCAGTTCTCAACGGAAGTTCTTGCGGCTGGATTTATGTATCAAAAATAGATAAAATAAAGTTAGAAATAATTCCAAAAATTGGAGATAGAGATTTTAGAGCATGGGTTGCCTCCCATGAAGCGCTTTTGTTTAACGTCATTCGCTCGACGCCTCTAGCGGTGGTCAATTAGGATCTGGAGGGTTAGAGGAAGAGTTGTCGCTCGTTGGGGATCCGACCGGAGAGAATTCTGGTTCTCCAACCGCATAGTGTTTCAGACGCTGTCCGTTGACTTTAAACGGCTCATCCCTTCCCATTATCTCAATAGCCCCATGCGGGAAAACCTTGGTGACGCGGAACGGTCCCGACCACCTTGACTTGAGTTTTCCAGGAAAGAGCTTCAGCTTTGAGTTGAATAGGAGAACAAAGTCCCCTTCTTTGAATTCCCTCTTCAAGATTCGCTTATCGTGCCACCGCTTCATCTTTTCCTTGTAAATCTTGGCGTTCTCATAGGCATTGAGCCGGATTTCGTCGAGCTCGTTGAGTTGTAACTGCCGGTGCCCCCTACTTCCTTGGCGTCGAAGTTCAGATTCTTAATTGCCCAAAATTCCTTATGCTCCAATTCCATAGGAAGATGGCAAGCCTTCCCATAGACAAGCCGGTAGTGGGTCGTGCCGATCGGAGTTTTAAATGCCATCCTGTAGGCCCAAAGCGCGTCAGGAAGCTTTGATGACCAATCTTTTCTAGAGTTGGCCACCGTCTTTTCTAGTATGCTTTTAATCTCCCGGTTAGAGACTTCCGCCTGACCGATGGTCTATGGGTGGTAGGCACGCCCCACCCGGTGTTGTACCCCGTATTTTTTTAAGAGAGCCTCGAATTTCTTCTATATAAAGTGGCTCCCTCCGTCACTGATCAGGACACGAGGTACACCGAACCGCGGGAAGATGTTGCTTTTGAAGAACTTGGCCACCACTCTGGAATCATTGGTTGGACTGGCTATCGCTTCAACCCATTTCGACACGTAGTCCACAGCCACCAAGATATACTGGTTCCCTGAAGAGGAAGGGAATGGTCCCATGAAGTCCACTCCCCACACATCGAAGATTTCTACCTCCAGGATGTAGTGTTGAGGCATCTCATTCCTTTTGGAGATATTCCCCGTCCTTTGGCATTTATCGCAGGCTTGGACATAAGCATGTGTGTCCTTGAAGAGCGTAGGCCAGTAGAATCCGCTCTGGAGAATTTTTGCGTTGGTCTTGTAGGTGCTCGCGTGCCCTCCACATTGCTGCCCATGGCAGTGGGAAATGATGGAGGTCGCCTCAGTTTCAGGGATGCATCTTCGTATCACCCCATCATTGCAGGTTTTGTATAGGTGGGGGTCATCCCAATAAAATTTGCGGACCTCATGGAAAAATTTCTTCTTCTGCTGAAAGCTCACATTGTGGGGGACGATGGCACAAGCCAGATAATTTACGAAGTCGGCGTACCAGGGGGTCCAGGAGGAAGAGACAGAGAAAAGATGCTCGTCAGGGAGCGAATCATCGATGGGCGTAGTATTTAAATCGAGGGTAGGAATCCTGGACAGGTGATCGGCAACAACAGTCTCCGCCCCCTTCTTGTCTCTGATTTCCAGGTCGAATTCCTGGAGGAGGAGAATCCATCTAATGAGCCGCGGCTTAGCTTCTTTCTTGCTCAATAGGTATTTAAGAGCCGCATGATCTGCGTACACGATCACCTTGGCGCCAACGAGATATTACCGGAACTTGTCCATGGCGTAGATGACCGCTAGCAATTCTTTTTCCGTGGTAGTATAATTTCTTTGGGCGGCATCAAGGGTTTTGCTCGTATAATATATGACATGAAAATTTTTATCCTTCCTCTACCCCAAGACGGCACCAACCGCATAATCACTAGCGTCACACATCAGCTCAAAGGGTAGATTCCAGTCCGGTGGCTGTATTATGGGAGCGGAAATCAAAGCTTGCTTCAAGGTGCGGAAGGCCTCCATACACTCCTCGCTGAAGACGAAAGGCACGTCCTTCATAAGGAGTTGGGTCAACGGCCTGGAAATCTTCGAGAAGTCTTTTATGAAGCGGCGATAAAATCCCGCATGTCCTAAGAAACCACGGACTCCTCGAAGATTGAGCGGTGGTGGAAGCTTTTCAATCACCTCAACTTTAGCCTTATCAAACTCGATTCCCCTCGAAGAGATGATGTGCCCCAGCACAACCCCTTCTTGGACCATGAAGTGGCACTTCTCCCAGTTTAGGACTAATCCCTTTTCTTGACATCTCTCTAGGACTTTAGTTAGATTACTGAGGCACGAGTCAAACTTAGTTCCATAGACGGAGAAGTCGTCCATGAAAACCTCCATGATGTCCTGGGAGTAGTCGGAGAAGATAGCGAACATGAGTCTTTGGAATGTAGCAGGGGCGTTACAAAGTCCGAACGGCATTCTTCTATAGGCATATGTCCCGAATGGGCAAGTGAAAGTCGTCTTCTCCTGGTCATCGTTATGAATAGGGATCTGAAGAAATCCTGAGTATCCGTCCATGAAACAGAAATAATTATGCTTCGCCAGTCTCTCGAGCATCTGGTCAATGAAGGGTAGAGGGTAATGATCCTTCCTCGTTGCCTTGTTCAGCTTTCTATAGTCATTGCACATTTTGTACCCCGTGACGGTCCTCGTTGGTATTAGCTCGTTCTTCTCGTTGCGAACCACCGTCATTCCTCCTTTCTTGGGTACGACGTGCACCAGGCTAACCTAGCGACTATCGGAGATAGGGTATATGATACCGGCATGTAGAAGCCTAACAATCTCCTTTTTAACAACTTCCATCATTATGGGATTTAGCCTCTGCTGCGGCTCAATCGAGGAGGCTTGCTCATCTTCAAGCAGAATTCTGTGTGAACAGAGGCCTAAGCTAACCCCTTTTAAATCTTCAATTGCATATCCGAAAACTCCTTTAAACCTTTTTAAAATACCAAGAAGTTTGGTCATTTGGTCTTCAGGCAGTGAAGAGTTCACTATGACCGGAAGGGTCGAGCCAGCCCCCAAATATTCATCCTTCAGCCCCCGGGGCAACTCTTTCATCTCAACTTCATGAGGCCCCGACGCATACTTCTCAAGCTAAGCATCCTCAAGGGAAAGGAGTTCTTCATGGATTTCTTGGAAGCCAGCATCCAGAATCTCACTCCCAGCCGCGGTTCCGCATGGCAAAGTCTCGCAAGGTATTGTGGGAACGATCGAGGAAGGCACTGGGTCTCTTTCAAGCTCATAATAATTGTCCGGGAAGAAGGCTTCTAAGTGAAAACAGGTTTCAACTGTCGATGGTTCCCCACAACTGTTTCTAGCTTCCTCATTGTCCAAAGATCCGGGATGCTCGATAGAAGTCTACAAGGAATAGATCGGTTCCTGTCCAACGCAGCCCATAGACTCAGCCTGATGGTTCTCCTGACAAAACTCCGCGAACAACTCTTCTTCACTAAATTCGGGACTAGGAATGTCGATATACGCTACTTCACCATGAGGAAAGAGAGTTGCCGTGGCAAGGTGCTCCTGTGTATCTTGATATCTCCTCTGATTTTTCACGGCGACAGACAGGAGGGATAGTATATTCGAAGTATTCAGGGATTCCGCTAAGCTTCGTGCCAAACATCGGATATGGTGTGAGTGATCCCAGATGTCTCCTGAAACTGCATGCAACATCCTCGTCGTGGGGCAAAGAACCTATACGAAAGGAGAGAGAGAACTGCTTAAGTAGCAAACACGTCAAAAGCACGGGTTGCATAAACGGGAACCGAATGTAGCGATGGTAGCACGGCGATTCAGTCAATTAGCGCTATACAATTACTATCTACAATATGTACAAGTGAAATTGAAAAGTGTAGAGTGCAAAAATTATCGCGAGGTAGGGATAAGAGCTAGACACCAGGGTTCATGAGATCCTAAAATAACAAGCACGTTGCCTCCCTGGCAACGGCGCCATAAACTTGACCGGCGCCCCGTCGCAGTGCGAACGGGGGCGCGGAAATCTAAATATTTGTAACCGCAAGTACACGATGTTGTAGTGTGGTTTGGGGGTCGAACACAGGGAGGCGAGGATGTGCTTGTGTCAAAGAGGACCAAAATCACCCCGTGGGCGAGCTAGCCCGGATCGAAAGATGGGTTGTCACGGTAAATGAATGCAAAGTATAGACGATATGAAGGAAAAACCCGGGACTTTGGTTTCCACCCCCAACGAGCGACTCTCGCCGGTACGGCCTACGGGTAGGATGGCGATCGGAATTAGGGTCTAATGGTGAGACGTTGCCTCTGAAAGTGGTACCGACATCCCATGGGACAGATATTCCAGTCGGTGCCCAGGATGATACGCCGGACTTCTCGGGTTCGATCAGTGGGCACTCCCGTGTCCATTAACACTGATCGACTCCGGGAGCACTAGGCTTGCAATGATAACTCCTAACGTCTTATCCTGCCGCTCCCACGTGCTAGGATTCGGCGTCTATGCTATGGGCGTGAGCTATGGCTAGGGAGTCAACCGCCAAGTTTATTCCCCCTTGGCCCAACGGTCAAATGCGGTCTTTTTCCCGCCGATGACAATAAAACACCCCGCGTAACCGTTAGATTCCTAATCCCTATCGATTTCCTAACCCTATGGACGCATCGGGAAGAGCCCACGAAGGGGCTTCCGCCAAAATCCCAGATTTGGGAACTACTCACAAATATTCATTAAAAAGCGATCTAAACGAAAATGAACCGTTAAAATCATAATCAGACAATAGAAATGCAGTGGTAGTAAAGCAATTAAGATAATACTAAAGTTTTACAAAGATCCGAAAACTTACAAAAACTGGAAAATTACAGCCGTCACAAAATGAAGAAAACAGTAAAAAATAACCAACTCCCGAATCTGGGAAACCTAGGGTTCTATTTATAGAAAACGACATCATCCGACCGGTTGACAAGTCAACCGGTTGGGTGAGCCGCTTCACAAAATTACAGCGCAAAGTGGGGTTTCACCCAGTCAGGATGAACCGGTCGGTTGGATCTTGGATGCGGTCGGTTGGATCTTGGTGTCGACTGGTTGGATCTTGGTGCCGACTGGGTGAGGAGACTGGTTGGAACTTCGAGTCTTGGCTGTTGAAATTCAGCTACCGGTGAACCGATCGGGTGAAGGTCACTGAGCTTCTGACCTTCCAGAGACATTGAGCTTCTGACCCGGTCGATGAACCGATCGGGTGACTTCTCGTGAGCTCCAAGCTGCGTACGGGTGGTGCACGCGTGCATCACCCGATCGGTTGGAGATGACCAACCGACCGGGTGAGGGGCTGAAAGATGCGATCTTCGTCGTTTGACCCCCTGGATCACACGTGACTCCTCCCGTTGCTCCGGGGACACATGGTATCATCGTTTTACACCCCAAATGCCAGCAAACTCCTGCAAAACACGGAAAACACGGAAAAGTGAAAGAAAACAAGAAAACACGAGAAAACGAATACAAGACGGCGGCAAATAACGAAAAAACATGGAAGAAAACGTGCGTAAATATATGAAATATAAACGTACGTCACTATCTTTAAGAGGCTAAATACCGGAACGAAACTTGAGCCTACCGATACGAGCATTCAATTGGCGGATCACTCTGTTACTTATCCGGTAGGCATCGCACGCGACATCATCCTGCAAATACCGCACGGCTATGCGCGTCGGTAGATTTTGTGATTATGCACATGCCGGAGAAAGGTAGTTTGCAAATCATTTTGGGGCATCTATTCATGGCGACGGTCAGAGTCTTGATCGACGTCTGTAAGGGGATGTTATCTCTGAACATGGAAAATATTGATGTCCAATTCCACTTGCAAAAGCCTATGAAGGAACTCCCACCACCGGAAGATGCTAATTACATTGATCTCCAAGAGGACAAAGCTACTTATGAACATACCATGGAGGAGATTTCCAAAGATCAAATGAAGATGAGCTTGGACGACGACGACGATGTTGTATACAACAAGGTGGTGGCCGTCTACTTACGAGTTCTTGACGAAGAGCCCCAGACATACACTTGCACCATCAAGAACCGGAGGCTACAATCTTCTTGGCCGCCGAGGGCCGACATGGAGAGGCGCACCAAATACCACTGCACGGGATCATTGGAAAGCACAACGGGCATATTTCATATGCGCCTAACATCATTCGTTGAAAATCTTGAGGGAATCGAGATTACGACTTAGAACAAGCGCTTGTCGGGAGGCAACCAGATTTTCTTTCCCTTAGTTTTTGTTTTCCGTTTGTTTTTCTTTTCTCATTCAAAAACCAAATAAATACATTTTTAATTCTATAACAAAAACATAAAAATTTGATGATTTCTTCCTTCTACAGGTTGAACAATGAGGAGAGCATGGTAAACGATGAAATGAAGGAGAAGGAACAGAGGGAAGAGCACAATAGAGAAATACAAGCTTGGGGGAAGAGTTCTAGGTGACTCGACCGAGTAGGTACCCTACTCGGTCGAGCTGCAGAGAGCTGGAGGAGATAGGCAAAAATGCGCTCTGGAAATCATGCTCGACTCGACTGAGTATCACCTTACTCGATCGAGCTACAGTCAAAGCTGCATAAAGCTGGAGGAACATGCAAAAAAGTCGCTTTGGAAATTAATTACGACTCGACCGAGTAGCACCCTACTCGGTCGAGCTACAGACAGAGCCCAAAAACGTCGAAAAAGAGCACTCTGTTTCTAATTCGACTTGACCGAGTAGCTTCACTACTCGGTCGAGCTACATGAGGAGTCCAAAAGTGCTAAAAAGGGAGCACTGGAAAGCTTAATGGACTCGACCGAGTAACTTCCCTACTTGGCTGAGCTGCAGGGAGAGCAAAAGAGAGCTGAAAACTACACTCTATTTTAATTCAGCTCGACCGGCTGAGTAAGTAGCCCGGTCGAGGACTAGGGCACAACTTCTGGGCTTGATATTCAAATTTTTAACCATTTATGCTCGCCCGAGCAGCTATCGATGCTCGGCCCGAGCAGCAACTTACTGATTGGGCCCACAACTTAATCGAGCTCGACTCGGCTTATATTAATACGAAATCGACTCGGGCTACCTAAGCCTAATTCGAATCAAAACCCCAAATCCCGAGCTCCCCTAACCCTAGCCCTAATCCTACTCGACAACCGCGCCCCGTCGTCACCGCACGCTCCACTCGAGTGCCACCGCACGTTGTCGCTCAGTGCGCCTCCCCTCGACTCTCTCTCCCCCATTCTCTTCCTCTCTCCCCTATCTCTCTCTCCATCCCCCTCAATCCCTTTCTATCTCCCTCCACCTCAAATCCCACCGCCCTCCCCTATCTCTGGTACATCGTCAGAGCAGTGCCACCGGTGCTGCCCTGTGTCGGCGACGCAAAAGCCTCCCCTTGACTCTCTCTCCCCCTTTCTCTTCCTCTCTCCCCCTATCTCTACTTCCATCCCCCTCTATCCCTCTCTATCTCCCTCTGCCCCAAATCCCGCCATCCTCCCTAGCTCCGACACATTGCCAGAGCAGCACCGCCGGTGCCGCCCAGCACCGCCGGTGCCGCCCAGCACCGGCGACACAACCACCCTCTTCTCCCTCCATATTCATCTCTCTCTCTTTCCCCCAAACCCCGTATCCCCTTGCTCCAGTGCCTCGTCGGAGCTGTGCCGTGTGCACCGCCCGAGCACACATCGTGCTCGAACCGAGCATCCCACACCACCCCCCCTCACCCCCCTCTTCCTCCCCATTTCCATCCCTCTCATCCTCCCCATCTCCCCCAATTTTGACCTTAACCCTAATTTTTTCTAAATTTGAACCCCAAACCTTATTTGATTTTTTTAAAATACATACTAAAATCAATTTCTTATCATATTGCAGGTACACTTGGAGCTTCTTCTAGAATTCAAGGAGCTTGGTTTGGAACAACTTGGGGGATCACTTGGATTCGATGCTTCGCACGTGCACATTCCACTTTTTCTTTCTCTGCTCGGTGTTGGTACACTCTTTCCAAACTTTATTTTTTATTACCATATCATTGTCGCTAGCACTTTCGCACGATGCCTCCTCGGCTTAGGCCGAGGAAGCCTCCACCGACGAAGAGGAAGGCCACCACTAGTCCCTCCTCTTCTCAACCAACACGATGCCCACATCGTGCACGTTCGCCCACACCTGAGGAGTACTTGGATGATTCGTCGTCCTCGTTCGACTCGTCTCGATCTACTTCCCCCGTGCCTCTAACCATAGAGACCCTACTCACCCTACACACTACTACTCCACCCATCCCCACTACCGCTCCTCCATCCTATCCAGTTCCTCCGCCACCCACCCTGAGGACGTATGATATCGTCTTCAGGGACGATGCTCACCGCGAGCGTTTCATTGCCATGTCCCACCGCACCATCGTCCCCACCCGCTTCACACACGTCCCCACCCTCCAGTGCCTTGGACTCCTACCGGGTGTCCATAGGCTATACCAGACCATAGGGTTTGACCGCCTTCTTGCCACCCACGCTCGCATGTACACACGCCTCATCCTCGAGGTGTTGAGCTCCATTTTCGTTACCCCAGCAGGTAACGACATCAGCTTCAGGCTGCTTGACCGCAACATAATGGTCCCACACACACACACCATGATCTATGCCCACTTTCGATTCCCCGCCATCCCTGACCATACCCTCACTTTCCCCCAGAGTAAGAGCCCACTACGTTCGATGCCGAGCAGTTCTGGCATCACATTACTTGTCTGAGAGGATATCGCCCTAGTAAGGAGAAATCCTCATGTATTGTCCACCACTGTCTTCGCTACACCCAGCACCACCTCGCCACCACACCCTTCTCCAGGCCAGAGGTCGGGATACTCTCCCTACATGAGCTTTCCCATCTTATGGGGATGACTCGACTTATGCGCTACCACCCGATGGTACCCTCCACCCCTTCCTACTCTCTGACGCAGTACACTGGTAGTGTCACCACCTCATCCAGACCACCCACGCCACCATCGATATCTGCTGCGGTGGATTTTTCACCATTTTTGCCCAGATGCTAAGCCTTGCACTTCCTACACGTCTGGCAATTGCCACCGGGCCTACACGCCTGACGATGGACGTGCTTACCCGCATGTCCATCATCAGGCTGCACGGTGAGCATCACTGGATCTATCTACTAGGTGCCCACCGCGAGCATCACCTTTGCCTACCTCGCCCCGACCTCACCCGTGTAGAGCCAGTCATGCTTGACTGGCTCATTCCCCGTATTTTTTTGATCCCCACTGTCCACATCCTTGAGCCACCTGGAGCACCAGTCACCGACGACATCGATGACCGGGTGCTCAGTTCTGATGAGGATGGGCCTGACATTGCTGCCCTCGCGACAGCCCAGCCAGTCCAGCCAGCACATCCACCCCCGCCAGGGAGCACTTCTGTCCACACTTCTGTCAGTGCTCCTACCACCACCACCACCTCCTCCTCCTCCTCCGTAGAGACCTCGGGGACTGTCCACACCTTTACCCCCGAGGTCACTACCTCTGTCTCTGTTGTGCCCAAACCTGAGGGCACGGTTGTCTCCACTGCTCCTGATTTTACTTCTTTCACCTCTTCGGAGCCAGCCAGTTCTGTCAATCCTGAGCCTATCGCTTCACCTATTTCGGAGCCTGTTACTGCCAGCACACTTCTCACACCTGTGGAACTCCTTACTTCCCTTCCTACCACCCTAGGGTCCACAGTCACACTGCCTGGCACCACTATTACACCAGCATCAGCAGAATTCTTTGAGAGCGTCGTTGTGTTTGTCACCACTTCTGTTGCCACGACGTCTCCCATTTCTAATGCTGCTGCTGCTTCTGTCTCTGCATCGGATCTCTGATCCATTCCACTCACATCCTCTTCAGCCGAGATCCCCGCTAGACCACCCTCCCCTGACTTTCAGTTCAGACCCAGGGTATCACTTTCCTGTGGGCACCCTACGGGGGTGGTTTCTAGCAGTTCACGCCCACCTCCTAGCTCCTGCACCATGGACGCACGTCTATCTGCGATGGAGACCGAGGTCCTCACCCTGACGCATGCCTTTGACACCTTTACGACCCTGCTATCCTCTTTTTAGTAGTCAGTGTAGCGGGACCTCACCGCCATTCTCGATATCCTTAGGCATCAGAGTGCACCTCCTATTATACTTGCACCAACCCATCCTCCTAGGACAGACCCTGTCCCTTCAGCCCCTCCCGCACCACTCACTGTGCCCCACTCTCAGGCTTCTGCAAGGCCTGTCACTTCTTCCCCTGAGTTGGTTGCACCGCAATTGGAGACTTCTGTTGTTGACACTCACGTTCTCACACCTGTCGACACTCCAGCTGTTGCACATTGTTCTGAGCCTGTTTTCTCTTTCGTTGCCTTATCAGCCGACACACCTGTCGAGCCTACACCTTCTGTGCCTGATGTTCCTATCTCAGGTTCCCAGCAGTCGGATCCATCATCATCCACTTAAGGTGATGCCGCTACTTGATCCTTACACTATTTTTTCTACTATCACCCCTTATTTATTTTGTGCCCATCTGTCTCTTCGGGGCCCTGTCCATGCATAGCTTGGGGGATGACCTTTTTTGCACCGCCTGTATGTTGAATATCGGACTCCCCGGATTTGGTTTTGGATGATGAGCAAACATAAATAATTCATGAACTAACAATTTGTGAGCGCAGTATTGGAGATCGTCGCCAATTTCACGAGAACATTCAAAGCGACATCCCAACACTTTCCAAAGCTCATATTCATGCATAAAGCTTCGTTGAAGCTCTTGCAACGCTTTGGAAAATATGAAGATTCAATCGAAGCTATCGAAGACCGTTTATTAAGGTTTTATTTATAGTCTTTTAGTTTCGATTGATAGAATGTTAAGCCTTGAGTATATCTTACGTCTATATCTTCATTAAGCTCATTTCGTAGCTCTAGGATCCTTGCACAAGTTCATTCTAACTTCCTCGAAGCGTCGCGCTTCGATTCAGACTTTGTTGTGCATGTTAGTTGGTACAAGAACAAGTACTGACCGACTAGATGGTGATCTAGTCGGTCGGCAACTGTTCTTGGACCGACTAGTTTGATTCCTTAATTTCTTGGACTTTACTGTTTACAGTTAGTCGGTCTACGTTGACTCACCGATCGACTAGTTTGTGAACTAGTCGGTCAGTGATGCTTCTTTGACCGACTAGTTGTGACTTACTGTTCACTCTAAATTTCTCCTGAGCTACTGTTTACCGTTAGTCGGTCTAAGAACGTTTGATGACCGACTAGTTGACAATCTAGTCGGTCAACTTTTGTTCTTGGACCGACTAAGTCACTTTGCATTCAGACTAAGTTATTTTGCCTCTTAGTCGGTCTACGTTCATTGACTGACCGACTAGTTGTGAAACTAGTCGGTCAGAAAGTATTCTTGGACCGACTAGATTTCTAGGTCTGAAATTCTATCTCTTCTCAGATCTACTCTTAGTCGGTCCACGTTGTTTGGCTGACCGACTAGTTGATGAACTAGTCGGTCAGTGATTGATCTTTGACCGACTAATTCTCACAGATTTCTTTCCGTTGGAGAATGACCTAACTTGTGTTTTTGGGTTCATATAAATACGAACATAGGTCATTTCTATCTAGGTAAGAGCTGCTATTAAGAGATTCATTGAGTTCTAAAGAGATAGCTATTCTCCCTCAAATCTAAAGCTCTCTTCCTCACAAGAAACCCATTCTCTCTCATTTCTAGATCTAGAGAGAAGCTTGTTCTTGGTGAGCTTTTCAAGCTATTGCTTGATCCAAGTCTCCAACTCTTCCCTAGGCACCCATTGCTGCTCATTTCCTTGGTGCTAGGGCTTGGTGACTTCATCTTCCTCAAATCCTGCATTCCACCTATTGGGTAAGAAAAACTCAAGGTATAGGATTTTGTGGTAAGAGTATTTATTTCATCTAAACTCTTTTATATTGCTTATTGGCTCTCTCGGTTGTGAGAGAAGTTTGTGATCCCGGGTTGTGGGATTCACTTTGCCATTGCATGTATGATTTGATCTTGTGAAGGTTTTTCACAAGATATTCATAGTGGAAATCTTGAGTTAGGGTTTCTAACTCAAGTATCCGGAGGGGATCCGGGTGGTTGGGACGTAGGATCACCGGGAACAAGTCGGGGAGACTTGGGTGGATCCGAACCCATTAACATCGTTTGTTAGCATTGTTAATTTCATTGTTGTCATTCAATTTAAGCTTCCGCAAATTGATTTGGTAGTTGTGTGCAATTTAATTTGGAATTATACGCCTTATTATTTTAAAGTACTATTCACCCCCCCTCTAATACTTGTGCAGTAGCTGGTAGGGCATTACATTTGGTATCAGAGCCAGATACACAGCTATGTCTGCCAACGACAACAAGACCGTGCGTCCACCTTCCAACTATGACACCTTCAGGAACCGTGAAGGAGCATCTTCCGTGATGGAAGGACATTCCTCTACGAGGCCTCCATTCTTCAACGGTACCAACTACGGGTACTGGAAGTGTCGGATGGAAACCTTCCTCCGAAGTGCATCTTTATGGAGAACTACAATGAAGGAGTATATTGAACCCGAAGAAGAAGATTTTGAGAAATGGACTACCGCGGAGGTCGCCGCGGAGGTAAGCAATGCCAAGGCAATGAACGCCTTGCAATGTGCATTGGAGCCCGAGGATTTCAATAAGATATGCACATGTAAGAGTGCATATCAAATTTGGAACTCCCTCCTCATTCTACATGAAGGGACGAGTAGGGTAAGAGACTCTAAACTCGTAGTCGTAACCAAAGATTACGAAATGTTTCATATGCAACAGGGCGAGAAGATGAAAGAATATTACGCTCGCTTCGTTGACATAATAAACGAGTTAGAGGCCCTCGGCAAGACCCACACTCAAAAGGAGAAGTGCTTAAAGCTTATTGAAGGACTTCCCTCTTCTTGGGAAAAACGTACCTTCGCCATTGAGGAAGGTAATGACATGAACAAATATACCGTAGTTCAACTAATGGGTACCTTGATGTCATACGAGGTACGCAAAGATAGCAAGGTGAAGCTACAAGAAAAGATGAAGTCATATTTGAACCTAGATGCGCCTAAGAAAAAGGCGATTGCATTCAAGGCGGCTTCATCCACCTCTACCGATGATGAAGAATCGGAAAACGAGTTGGACTTGGAGTCCATGGCACTCATGGCCAAGAAGTTCAACCGTTTCTTCCGAAAAGGTAACTTCAAGAACAAAGCTAAATTTGGTTCTACTAACGCCTCTTCCTCTCCTTTGTGTTTCAAGTGTAATAAGCCGTGACACATGAAAGCGGAGTGTCCCCTCAATAAGCACAAGGAGAAGTGGAAGGCGCCAAAGTATGACAAGTCCAAGAAGTACACGAAAGGAAACAAGAAGGGACTTGTCGGAGCTACCTTCACCGACTTCGAGGATTCCTCAAGCGGAGAGTCGGATGATGAGCAAGTGGAGCAAGCACACATGTGCTTCATGGCAAGAGAGGAGCACGATCAAGGATCCTCCTCTTCCGATGATAGTGATGAAGAAAGCGATGAGGTAACGATGGATGATCTTAGAAATGCTAACTCTCAACTTTGGTCAAAATACACTAAGTTAGTAAATAGATATACTAAGGTAAAAGATGACCTAGCTAGCATTCAAACATCGCCTAAGAATATCATCACCAACAACGACACCGTTGTTGAAGAGTTAAGAAATGAGATTGTGAATCTC
Source organism: Scilla litardierei (assembly GCA_030789695.1). Taxonomy (NCBI): domain Eukaryota; kingdom Viridiplantae; phylum Streptophyta; class Magnoliopsida; order Asparagales; family Asparagaceae; genus Scilla; species Scilla litardierei. The sequence continues at coordinate 485,355,752 of CM061142.1, read as the reverse complement.
AAATCTAAACTTGAACATGTTAGCATTGAGGATGCGGAAGAACATGAGATAGCGGATTTAACTTCTCAAAACTCGACTTTGAGTATTGAGAACGAGAATCTTAAATCTCGTGTTTATGTGCTCACATCGCAAATATCCACTTTGGATACTTCTTTGCGTTCTCTCAAAGAGAAATATGAGGACACATTGGGCCGAATCAACAAATTCAATAAGGGTAAGGGCCATTTGGATAATATCCTAAAAGATTTACTTCCGGCCAAACACCACATTGGCTTGGGGTATATGATGGGAAATTCATCCAAGTCGGTCACTACTTTTGTTAGGCCAACTTCCGAAGCCTCAACGAGTGGGAGCAAACACTCTATTGGTAGTTCATCTACCAATGGTGCTTCCACCTCGTCCACACCCTCTTTCGGAAAGAAACCCACTTTGGGTGGACCTCCAAAGAAGGGGCATGCCTACATGTACACTAATAACATGCCACGTAGGAACACACGTCCTACTCCACCGGCTCACACATATGATGATTTTTATGCAACACATTCTCGGGCACGTGCACACCAAGTGAGACACCCTCACACACGTGTTCCCACACATGCATATGTACACCCACCTCATCATATGAATAATTCTCGTCGTGCACCATTCCATCATGTCCCGTATGCCTATCCACAACATGCATCACGTAGAAATCAATGTAGCATGCATGCACCCAATAGGATGATGGCTCCCAAAATTTTCACTATTTGGAGCCCAAAGGACACAAGCATGGACGAAAAACAAATGTATATGAATGCTTATTTTTCGGATGTTGTGCATAGTAAGAATTATGTGGGGAAGTCTAAGTCCACTTGGACTTGGCTTCCAAAGGTCTAATCCCTTGGACCCAATGACCTTGGGTACCATGATATGAAAGTGTCTACCTTTAGGTACTCAAGGAAAAGAAAAAGAAAAGGAGCATCAAATTTAAATTTAGCTCCAAAGGGAATTGGATACTCGATAGCGGGTGCTCCAAACACATGACGGGTGACGCTCGTTTGCTCTCCGGAGTGGTTCCCATTGCGAATGGAAACCGCGTCGTATTTGGAGGCAACGAGAGCGGAACCATCATAGGTGTTGGTAAAGTCGGTAACCCTTCTAAACCATTAATTAGTGATGTTTATCTTGTTAGTGGTTTAAATCATAATCTTATTTCAATAAGCCAACTTTGTGACAAAGGTTACAAAGTTAGCTTTGCGAAAGGATTGTGTCATATTTTAAGAAAGGATAATGAAAAATTATTATTTTCCGGAACTCGTCGTAAAGACATTTATATTTTGGATCTTCCTAAGTCATATGAACAATGTCTCGTTGCCAACACAAGTGAACAACACGTATGGCATCGACGCTTTGGACATGTGAACTTTGGAACACTATATAAGCTTTCAAAATTGAATTCTATTAAAGGTTTTCCGAAGCTTGTTTTTGAAAAGAAAAGTTTTTGTGATTGTTGTCAACGCGGCAAGCTTCCTAAATCTTCATTTAAACCTAAGAAAAGCATCTCTACTAAAAGGCCACTAGAGCTATTACATCTAGATTTATTTGGGCCAACTAGAGTAGCTTCCTTAGGAAATGCAAGGTATGGACTTGTCATCGTAGATGACTATTCAAGATTTACTTGGGTATTTTCATTGTGTAATAAAAATGAAGCTTTTGAAAACTTCACAATTTTTGTTAAGAAAGTACAAAATCTCTTAGGAACCACCATTGTCACTATTCGTAGTGATCATGGAGGTGAATTTGAGAATGAGTCTTTTGAGACATTTTGTGATGAAGTTGGTATTACTCACACCTTCTCTTTCCCTCGTGCACCTCCTCAAAATGGTGTAGTTGAGAGAAAGAATAGGACGCTAGTGGAGTGTGCTCGCACTATGCTTGATGATAGCCAATTTGGCCATCAATTTTGGGCGGAAGCGGTACACACCGCTTGCTATGTGTTTAATAGAATACTTTTGAGGCCCGGCACTAAACAAACTTGTTATGAATTGTTGTTTGGTAGGTTGCCTCAAGTTAAACATTTTCGTGTTTTTGGTTCGAAATGTTTTATTAAGAACACATATGGTAGTTTGGACAAATTCGATCCAAGATCCGATGAGGGGATTTTTGTCGGATATTCTTCGCGTAGCAAAGCCTACCGGATATTCAACAAACGAACCTCAACGATCGAGGAGTCGCTTCATGTCTCATTTAATGAAGGATTTGTCCCAACTCGAATTTCAAATGATAATGATTCTTTGGATGTTTTATGTGATTCATTTGATAATTCTAAGTCTAATGACTCTATTGATTCTATTGAGACTAACCCAACTAATGAAGTTGTTGAGAATGTTCCTAGTGATCAAGGTATTCCCAAACGGCTTCATACCGTTCGTGACCATCCCCATGAGCAAGTCATTGGCAATATTCAAGATAGTGTCAAGACGAGATCGCAAGTCCACCACTTCGCAAATTGTGCCTTTGCCTCATCAATAGAGCCAAAGAATATTAATGAAGCATGCGAAGATAGCGCTTGGATCTTAGCCATGGAGGAGGAGCTCATTCAATTCGAGAGGAATGAAGTTTGGGAGCTTGTTCCATTGCCATCGAAGAACCACACCGTCATAGGGACAAAGTGGATCTTCAAGAACAAAACCGACGAAAACCAAGTCGTCGTCCGGAACAAAGCTCGGTTAGTAGCTCAAGGCTATCGTCAAGAGGAAGGTATCGATTTCGAAGAATCTTTCGCTCCGGTAGCTAGATTAGAATCAATTAGATTACTTTTGTCTTTTGCATGCCATAAGAATTTTAAATTATTTCAAATGGATGTTAAAAGTGCATTTTTAAACGGAGATGTCGTTGAGGAAGTTTACGTTTCTCAACCTCCGGGCTTCATAAATGAAAAATTTCCAAATCACGTTTTTAAACTAAAGAAAGCTCTTTATGGTTTGAGACAAGCTCCTCGAGCTTGGTATGATCGCCTAAAGAATTTTCTTTTGGATTTGAATTTTAAAATGGGCGAAGCCGATTCAACACTTTTTATTAAGCATGCGAATAATGATATTTTATTAGTTCAAATTTATGTTGATGATATCATTTTCGGTGCTACTAACTTCGCTCTTTGCGAAGAGTTTTCTAATGTGATGAAGGAACAATTTGAGATGAGCCACATGGGCGAACTCAAATATTTCTTAGGTCTCCAAATTCACCAATTGAACGATGCAATCTTCATCCACCAAACGAAGTACACGGTGGAGTTGCTAAAGCGATTTGGAATGGAGAATGCCTCCGGGAAAAAGACTCCAATGAGCACTACTACGCATCTTGATAAAGATACGGGCGGAAAAGATGTAGACATTCGTCTATATCGAGGTATGATAGGTAGCTTACTTTATCTTACCGCGAGTAGGCCCGATATTATGTTTGCCGTATGTATATGTGCTCGTTATCAGTCTCAACCTAAGGATTCTCACTTAGTAGCGGTTAAACGTATTTTTCGCTATCTAAGTTACACTTTAGATTTTGGATTACTTTATCCGAAATCTAGCACGTATGAGTTAGTCTCATACAGTGACGCTGATTATGCGGGATGCAAATCCGACAGGAAAAGTACTAGTGGCACTTGCCATTTTCTAGGAAATTCTCTTGTCTCTTGGTTTTCCAAGAAGCAAAATTCGGTATCACTTTCAACCACCGAGGCGGAATACATTGCCGCCGGTGCCGCTTGTGCCCAGGTTCTTTGGATGAGACACACATTGAATGATTTTGGTATTCATTGTGATACTAGCCCTATCATGGTGGATAACCAAAGTGCTATTTGTCTTTCAAAGAATCCGGTGCACCATTCCCGATCGAAACACATAGATGTCCGACACCATTTCTTAGATGATCATGTTGCTAAAAAGGACATCATTTTAGTGTACGTTGAAACCCAAAAGCAAATCGCCGATATTTTCACGAAACCCCTAAAGGAGGACTCCTTTGTGCGGTTGCGTCGAGAATTGGGGATTATGGGTGAATCCGAGATATAGGATTCATATTTAAATTCAATCTTCTTGCATGCTAATATATTTCGCGATATTTCTTTCATGCTAGATTAATTGAATTTTTGGGAATTTTATGTGATTTATTTGAATTTATGATCGAATTCGTATTTCAATGTCGTATTTAAGATTTCTACGTTTTATGGGGTAATTTAGATGACTAATGAGTGAGTTAGGATGTTTCATCCAAGTGGTTTGTGAAGAGAAATCAAATTTCTACTTTTGGACTCTTCTAGTCGGTTTCAGTACACTTGTCAACCGACTAGATGCTCATCTAGTCGGTCAGCAAATGAACTCAGACCGACTAGATCATGCAAATATCCATCTCCTATCATTTTCTTTCGTTAGTCGGTCATAGTACACTTTCCGACCGACTAGATTGAAAACTAGTCGGTCAGTAAGTATACTGCGACCGACTAAATCTAGCCCTAAAAATCACTCTGTGCCTCTGTTTCGACTTAGTCGGTTCAAGCTCATTGACCGACCGACTAGATCGTAATCTAGTCGGTCAGTGCTTGAACTGTGACCGACTAAGTGTGTTAGGGCAGTTACGTCTTTTTGAGTTCCTCTCCCACCTGACGATGAGCGTCCTTTGGGTACGCCTCTGAACGCGACGGCCGTGAAGAAATCTCTAGCGGCTCTTCGTCACGTGCAGAGGTCTACCGCATCTGCTTCTCAGTCTACTCCGTCAGCTGCTGCAGCCTCGTCTTCCCCTGCTACATTGGACGATGTCGTACGCCTACTTCATCAGCACGACTCCCGTTTGGCTCGTACTGAGGAGGTAGTCTGCCGTATGGCTCGTATGATGGGGATTGAGCTTCCTCCTTCGGTGTTTGAGGCCGAGGAGATGGACGATGAGGAGCTTGACGAGCTTGCTACTTCTTTTGCCCGTTGCGATGAGGCCACTGCTGCTGCTGTTGCTGGTACTACCACTTCTGCTCCTGGAGTTGGCACCACTTCCGATGCTCCAGAGCCTTCTGCTTCAGCACTTCCGTCTTCTGAGCCTGCTGTAGACCCTGTTGCTGAGCCTGCTGATATTCCAGTTGACACTTCTGCTGTCGAGACCCATGCTGCTGTTGAGCCTGTTCCTGAGATCTCGACTCCTGCCCCGACGATTCCATCTGTTGAGACACCTCTGCTCCCTGCAGATCCTGAGTCCACTCCTTCGACTGGACCCACGGACGCTGCAGATCCAGCCTCCTCCTCGTGATCGTTGTTCCGAGGACTCTCCATATACGCTTTGGATGATATATCTTTTCGAGAGTATTTTGGGTTAGGATTGAGTATGAGGGTTATGATGTTTTGATGTATTTTGGATGTTTTCGTTGTTGTAGTATTTATTTTGATGAGGATGATGATGATGATGTATTTCTTCTTGATGGGTATGTTGTATTTTGATGTATTGATATCTTCTTGGATGTACTCTTGATGTTATCATTTATATATATACATCGTCGTTGTCTTTATCTTAATTCGTCGTGCACATTTTAATATTCGTTGAATGTATATGAAATGTGATTTCGTCGCTCGTAGCATGCAAACTTGGTTAAATAGATTTAAATTCTATAATTGTATAGAATTGTTTTCCATGCACAAATTTAACCAAGAATATTGAATATTGAAGAGTATGTTTCTTTATTCAAGAAATGAATAAACATTTGGTATTTTTGATGATTTTGATTATCGTTGATTTTTTTTATGGAAAATTTGGCACACCTTGTTTTGATTTCCACAATTTTTCCCTTGGTGTCAAGTTGGTCCATTGCCTTTGTCTACGACTCCCGATGTTGGATTTTACATTTCCTAATTGTTGTCGTTGTATGCCCCCCATTTTTGGGATAATGCCAAAGGGGGAGAGATAATGATAATAAATAGCGCAAATGAAAAATTTAACTCAATTTCCAAGAATCTAGTTTGATATGTTAGATTCAGGGGGAGTTAAGATACATATAAGGATTTTCAAAATCCGATATTTCAAAAATCAATTCATTTTATTTATCTTACTCGTCTGCTTGATGCAATTCATTTATATTCATTTTGGAATTAACGTGTCATCAATGCAGGGGGAGTAAGTATTTTACATTTGAATTATTATCTTTGATTATTATTTATGTTGGTTTGTCATCACCAAAAAGGGGGAGAATGTTGAATATTGGACTCCCCGGATTTGGTTTTGGATGATGAGCAAACATAAATAATTCATGAACTAACAATTTGTGAGCGCAGTATTGGAGATCGTCGCCAATTTCACGAGAACATTCAAAGCGACATCCCAACACTTTCCAAAGCTCATATTCATGCCTAAAGCTTCGTTGAAGCTCTTGCAACGCTTTGGAAAATATGAAGATTCAATCGAAGCTATCGAAGACCGTTTATTAAGGTTTTATTTATAGTCTTTTAGTTTCGATTGATAGAATGTTAAGCCTTGAGTATATCTTACTTCTATATCTTCATTACGCTCATTTCGTAGCTCTAGGATCCTTGCACAAGTTCATTCTAACTTCCTCGAAGCGTCGCGCTTCGATTCGGACTTTGTTGTGCATGTTAGTTGGTACAAGAACAAGTACTGACCGACTAGATGGTGATCTAGTCGGTCGGCAACTGTTCTTGGACCGACTAGTTTGATTCCTTAATTTCTTGGACTTCACTGTTTACAGTTAGTCGGTCTACGTTGACTCACCGACCGACTAGTTTGTGAACTAGTCGGTCAGTGATGCTTCTTTGACCGACTAGTTGTGACTTACTGTTCACTCTAAATTTCTCCTGAGCTACTGTTTACCGTTAGTCGGTCTAAGAACGTTTGATGACCGACTAGTTGACAATCTAGTCGGTCAACTTTTGTTCTTGGACCGACTAAGTCACTTTGCATTCAGACTAAGTTATTTTGCCTCTTAGTCGGTCTACGTTCATTGACTGACCGACTAGTTGTGAAACTAGTCGGTCAGAAAGTATTCTTGGACCGACTAGATTTCTAGGTCTGAAATTCTATCTCTTCTCAGATCTACTCTTAGTCGGTCCACGTTGTTTGGCTGACCGACTAGTTGATGAACTAGTCGGTCAGTGATTGATCTTTGACCGACTAATTCTCACAGATTTCTTTCCGTTGGAGAATGACCTAACTTGTGTTTTTGGGTTCCTATAAATACGAACATAGGTCATTTCTATCTAGGTAAGAGCTGCTATTAAGAGATTCATTGAGTTCTAAAGAGATAGCTATTCTCCCTCAAATCTAAAGCTCTCTTCCTCACAAGAAACCCATTCTCTCTCATTTCTAGATCTAGAGAGAAGCTTGTTCTTGGTGAGCTTTTCAAGCTATTGCTTGATCCAAGTCTCCAACTCTTCCCTAGGCACCCATTGCTGCTCATTTCCTTGGTGCTAGGGCTTGGTGACTTCATCTTCCTCAAATCCTGCATTCCACCTATTGGGTAAGAAAAACTCAAGGTATAGGATTTTGTGGTAAGAGTATTTATTTCATCTAAACTCTTTTATATTGCTTATTGGCTCTCTCGGTTGTGAGAGAAGTTTGTGATCCCGGGTTGTGGGATTCACTTTGCCATTGCATGTATGATTTGATCTTGTGAAGGTTTTTCACAAGATATTCATAGTGGAAATCTTGAGTTAGGGTTTCTAACTCAAGTATCCGGAGGGGATCCGGGTGGTTGGGACGTAGGATCACCGGGAACAAGTCGGGGAGACTTGGGTGGATCCGAACCCATTAACATCGTTTGTTAGCATTGTTAATTTCATTGTTGTCATTCAATTTAAGCTTCCGTAAATTGATTTGGTAGTTGTGTGCAATTTAATTTGGAATTATACGCCTTATTATTTTAAAGTACTATTCACCCCCCCTCTAGTACTTATGCAGTAGCTGGTAGGGCATTACACTGTATACATTCCATCACTTTGCATTTGCATATATTCCACCTGCATCATGTCATCATTTGCATCATATGCCTGCTTGTTCATATTTTCGCATCTTAGGCATTAGGTCATGCATCTGCCTCTGTATCTGTATCTGCATCTCTTCTTTTATTTGCATATTTTGCTTTTAATTTATTATTTTCCTTTTATTTACCACCCGCCCAACCTAGCCTCATTTTTCCTTCTTGCCAGCCTGTTCTCATCAGTGAGGACACTGCTGTGTTTAGCTTGGGAGATGAGCGCTTTTGCTTTTATTTTCATTTTTTTCATTTTCTTTCATTTTACACCTTTTTATTTTTATTTTCCACCACTTTTTCACCGCTTCATTTTTCTTAACATCATATTTTCCATGTTTGGTATGCATGCATGCATGCATGCATTTATTTTATTTCATCCGCCTTTCTCTTTCATCCCGCTAGATGAATTCTATTTAATGATATCTCTCTTAGCTTTACTAGCTATCATGATGTTTATTACTTTTGCCATGTTATTTAGAGTATTTCAGTGCCTTACTATTCATATGCTTGCAGATATATATTCTGTTGACGATCTCTCTATATGAATGCATGAAATCAATTGAAACTGAATGTATGAAATAGTATTTAGCATGCCTATATTGGATATGCACCAAGCTTCATACATCATTAGAATATCTGCAGCATCTGCTTTGTTATCTTATTCACTTCTTATTGCATGCCTGATATTATTGTGTGCCTTACCACATGACTTCATTATTTGTTGAAATGAATGAAAATATACATGCTTGCTTATGAGTTTAGTTGGAGTATTATCTTATTGAACCATTGTGCACATCTTATGAGTGAACCGAGTGAATATATCATTTCCTTCTCCACATATCTTATTATTCTCTACATGTCACCTGGGCTCACCCCCTTTGCATTTACTTATGCCGCATCTATTCCCAAAAATCCCAAAAGAAAAAGCTAGCTTCAAAAAGCCCCAAAAGCCAAAAAGGAGCCAAAAAATATATGTATATCCTATTTCTCTTACAAAAAGAAAAAAAAGAGTTCAAAAGAAAAAGAAACAAAAAGGTCAAAAACCAAAAAGAACAGAAAATTATTTCTCTACTTTCATTATTTGAAGCTACACAAAAATACTTTCGAAAAAGCCACAAAAATTCCTTCATTATTCCTTAGATGCGATGCCTCAAGCTAAGCTTGGGGGGTGAATCTATTTGATTATACGAGTGAGTATGCCATTAGAGTGAAGTTGTGTACATTTGGGGATATTTGATAATGCTTAGACTTTGCGAAATATATTAGCTATGGAGATTTTTCATGATTTGAGATGAATATATGAATGCCATGATCCTTATTCTATTCTCTATTGCATGCTTGGTATGACTCTTATATGCTTCATTTATTTCTATTGATTGAAAAGTGCGTTACCAAGATTGGTATATTGAACTCTATGAAGTGCATAATGTGGATATGAATTGATTGGATGATTTTAGAGGATCCCCACCTTTGTTCTTAAATACTTGCAAGTAATATGTTTAGCTAAGATGTGAAATTCTTATTAGCATGTGATCCATCTTCGAAGTATTGTGATATGTCGCTATGACTTGAGATCTGACCGAATACTCTAGCACTCCCCTCCATCTTCCATTCTTTTTCTATTTTTTATTTTCATCGCCTGGTGAGCCTCGTATTCGTCTTCCTCGAGGGCGAGTAAGAGGTAAGCTTGGGGGATTTTGATGTGTTTATGTTTTCTATGTTTTTATCACATCATTTCATGTCATATTCGCCTCCAAACTCCATATTTTCATATATTATTGCGCTTCTAACGCCATATTCGAGTTTTGTATAGCTTTATGGATTTTCAGGAGTTTTGGAGCGAATTGGAGCTATTTTGGGACATGAACACATCCGGCACATCTGAGACGTCATTGGCAAGGACCCAGGGGAGTTTATCGAGGTATGGAAGAAGATCGGAGGAGAGGAGGAGAAGAGAGCGAGAGACGACCAATTTCAGTTCAGTTTCCCAGGTGACTCGATCGAGTAGCATCAGCTACTCGACCAAGCTGACACGCAGAAATCACATGGAAACGGCCTCAACCTAATCGACCGAGCAGACAGCTGACTGGACCCGAGTCGCACCAAACAAATCGATGATTTTAAGCTTTTCTAGCTCAACCGAGCATCAAAGTAACTCGACCGAGCAGTTCACCTACTCGACCCGAGTGGTCATCAAACAGAGCAGCGTTTTGGAGGAAGTTTTGATCTACTGTAGCTTGACCGAGTAAGGGGCTACTCGACCGAGTATCAGCCAGAAGCAGAGCAACAATAAGCAGAGCCTGAAGTCGACTCGACCGAGCAGGCGCTGCTACTCGGTTGAGTAGCGCGATGCGACCAGCTTAATTGGTGGGCCTAGGTGCCCAGATTTTCTGAGATTTTTTTGGGATTTCTACCCTATGTATATAAGCACATTTTAGCCCTATTTTAGAAGACGACTTTAGCGAGAACTTTAGTTTAGTTTTAATTAGTGTTTTGAGATCTAAAGAGTTTTATGTCGTCACTAATTTTGTGAAGACAAAGCTTGGATTTTTATTGTTCTTTTGTGCAAGGAATCTTATTTTATTAATTTTCTTTGGTTTGCTATTGCTCCACGACACGTTGGTAACAATTCTCTAAACTTTCTATTGATTTGATGTTTTCTATTACCATGATGAATTCCTTTGCATCCATTGAATCTTTCTTTGTTATTGTTATAAAGCGTAAGTAGTTCCATCTAAGGTTAATGGATTATCCCATGGATCTTAGAATTTAGATGCAAAGTTAGGATTTTTAGGTTGCGTTGGTATAAAAGGGACGTATTTTGGTCGATCTTGCAAAGTTTATAGGAGAACCCGTACTGAGATCATGTCCACGGTCGATTAGCTTAAGTAGTATCATATAAAATTAATTAGGGAGTTAGTGGATTCAATTAGGACTCGTGACCATGTCCGGCTCGTGTCTTGATGGGATCCACCGACGAACTATATTACTAATTGACGGCTACCGCCATTGCGTCAATGAGAGCCACCAAAATACATCGAAACTCTAACCCACAAGAGTGGCATGAGTTGATATCATTCTGACCATGAGAGTGGCATGAATATTGTCGATTCTTAATGCATGGATCGTGTGCACCTGTCACGAGAACGGAGTTAATGCAATACGTTAGATTCATGGTGCTTAGAGCCATGAATTCCACATCTTAGATGCGACAATCCCTAATAAAGCCAATGCAACATAAGAGTATTAACCAAGCATCGACATCTGACGATCCTAGTGGCGAGTCCTAATGCCCTAGTCTTTATTTATTAATCACAATCCCCAAACAAACAATCTCTTGAAACCGACTGCTACCTAAATTCTGAGATTTGAAAATAGCACAAGACAATAACATCTCTACCCTCCCCGTGGGATCGATATCTTTTATACTATTACTTGACACCGTATGCTTGCGTAAATTACATGGAATTCACATTTGGGATACATCTAGCCTTTGGCATTCGTGCCATTGCTGGGTGGCTTCTAGGTGCAAGTTTCAGGAGCATTACCCCTTTGTGGCTTGGGCTTATAGATGTGAGAGTAGGAAGCACGAGGTATGGAATAACCACACTTTGTCCTTGCTGTTAGACTAGTTCAGTCTGGAAACCAATGATTCATCGCAATCGAGCATGATAAGTTGACATAATAGAGGAGTGGTGATCTTGGAAGTTAAAACTCGAGGTTGATTAACAATAATCCTCAATCAATAGCTAGTAGGTATCTTTGCGTTACGAGGGGAGTGGCCCCTTGAAAAAAACTGATGAAAAGATAGGTTGGCCTGTGAAGAGAGTGGCCTCCTGCCTTACGACCGACTGATAGCTTGATTGACATGCGATGGGAGTATCCTCCCGCCTTACGACCAATGAAGAGATATGTCGGCATGTGAGGGGAGTGTCCCCCGCCTTATGGTCGATGAATAGATAGGTCGGCTTGCGAGGTGAGTGTCCCCCATCTTACGGCCAATGAAGAGATATGTCGGCATGTGAGGGGAGTGTCCCCCGCCTTATGGCCGATGAATCGATAGGTCGGCCTGCGAGGTGAGTGTCCCCCATCCTATGGTCGATGAAGAGATAGGTCGGCATACAAGGAGAGCGCCCCCCATCTAACGGTCGATGAAGAGATAGGCCGGCCTGCGAGGAGAGTGCCCCCCATCTTATGGTCGATGAAGAGATAGGTCGGCCTGCGAGGAGAGTGGCCCCTGCCTTTTGGCTAACTGAGAGCTTGATCGGCCTGCAAGGGGAGTGGCACACGCCTTATGACTGACTAAGAGCTTGATCATCCTGCGAGGGGAGTAGCCCCCCATTTTACGGCCACTGAAGATATAGGTGGGCCAGCGAGGAGTGCCCCCGCCTTATGGCCAATTGAGAGCTTGATCGGACTACGTGGGGAGTGGCCCCTACCTTACGGCAGATGAAGAGATTGGTCGGCCTGCGAGGGGAGTGGCCCTGTAATGCCCCACTCCCCAGGATACCCGGGAAGTACGAATCCGTCCCAGGTATTCCCAGAGCAGCGGGTGTTACGTAGAAAGAAGGAGAAAGAGAGAGTACAGAAAGAATATGCAGGTCACTGCACGCATGCTGGGAAGTACAAGTAAAGCTCCATCACAGAAATAACACAGAGAACTAAACAAAAATACAAGTCTAAACTTCATTTATATTTAAACAAAGGTACATCACAAAGAGTACATTATACATCATCATTTATAATGGGGGTACAAAGGAAACAAGGGAGAAATCCCAGAAAACCCACAAAAGAGAAAGTACTCACACATTGTACAAAAGTACAACTCACTCCTTAATTACCCCTGGAACTATAGCTGTACAAGACTGCTATCTATGGGTTCCATCTCTGAGTAGTCTCCTGGGTCAAGCTCTGCTCAGACTGTAAGGTTCCTAATCCTGAAAAAGTAAATGGGACACGTCAACGTGTGACCCACTAGGAAACCTAACTAAACTAGGTAGGACCAGTCTCAGAACCGATCTACCTACTAAGGTTTGGTCTCATATAATAAACATGTCAACTATTAACATATAAAAGGAACAAGTAAGCAGACAAATACTGAAAGTAAGACAACAGATTTAACGTGCATAAAAAGGAAACAACATAATATGCACATATTATAAAGTAAGAACTGCAGAATTAAATAAACGTAAAGTAAAAGCTGACATTCACAGATATGCATATGCTGCACATGGGATGATTATGATTGCAACGTAGTGCCTAAGGGATCACATCTATACCGGTGTGCCTATATTGTGAACCATGGATTCTAGCGGTGGCTCCCATGGATTCAGGAGGTGGCCACCAGTGTTTCCATGGCACGTTGGTCCATGTAGCACGTAGGTCCATGTCGTTTATTTACCACACATAGATTCAAGAGTAGGCCCTATGGATTCAAGAGGTGGCCCCCGGTATTTCCGTGGCACGCTGGTCCATATGGCACTTTGGTCTATACGGGGTTAAGTCCGTGGAGTTATCTATCTTTCATTTTATTTCCATTAGTATCATGATTTACACAAGGATCATACCATAATCACATAAAGAAACTTTACAAGTAACACACTTCCATGGTTTGGATTCCATTAACATTAACACTACATAATCACATAAAGATAAAGAGTGCATGGTAAACTTTAACATGGCCATTACTTGAATATGGATAAAATCGTAACCTCAGTAAGTATAACATCATATATCAATGTGAATAAGCAAACACGAAGTTAACTACTATTCAAGCATGGCTTAAATATGAACATGAATTTAAGCATACTATATGTCTCCATAGTGCTAAGTCCAAATTACGACATGATAAGTGACATACTACTAGTACCAATAATCATGGATGTTAAATACAAGATTAACAGGGAAGTCTCAACCTTTATGCTAAGCTTAAAACATGAAGTACATTATCAACATGAGACTTTTATTCTATAACAACCATGATTCTATAATGCATGATAATGATCATTAAAAACCAGACATTAACACCCAACAGATAGATTTTGGGGTCGATCAGACATCTGGGGTTCAAGGCCCAGGCGTCTGGTGTACTACTCACTCAATAGATGGAGTTTAATGGTTGATCAGGCGTCTGGTGTACATGGACCAGACATCTGTAATTTTAACCTGTATGGATCAATACACTAGGAGGGGGGTGAATAGTGTATATATAAAAATGTTGCAAATAAAATGTTAGTAATATTTGCAAAGATGGCACAGAAATAAAGTGACAAGTACTGAAATTAAATCAATCGCAAACACAGAGATTTATCCTGGTTCGGATCCTCTTGATCCTACTCCAGTCCTCTACCCCGTAGAGATTTTCAATCCACTATAATCACTTGTCCCGCAAGCACAAACTTACAAAAATGGCGACACTCCCAGTGTCCCAAACTTTGTACAATCTCTAAACAGAGATTCAAACCTGTTAAATAATGAAATAGAAAAACACCTATAGCCTTGTTATAAATTTCAGAGAATGAATTCAAGGATGGTGTTTAGAAGGTGAACTTCAAGATGTAAAAGATATGTAATGAAGAGCAACACTTGAAGTTCTCTGGTTCATAAAAGAAGAGAGAGATCAATTGATTTCTTCTTGCAATTATGAACACAAACAACTTTCCAAAATGATGTTGAAAATCCAAGTTCTTCCGTTCTTAAACGAAGAAAGAAATCTAATGATTTCTTCTTACAAATAAGAAAAGAACAACTAATGGCCTAAAGCTTTAGAAAATGAAAGACTTGATTTCAACAAATAAGAGAGTAAAGAAGAGGAAAGTGAGTGAAAAGAAAGAGAGGGTCTACCCCTCTATTTATAGTGTTTAGGGACGGTTGGGGACTGTAGTTAATGTTGGAAAACGAGCAAGAACCGTCCCTGAAAATTTGGGATCAAAACGGCTAGTTTTGAAATTGGTCGACCAAAATACCACATTGGTCGACCAAAATTTAGAGAGAGAATTTTGACTGTTGGAAGACAGTTCTAGAATCTACACGGTTATGGGAGTTTGCTCATGCAATCCCATAACCAAATTCGAAGGTTTAAAATTGGTCGACCAAAATGGGGTTATTGGTTGCCAATTTTCAAAGTTGTGAATTTTCGAAATTGGGAAGTGTATATCTCTGAGTAATGGAACCTAGATGACTAAGACATATTATCACAAGGCTTTGTGACTCTGATAAAGTAAATTTTACATTGATTACATAAAGTCGTAGATAGGACTGCATCTGCAACTGAATCTGAGAAGCTTCTTTGCAGGGGATCCTTATCAAGTGATTATATATCCAAGTCGTGAATATAGGTGCCTTTGCCTTTCCAGTTTCATGAATGATATATCCGTTTGAATACGCATGAAGATATCTGATTGTGTGGAACTCAGCATTGATTTGTATCTGCATACATAGAGTTAGTAGCACTGAATGTGTTTGTCATATCAAAACCATATGGGAATAGAAATATGGAATTATGAAATTCCAACATTCTCCCCCCTTTTGATGATGACAAACATGAAAAATATATATCGTTAAAATTTAACATATCAGATATACTCCCCCTGAATATGTGGAGTTAGTGAATACTCCCCCTGAGAAGATGAAATATATTCTCTCCCTTTGGAATCCTCAAAAAGAGGCAAATTAGGGTTAGTTTAAAAATAAGCGAGAAAATTTGAGGGAAATATAAATGGTGATAAAATAAATGGAGTATATTGCCTTAAAAGAATGAACAAAAAGTTGGTCAGTAGTGGAAATTAAGTAGTAGGCCAATTAAAGTAAAGAGGCCAAAATAATGTGAGTCGGCCATTAAAAATGGAATGGACAGGCCATTTAAAAAACATGCGAATGTAGGTAAGGAAAAAAATAAAAAAGGCCAGGCCGAAAAATAATAATGGAATATGCCCAATGGTGATACTTAAGAAAAACTAAAAATAAAAAACACTTGTGAATTATCTTGATGTAGTAAGAAAGTGGAGTTTGTAACATAAGGAATAAATATTTGTATTTACAAACTTATAACCACAGAATCTAATTGGCATCATTAGAGTGGGAACATACATTAACTAAAATAGAGTAAATGTCATTAGACTTATAGAATTCATAGCCTAGAAAGTGGCAAAGGTGCTATTAATTTAATATTAAAGCCAAAAGTTAGCTTCAAGACATTAATACCATCATAGCAAGTGATATAATGCCATCATGAACTAAGGTGCATCCTGCTATGAAGTGGACAAGAAAACACAAGGGGATTAGAAATCCAAGGCAAAGGGTACATATCATAAGACAAACATGGGGCTAAGAAAGGACGTGGCCTTGGAATATGAAATGAGGGGAGGCCTTGGAAAATGAAATGAGGGGATTTTTTCCTCATGAAGTGAAAGGATTTTAAATAAAGGAAAAAACCTGTTATGGGAAGTTGTGATAGAGTTTTTGGTGGGATGAGAACCAAAACTTCACAGCAGCAAAATTTCAAAACTGCTAAGTGATTATAACTTAGTGAAGCAGACATTCATAATAGTGGTCTGAATATGCTGTTGCAATGTGAGGAATGCTGTGAAAAAATGAACAGGGAAGCCCTGCCTTCATAATATGCAGAAAGTGGGAAAATCAAACTAGGTAATTGAGCCATATATAGAACCACATGTGAAACACATGAGAAGGCCATGAAAAAGTGTATAGAATATAAGCCAAACATAGGATAAAGAGAGAAGTAATAATAACGAATAGAGAACATAACATCACATAACAATTATCCAAGTAACCAGGGGATATAATCAAATTAACTTGACAGAACCACTAGAAGAGAACAGAATATCACAAAACAATGTAGCCATTGACAACCAAGTGACATAGCAAAAGAAATACGAGAAAACAATTACAGAACAGCCAAGACAACATCCAAGTACAACCAAAACATCACGTATAAACTAGCAACAAGAAATATTAAGCCAAGGGAATGGTTACAGAAGAGGACGCAAACATTACCATACTAAAAACAGGATTGATGAACCAAAGATAACCCAAAGTGTGGACAGAACTGAGTTTGACATCACAAAAAATCATAAGCACATTGTTGGAAATCATCACCAACGAAGAACCAACGGATGTGGAGGCGAGGGAGGGACGATCGTTGTAGGGGCGGTCGAGTTTGTGGAGGCGTCGGCGAATGGGGGGCGTAGCCGTCGAAATCGACGGTCGGCGGTCTAGGAGAGCGGCTGAGGGTCGATTGAGGAGAGGAGGTGGAGGAGTGGCGACGGGCTGGTGGTTGGAGGGAGGCGCCGGAGGGTTTATTAGGTGGAGGCCGGTGATTTAGGGTAGGGCGGTGGAGATTTGGGAAAGGAGGAGGCCGACGGGATTTGAGGGGAAAAGAGGCTTCGGGAAAAGAAAAGAAGCCTGGAGAAGATATTTCGGTGAATGAGGATCCCTAGGCAAGAATTAAATAGGGAAAATAATCAGTTAAGGGAAGTTGTGGGAACTGAAAGTTGTCAATCGGTAGAGCCGTTGTGAAAACTGAACAAATTTCGAAAAACGAAAGGATGTGTTCAGTTTTGGAACGAAAAATGGAGGGAACTGGTAATGAAAATTCGCGGGAAGACAAAGCAGTTACCGAAAAATAAAAAAAATCGATAATTGGCGACCAATATTGGTGAATTGGTCGACCAATTTTAAAAAATAGCCAGAAAAATTTGAAAAAATTTGAGAAAAATTCTAAAAATAAAAATAAGAATATGTCATAAGTCCGATTCACTAATTATTCCCAAATTCCTGCGAAGTTTAATAAAAGTTTCTTCTTTTAACGGTTTAGTCAAAATATCAGCAGTCTGATGTTCAGTAGCTATAAGTTTAAGAACTATATCTCTTTTCTGAACATGATCATCTAGAAAATGATGACGTACATCAATATATTTTGTACGAGAATGATGCACATGATTTTTAGAAAGGTTAATAGCACTAATATTATCACACATAATAGGGCAAGTAGAGCAATCAATACCGTAGTCAGAAATAGTTTGTTTCATCCATAAGATTTGAGCACATGCTAAACCGGCGGCAATATATTCTGCCTCAGTTGTAGATAATGAAACAGAGTTTTGCTTTTTGCTAAACCAAGATACTAAAGCATGACCTAAAAAGTGGCAAGTACCACTGGTACTTTTACGATCTGATTTGCAACCAGCAAAGTATGCATCACTATATGATAATAAATCAAATGTGCTTGACTTGGGGTAAAATAAACCAAAATCAGAAGTGTGCTTAACATATCTAATAATCCTTTTTACGGCAGTTAGATGTGAAATTTTAGGATCTGCCTGAAAACGTGCACATTAACATACGGAAAACATAATATCTGGTCTACTAACAGTTAAATAGAGCAGAAAGCCAATCATACCTCTGTAAAGAGTTGATCAACACTCTTACCATTTAAGTCTTTGTCGAGAGAAGTAGATGTACTCATTGGAGTACGTTTTTCTGCAGAACTTTCTAAACCAAAACGCTTGATGAGTTCTTTAGAGTACTTGCTTTGGTGAATGAAGATTCCTTCCTTCAATTGTTTGATTTGAAGACCGAGGAAGTAATTGAGCTCACCCATGTGACTCATCTCAAATTCTTTCTGCATAATCTTAGAAAAATCTTGACAAAGAGATTCATTAGTAGAACCAAAAATAATATCATCAACGTATATTTGAATAATGATTATGTCTGATTTAATGTTCTTAATAAATAAAGTGGAATCTATTTTACCAATAGAATAACCAGAATTTAAAAGATAGCTTTTAAGTCTTTCATACCAAGCACGAGGTGCTTCTTTGAGACCATATAAAGCTTTCTTCAATTTGAAAACATGAGTTTCTAAATTTTCATGAGTAAAACCAGGAGGTTGTTTAACCTAAACTTCCTTCTTGAGAAAACCATTTAAAAAGCACTTTTGACATCCATTTGAAATAATTTAAAATCTTTAAAACATGCAAATGATAACAACATGCGAATAGACTCAAGACGTGCAACTGGTGCATAGGTTTCATCATAATCAATACATTCTTCTTGATTATAACCTTGTGCAACCAACCGTGCCTTGTTTCTAATTACATGACCCGATTCATCCAATTTATTTTTGAATACCCACTTGGTACCAATAATTGAATGATCTGTTGGTCTGGGAACTAATTTCCAAACATCATTTCATTGAAATTGATTGAGTTCTTCCTGCATAGCGATAATCCATGAACTGTCTTCACATGCATCTTTGATGTTCTTTGGTTCAATGGATGAAAGGAAAGCATAATGCGCCATTTGTTCAATTTGACAACGAGTTCTAACTCCATCTGTAATATCTCCAATGATTAACTCTGATGGATGGTTTGGAACTTGTGCAAATGCCTTGGAAAGATCTGTATTATCTGAAATAGACTCGACAAAATGTTTAGTAGCATCAATTTTATCAAATTTAATATTATCTAAAGAATTAGATAAAGGTAATATATTTTCTTCTTCATCAATAATGGGAGAATTAGATGAGGGATTCTCATCAAATGTGACATGTAGTGATTCTTCAACTGTTGAAGTTCTTTTGTTATATACTCTGTAGGCTTTGCTATGTGTTGAGTATCCAACAAAAATACCTTCAACAGATTTCGAATCAAATTTATCAAGTGCATCTTTAGTATTAAGAAAGAAACATTTACATCCAAACACTTTAAAATATGATACACGTGGAATGCGATTAAAGAATAATTCAAAACAGGTTTTATTAAGCAATGGCCTTATAAGAACTTTATTCATAATGTAACAAGCAGTTGCGACATCTTCAGCCCAAAAGTATTTTGGTAATTTACTACCTCAAAGCATTGTTCTTGCACATTCTTGTAGAGTTCTATTTTTCCTTTCTACTACTCCATTCTGAGGAGGAGCACGAGGAAAAGAAAAATTGTGAGTAATGCCATTTTCATTACAAAAATTGGTAAAAGATTCATTTTCAAATTCTCCCACATGATCACCACGAATAGTGACAATGTTAGAGGATTTGATCTTTTGTATCTTTTACAAAATATTGAAAATTCTTCAAACGCATCATTCTTGTTTTGCCAGAATATAACCCAAGTATATCTTGAATAATCATCAACAACGACAAATGCATATCTACTTCTATTCAAAGAAGTTACTCTTGAAGGACCAAACAAATCTAAGTGTAAGAGTTCTAATGGTCTCTTTGTTGAGATAACGTCCTTTGGTTTAAAAGAAGATTTGTGCATTTTTCCTTGTTGACAAGCATCACAAAAATGTTTGTGTTTGAAAGAAATATTTGGCATTCCATTTACTAATTTGTGTTTTGAAATGTGTGCTAGATTTTTGAAATTAGTGTGTCCAAAACGTTTATGTTGAGTATTGGACTCCCCAGATTTGGTTTTGGATGATGAGCAAACATAAATAAATCGTGAACTAACACTTTGTGAGCGCAGTTATGGAGATCGTCGCCAAATTCACGTGAACATCCAAAGCGACGTCTCAAGACTTCTCAAAGCATGTATTCATATGCCTAAAGCTTCGTTGAAGCATTTGGACCAACTTTGATGTCATGAAGATTCGATCGAAGCATTTGAAGACGGTTTGTCTAGATTTATATTTAGTCTTCTAGCTTTGTTATTTAGAATGTTAAGCCTTGAGTAGGTATTATCATTTAATCTTCATATCTCTCCTATCTTAGAGCTAGGATCTTAGTAGAAGTCCATTCAAACTTTCCCGAAGCATCGCGCTTCGATTCGAGACTTCTTGTGCATGTTAGTTGGTTCAAGAAGAAGAACCAACCGACTAGATGGTGATCTAGTCGGTCGGAAAAGCTTCTTGGACCGACTAGTGTGTCTCCCAAATCTTAAGCTCTTTACTGTTCATAGTTAGTCGGTCTTAGTTGACTCACCGACCGACTAGTTGGTAAACTAGTCGGTCAGTGATGCTTCTTAGACCGACTAGTTGAGCTTTACTGTACATGCCAATTTTTTACCTGAGTTACTGTTTATCGTTAGTCGGTCTAAGAACGTTTGGCGATCGACTAGTTGATGATCTAGTCGGTCAACATTTGTTCTTGGACCGACTAAATCAAGTTGTATTCAGACTAATAGTTTTTGACTCTTAGTCGGTCTAAGTTAACTGACCGACTGACTAGTTGATGAACTAGTCGGTCGGAAAGTCTTCTTGGACCGACTAGTTATCTAGGTCTGAAATTTCATCTGTTCACTGTTCATCCTTTAGTCGGTTCATGTTGTTACACCGACCGACTAGTTGATGAACTAGTCGGTCAGTGATTGTTCTTTGACCGACTAATTGCCCCAGATTTCCAACCGTTGGGAGAAATGACCAAGCTTCGTATTTATAGGGAGGCAAAGAATATAAATGAAGCGTGCGAAGATAGTGCTTGGATCCTTGCCATGGAGGAGGAACTCATTCAATTCGAGAGGAATGAGGTATGGGAGCTTGTTCCATTGCCTTCGAAGAACCACACCGTTATAGGAACGAAGTGGATCTTCAAGAACAAAACCGACGAGAACCAAATCGTCGTTTGGAACAAGCTCGGTTAGTAGCCCAAGGCTATCGACAAGAGGAAGGTATCGATTTCGAAGAATCCTTCGCTCCGGTAGCTAGATTAGAATCTATTAGATTATTGTTATCTTTTGCATGCCATAAAAATTTCAAACTATTTCAAATGGATGCAAAAAGTGCATTTTTAAACGGAGATGTCGTTGAGGAAGTTTATGTTTCTCAACCTCCGGGCTTTATTAATGAAAAATTTCCAAATCATGTTTTTAAACTAAAGAAAGCACTTTACGGTTTGAGACAAGCTCCTCGAGCTTGGTATGATCGCCTAAAGAATTTTCTTTTGGATTTGAATTTTAAAATGGGAGAAGCCGATTCTACACTTTTTGTTAAGCATTCGAATAATGATATTCTTTTAGTTCAAATTTATGTTGATGATATCATTTTCGGTGCTACTAACTTCGCTCTTTGCGAAGAGTTTTCTAATGTTATGAAGGAACAATTTGAGATGAGCCACATGGGTGAGCTCAAATATTTCTTAGGTCTCCAAATTCGCCAAATGAACGATGGAATCTTCATCCACCAAACGAAGTACACGGTGGAGTTGCTAAAGTGATTTGGAATGGAGAATGCCTCCGGGAAAAAGACTCCAATGAGCACTACTACGCATCTTGATAAAGATACGGGCGGAAAAGATGTAGACATTCGTCTATATCGAGGTATGATAGGTAGTTTACTTTATCTTACCGCTAGTAGGCCCGATATTATGTTTTTCGTATGTATTTGTGCTCTTTATCAGTCTCAACCTAAGGATTCTCACTTAGTAGCGGTTAAACGTATTTTTCGCTATTTAAGTTACACTTTAGACTTTGGATTACTTTATCCAAAATCTAGCACGTATGAGTTAGTCTCATATAGTGACGCTGATTATGCGGGATGCAAATCCGACAGGAAGAGTACTAGTGGCACTTGCCATTTTATAGGAAATTCTCTTGTCTCTTGGTTTTCCAAGAAGCAAAATTCTGTATCGCTTTCAACCACCGAGGCGGAATACATTGCCGCCGGTGCTGCATGTGCCCAGGTTCATTGGATGAGACACACACTTAAGGATTTTGGTATACATTGTGATACTAGCCCTATCATGGTGGACAACCAAAGTGCCATTTGTCTTTCAAAGAATCCGGTGCACCATTCCCGTTCTAAACACATAGATGTCCGACACCATTTCTTAGATGATCATGTTGCTAAAAAGGACATCATATTAGTGTACGTTGAAACCCAGAAGCAAATCGCCGATATTTTCACGAAACCCCTAAAGGAGGACTCCTTTGTGCGGTTGCGTCGAGAATTGGGGATTATGGGTGAATCCGAGATATAGGATTCATTTTTTATTCAATAAATCTTGCATGCTATTCTTTTTCGCTATATTTGTTCATGCTAGACTTATTGGATTCTTTCGGGAGTTTTGTGAATTTTTTGGAATTTATGCTCGAATTTACTCTTGAACGTCGTATTTAAGATTTTCGATGTTTAATGGGGTAGTATGATGATTTTTGAGAGGTTTACGATGTTTCGTCCAAGTACATTTAGGAGAGAACTCATTTATCTATTTTTGGACTCATCTAGTCGGTCTCAGTTCATCAACCAACCGACAGATGCACATCTAGTCGGTCTGCTAATGAACTCAAACTGACTAGCTCAAGCTTATAATTTTCCTTTGCTACTGACATCATTTAGTCGGTCCACGTTCACTTACCGACCGACTAGAATGAAAACTAGTCGGTCAGTACTTAAACTTAGACCGACTAACTCTAGCCCTAAATTTTTCGTTTGTCGGCTGTTTCTACTTAGTCGGTTCAAGCTCATTGACCGACCGACTAGATCGTCATCTAGTCGGTCAGTGCTTGAACTGTGACCGAATAAGTGCTCAGCGACAGTCGTGTCTTTTCGCATTCCGATCGACTTATAACTATTCTAATCGACTCTTTTTCGATTTAGTCGGTTTCTTCTCTTTTCTCTCCAGCTAAAACCCCCGACCCCCGATCAGCCCCTTCGTCTTCCACCGTCGATTCCGCCACCGTTCGTCGATCTCCGACCAACTTCGGCCGTGGATCTCCGTCGATCTGCCTCCTAGGGTATCCCTCCTCTCCTCTCTTACATCTAGGGCTTCGTTCTAGGTCTATTTCACTTCCTAGGGTTTCGGTTTAAGCTTATTTCAATTTCAGTTCTAGGGTTTCGGTTCTAAGGTTGTTTGATCTCGTTTCTTGCGTTGTTTGCACTCGTTTTGTCACACTTATGGCAAGGACGAGAATACCGATCACTCCCTCTGGCCCGTCCCATATGACTGTTGAGCCACATCCTAGGAATCCTTCGAAACCCAAACGCCGACCTAAACCAACCCAACCTTCATCGTCTTCGCCTCCTCTGAAGAAGCAGATGACCGGTGACCGTCAAACCCAGTAGACGTTCTCAGTCTAGGAAGCCTATACTCCATACCCCCACTACATGGCAACAAACTATCTAAAAGAAAACTGAAAGTAGTAACCTCTGAAAGTGGCGACAAAAGACCTCAAGGTCTGGTCCTTGTCAGGTACGCACTCTGGTGACGACGTCCTCGGCTCCACGTACTCCAGTAAGTCTGCCTCGTCGACGTACTCTGGCTCAACACCTGACGTACAGCACCAAAAGAAGGAACTGTACGTCAGGTCAGGTCTACAAAAAGGGGTTAGACCAAACTGCAAGTGTACCGAACTTTAAACAACGGTTTACTGGTTGATTAGCATGCTGAGGTTCTTTTACACAACAGTTTACTGGTTGATTAGCATGCTGTGGTTATAACAGAGTAACACGACAGGAAGCAACGCATCAGGAAAGTAAAACGGGACAAGCAGTGGTCGTAGCGTGTGCTACCAACTACGGGACTAACCTACAGGTGTCAAGACAAGACGGGACGTGACAGAAACAAGGAAGGACAAGACAAGTGAGACACGAAAGGGTTCACGCCTTACGGTTCGAGGGGGATCAGACCCTCTTGCCGTGCGCACGCTCAACCCAACCCCAAACCCCAAGACAAGACAAGACAAGACAAGATATCCGTACAAGGGATCACTCGCTCTAGCTTGGCGAGTGCCCTATTGCCCGCAGGCTGTGTATCTGTACAAGGGATCACTCTCTCTAGCTTGGAGAGTGCCCTATTGCCCGCAGGCTGTGAATCTGTACAAGGGATCACTCGAAGAGTGCCCTATTGCCCAGCGGGCTGTGAATCTGTACAAGGGATCACTCGAAGAGTGCCCTATTGCCTAGCGGGCTGTGCAAGACGGGACAGGACGTGACAAGACGGGAAGAGTTATTCTAGGGTGTCCACACACACGCACACACATGATAGCCCTACAGCATCAAAAGTTGTTGTTGTCAGGCTCAGACTTCGTCGTCAAGTCTGAGCCGTCAGGAGTCGTCCCGGACGCTATCATTTCACGTCCAGTTCTATACATTCACAGTTTAACAGTTCTAGCAATCTAAGACCAAAGCACGGTCAAAAACGCAAGTGGGTACACTTGCCTGAAACGGCGAGTGCGTCGTCCGTCTGGGGCGTCGCGTCCAGGCGTCGCGTCCGCGGTAGTCCGTCTAAAACAATGTCACGGTGACGGTGTCAGGTCATGCTCATCTTTAATCCTATTAAGTTAAGTTTCTAAGTTAAACATGGCTACCCTAACAGTCACATGTCAAGATGTCCGTTCAGCCTATTCGACGATTCTACCCTATATGTACAGTCAAAATTGTCCAATCGTCGGTCTAGATTCCACAACAGTTTAAAGGAGCGTAAAGTAAATTTAGTGACTAATGTTGCCGATTTTAATTAGGTTTCAATGGCGTAATGTGTGGGTTTCTACGAGTAGAGGAACACCAACCTAGTTTGACGGTCATACGTGATTCGGCGTCGGATCTGGAAGCATCAACGGAATGCGTCGACTCCATTTCCGAAATGCCTGATCGATGCGATTCTGGGTATCCAGGAGGTAGTAGCGAGATGAGAGATTTATCTGCAGCATCGGATTAATAATCAAACTATGGAATTTCAGCCAATAAATTTCTATTAAACCCAACTCAAAATATACTGCCCAACTGCTAACACATAAAAATTACTGATATCTAATACTTGTGTTAAAATAGTATACTATAGTAAACAGCATGCAGCACTCGTACCAACATTTACTAATAGTAACCATACCACTAACCATCTCATTAATGGATTACATCACTAACTTAATAATAACACCTTCAATTTCCATTGCATGTGACTGTTACTTATGTTATAAGTATTAATCACAAATAGCTAGCAATTGAAATTATATGCACAGATGAAATTACTTGTACGTTAACGTGATGGGTATACAACGAAGTACAGTTGGCTAGGTTACAAGTAATCAAGGGACAGTATATTAACAACTTACGCATGCGAAGTCACTTCTCCCTCTTGTGATTGCGGATGGCGTGGAGGGTCGGGGAGCGGCGATGTCGGAGGGGTCCGCTAGGCTGTCAGACGGCAATGGTCGAGGGGAGAACAACGGCAGACGGTAGGGAGAGAACGACGCTCCGGAAGGGTGAGGCGCCGTGCGAGGTGGACGGGCGGCGGACGTCGTTGATCGGAAGGGGAGATAGCAACTGTGAATTGGACGGTGAGGGGAGAGAGACCGGCGTCGTCGAGGACGTTGGGGTGCGCTCGCTGGTCGGAGGCGGGAGGCGCTGCTGCGATAGGGCGGTGCAAGTCGGGGGAGGACGTGCGGATGGGGAGGATACTGGGCGCGTGTTGGCGTGGAGGTCGGACGGGATGGTCGGGCGAACGGCGGAAGGCCGACCGGAAGAGGAGGCGAGGTGATTGGAAGGGATGGGCTTGCGGCCGTTGTGGCGGCATGGGAGGAGGTGAAGGTCAGTGGCGAGTAGGCCATTCGGGAGGCTATCGTGGTGTGCCGGAGGAAGAGGCGTCCTCAGGCGGGGCTGCGTTGATGAAGGAGGTCGAAGAGGCAGGGCGTGTGGGCTCTCGGGGTTTGGTGGCGGGGTCTGTTGTCGAAGCGTCTGGCGTGGGCATCTGAGGGTGTCACCGGAGATCACTGTAAAGAGAAGAGGGACGGCCAACGTGGAGGGGCGGTGTGATTGTGAGAACGCGCATGAAGCCTCTGGGCAACGTGAATAAAAAGAGCTCAAGTGCACGTGGGTTGAGCGGGTCCTCTGCATGGTTGTGGGAGGTGGGAGAGATACTGGGGTTGTTGGGATGAGATTGGATAGGGTTAAAATTAGAATATTATAGTTTTTGTTTTAGATTCTTGATTAGGATGCTAAAAATTAAGTAAGGTTGAACTTCACAGATTCTTAAAGATTTTTCCCCATTTCGTTATTTTTTTTAGAGTTTGTTTGATAAAAAAACTGTTTTTAGGTTTTATTAAAATTCTAAATGGTTTGACCCCCACTTTGGAAACGTAACGAGCAACTAAGTTAAAATTTGAATTTATTTATTTATTTTTTTTAAGTATTTATTGATAAGTAATAGTGTTATAGCATGATGGTCCCCTCGACGTCCAAAAATTACAAGGCGGGTACCGGGGCGCTCGCGCCTCCGAGAGGATCATGGATACGGGGTTCGGTCGCGCGTTTGAGCTACGGACAACAGTAATAAAAATCAAGTACATAAAACGCACACGAAACACAGCTACGCGCTAGCATACGTGCGGTCGGAAAGTGACCGTTACACCCACTACCCCATCTGATTCTGACACTGAGTTTAGACCCGAGGATGAGCCTAGCCATAAGGAACCCACTCCTCCACCTCGTTCTAGCTCCCGTAAGCCTAAAGGAAAGGCTCTGATGCCAGCTAGTGGTGTCGATATCTCGCTATGTCGCGATGACCCTATGTGTCTAGCGTCATACACCCGTATCGAACATTGCCCGCTGTTATTGGAGCATTTCGTTAAATTCTCCGACTTCCTTGGCTTAGCAGATCTTCTTTCCTATAGTGGACTCCTAGACTACCTTCGCTTTGACCCTAAGGTGAACCCTCGACCCTATCCTCGCCTCGTCAAACTTTTCTATGCGAACCGTATCCGGGGACAGTACGGTGAGACCCACTCCATCGAGACTACTGTCTTGGGGACTCCTATAGTCCTCACGGCAGAAATCTTGGGGGAGTTGCTTGGTTGCTCGTCGTCTGGACTCCTCCCGTATGATATTTCAGTTGATGATATCTCTTCTTTGGATCAGTCCGTTCTTGCCGATATCTTCCATGTGATCCCTCCAGCTTTCATTGGTGTCCCATCGAAGTCATTTAAGCCGAATGCTTGGGTGCTTAATCTTATCCTGAAGTCGTGCTTACTTCCAAAGTACGGCTCATCTTCTCTGCCATCCCAGCCCTTCCTAAAGTTGATTTACGCTCTTTTCTTGGGTTACGAGATTAATTGGGCTCGCATTATACTCGATAAGATGGACTCTTTCGAGTGTATTCGCAAGTCCGTGAAATCTACGCATCTCCCTTATCCTTGTCTGTTGACTTTGGTGTTTCGTCATTTCCACGTGCCTTTGCCTCCTGACGATGAGCGTCCACTTGGTCCTCCCCTGAACGTGATGGCCGTCAATAAATCTCTTGCGGCACTCCGTCACGTGCAGAGGACGACTCCTTCAGCTTCTCAGGGCACCTCTTCTGCAGCTGCTGCTCCTAGACCTCCCACCACACTTGATGATCTCGCTCGTTCTGTTCGTCGTCTCGAGTCTCGGTATGCTCGTACCGAGGAGATTTTGTGTCGTATTGCTTGTGTTATTGGTGTTGAGGTCCCTCCTCATGTTTCTGAGGATGAGGAGATGGATGATGAGGAGATCGATGAGCTTGTTGATTCTCTTACTCGTGGTACTGAGGCCACTCCTGCTGCTACTACCACATCTGTTGCTAGAGCTGCCACTTCTTCAGGTCCTCCAGAGTCTTCTGCTCCAGTGGATGAGTCTACTGCTGCTCCAGAGACGTCTGCTCCTGTTGACGTTCCTGTTGGTACCTCTACCGTTGAGCCTGCTGTTGATGTTTCCACTCCTGCCCCGACGATTCCTTCTGTTGACACACCACTCCTTCCAGCAGAGCCTGAGTCCATTCCTTCGACTGGACCCACGGAGACTGCTGATCATACCACTCCTTCTTGAGAGTCTGTTTGGAGGACTCTCCGATGCTCATTGGATGATTCATCTTTTATAGAGAGTTTTGGGTTAGGACATGGTTGGTGGTGTTTTCTGATGTATTTGGATATGTTGATGCTTGATGTCGATGTTGTATCATTTTTGGATGTATGTTGATACTGTTGATGTCGATGATGGATTTTGATGTTTTGATGTTGATATGGTATGTCACATTTTGATGTAGTTGATGTACTTTGTGCCTTTGATGTTATGGAGTCGATGTATCTTTTGGTTGTACTCATGATGCTTCATATATATATATACATCATTGTTCTCTTTTACTTCGTTGTGCACATTTAAAATTCGTCTTAATGTCCATGATGTTCGATTTCTTCGCTCGACGATAATGCCTTGGTTAAAAAGAATTTATTTCTATGAAAACATAGAATTGTTTTCCATGCACTAATTTAACCAAAATGTTGAGATTGGAGAGCACGTTCCTTTACTCAATAACTGAATTATATTTGATATTTTGATGATTTCATTTTTCGCTTTTGGATAATGGTCAATTTGGCACACCTTGATTTTCTTCGTGTATTTTTGTTTCTTGGTGTCTTTTCGACCATCGTCATATTCTTCGACTCCCGATGTTGGATTTTTCTTTAGCCTTGTTGTTGTTGTTGTATGCCCCCCACTCTTTTTGGATAATGCCAAAGGGGGAGAGATAGTAATAATGACAAGGGCAAAATGAAAATTTAACTCTATTGTCCATGAATCTAATTTATTATGTTAGATTCAGGGGGATTGAAGATATATAAAAATGGATTACGATCCTAAATTTCAATACTTGGATCATGTTTTATATTTCTCACTTCTGCTTGATGCGTATTATATTTATTCAATTTGGAATTAACGTGTCATCAATGCAGGGGGAGTAAGTATTTTACATTTAAATCATTATTTTTGATTATTATTTATGTTGGTTTGTCATCACAAAAAAGGGGGAGAATGTTGAGTATTGGACTCCCCAGATTTGGTTTTGGATGATGAGCAAACATAAATAAATCGTGAACTAACACTTTGTGAGCGCAGTTATGGAGATCGTCGCCAAATTCACGTGAACATCCAAAGCGACGTCTCAAGACTTCTCAAAGCATGTATTCATATGCCTAAAGCTTCGTTGAAGCTTTTGGACCAACTTTGAAGTCATGAAGATTCGATCGAAGCATTTGAAGACGGTTTGTCTAGATTTATATTTAGTCTTCTAGCTTTGTTATTTAGAATGTTAAGCCTTGAGTAGGTATTATCATTTAATCTTCATATCGCTCCTATCTTAGAGCTAGGATCTTAGTAGAAGTCGATTCAAACTTTCCCGAAGCATCGCGCTTCGATTCGGGACTTCTTGTGCATGTTAGTTGGTTCAAGAAGAAGAACCAACCGACTAGATGGTGATCTAGTCGGTCGGAAAAGCTTCTTGGACCGATTAGTGTGTCTCCCAAATCTTAAGCTCTTTACTGTTCATAGTTAGTCGGTCTTAGTTGACTCACCGACCGACTAGTTGGTGAACTAGTCGGTCAGTGATGCTTCTTAGACCGACTAGTTGAGCTTTACTGTACATGCCAATTTTTTACCTGAGTTACTGTTTATCGTTAGTCGGTCTAAGAACATTTGGCGACCGACTAGTTGATGATCTAGTCGGTCAACATTTGTTCTTGGACCGACTAAATCAAGTTGTATTCAGACTAATAGTTTTTGACTCTTAGTCGGTCTAAGTTAACTGACCGACCGACTAGTTGATGAACTAGTCGGTCAGAAAGTCTTCTTGGACCGACTAGTTATCTAGGTCTGAAATTTCATCTGTTCACTGTTCATCCTTTAGTCGGTTCATGTTGTTTCACCGACCGACTAGTTGATGAACTCGTCGGTCAGTGGTTGTTCTTTGACCGACTAATTGCCCCAGATTTCCAACCGTTGGGAGATGACCTAGCTCGATTTTGTGGGACCCTATAAATACGAAGCTTGGTCATTTCTCTCAAGGTTACAGCTGCTATTGAGATCCTTATTCAGATTGAAAGAGTTAGAGATTAAAACTCATTTCCAAAGCTCTCTTCCTCACAAGAAATCATTCTCTCCCTCATTTGAGATCTAGAATCCATCTTGAGAGAACTTTGTTCTTGTTGAGCCATCCAAGCTATTGCTTGATTCAAGTCTCCTATTCATTCCTAGGCACCCATTGCTGCTCATATTGGTGGTGCTAGGTCTTGGTGACTTCTTCTTCCTCAAATCCATCCTTGCCCTAATTTGGTAAGAATACTCAAGGTATAGGGTTTGTGGTAAGTTGTTGTTTATTTCATATAAACTCTTTTATTGATATTGATTCTCTTGGGTGTGAGAGAAGGTTGTGATCCCGGGTTGTGGGATTCACTATTGCTATTGATTGTATGATTTGATCTTGTGAAGGTTTTTCACAAGGTATTCATAGTGGAAATCTTGGATTAGGGTTTCTAACCTAAGTATCCGGAGGGGATCCGGGTGTTCTGGGATGTAAGATCACCGGGAACAAGTCGGGGAGACTTGGGTAGATCCGAACCCATCATATCAATTGTTAGCATTGAATATTTGTTGTTGTCAATTTTAGCTTCCGCATTTGTTGGTAGTAGTTTGCACGATAATTAGGAATTATACTCCTTGTTATTTTAAAGTACTATTCACCCCCCCTCTAGTACTTGTGCAATAGCTTTCAGGGCATTACAGTTTATGCCATAAAAGTGTATCATCAGATGTAATCATTAAACAGTGTTTATTTGTGGTAACAGACATGCATAAAATATAAATGTTATTCTTACGCATACCACGAAACAAAATAGATGACATAAGAATCATAAATAAAGCAATCATTTTGTTCAAAAACTATTTTGTAATTTTTATCGCGTAACTGACTAATGGAAAGTAAATTATGTTTCAAACCGTCAACCAGGAGAACATTCTCGATAATAGGCTGATTTGTATTGCAAACTGTTCCAGTGCCTATGATTTTGCCTTTGTTGTTGTCACCAAAGGTAACTGTGCCTCCATCTTTATATTTAACGGTTGAAAGCAAATTGACATTTCCCGTCATATGTTTTGAACATCCACTATCCAAAATCCATCTTTCCTTTTTTGGTACCTGAAAGATAAAACATTAAACATTGGTACCCTTTGTTTGAGGGTCCTTGGGATTAGATTTTTGGAAGCCAAACCCAAGTGGAATTTGGCTTTTTGATGTAATCACTAGAATGAACTATAGCATGTATATAATGAGAAATATAATCATTTCTATCTTTCAAACATGAATCCTAAGGAACCCATATACTAATTGTAGTATGTTTCCTAGGCAATGGTTTTGAAATGTTAGTAACATTTCTTTGTGAAGAAGAAGTAGGAATATTTACTTTCTTCGTGTAAATGAATGCGTGATTCTTCTTTTGTGGTTTAACAAAAATTGTTTTGCCACTAGAGGAAGAAGTGTTATAAGACTTGGGTGCATACTTATGAGAATATCCCAGTCCTTGTCTATGATTTGCTGGATATTGAATTTTTAGCAAATCATCGAGATTTGTCTTTCCTTGGTTAAATTTATTAACATTGGATGACATCTCATCGTATTTCATCTTTAGTGATGAGATACTTTTATCCATTTCGGATATTTGTGTGTAATTCTAGATTCTTAGCTTTGAGAATATCATTCTCTTTACTAAGATCTAAAATTTGAGAAGATGAATTCTCAATATGTATAGAGTTTGGTGTAATGCTTTTAGAAGATGATAATTCTTGATATTTAATAAGGAGATCGTCATTATTCTGTTTCAAAGATTTATGTTGACCATTCAACTTTTTGAAATGAGAATAGAGATCTTTCAATGCTTCTAATAATTCTTCTTTATTAAAGGAACTTACCTCTTCTTCATTATCTTGTGCCATAAAGCACATATTAGCACTTTCATCATGGTCATCTTCATCATCTGAAGATTCATTATCTGATGTTGTGTTGAAGGCGAGTACTTTCTTCTTTTGATCTGATTCCTCTTTTGCATCTTGTAATGTAACTGATGGGAATCTAGTCCCACCCCAAGTGGGTTGTTTTGTTGATGATCACACCAAATGTTGTTAAATTACTAATCATACTATATAAGTGTATAGATTGTGCAATAAGCTAATTGAAGCTCGAAACATACTCCGAGAAGAAGAACTTCAACCACACACATAGAAGATGAAGATGAATTTAGCTCGCAACTCCAAAGCTCAAAGAATGTGCTCAAGCTAAAGCTAAAGTGGAGCTCAAATTTAAGCGAAGCATATGCAACTAGCTCAAGCTCATTCATGGCTTCAAGTTCTTCATAGAGTCTAGTGTGTGAGTTGTTTTTCATTTTCTTAGGATTATGTCAAAGCCAAGAAGAATTTGCACACACACAAAATGATTTTCTAAAATGTTTTTAAAACTCATTTTAAACTTATTTGAGAGCATTCTTTTCATATAAGCTAAGTTTCAATTTGTAGTCAACTACAAACACCCAGTAGTTCACTACACTGATTTCTGTC
Source organism: Scilla litardierei (assembly GCA_030789695.1). Lineage (NCBI taxonomy): Eukaryota > Viridiplantae > Streptophyta > Magnoliopsida > Asparagales > Asparagaceae > Scilla > Scilla litardierei. The sequence continues at coordinate 485,322,472 of CM061142.1, read as the reverse complement.
TTCTACCAGAAAAGATAGTCTGGTAGTCGGCTACCTAAGTTAGGGAGTCGACTACCAGTTGTAGCAGATTTTCTCTGAGACACTCTGGGAGTCGACTACCAAAGTTAGGGAGTCGACTACCAGTTGTGCGACCAGAATTCCTTGATTCACTCTCTCATTTATTCATTGCTTGATTTTTGGGCAAAAGTCAAACTTGATTTGAATCATTTTGAATTCTCCTTTGGCTCTATAAATAGAGACCCTATGAGAACATTTTTCTCACCAATTTACTCTTGAGCAAAATTCTTATTCTCTCAAAAGATCTCATCGTTCTCACCGCTCTCAAAGTTCTTCATAGCCAAATCGGTTTTTCTATTTCTGATCTTATCGCTTATATTCTTTATAATTCGTTTTAAGATCATTATTATTTTTGGCTATTGCAAATTGGTTTTCAAAATCCTTCTCTTTGATTTTTTATATTCTCAAAGGACTTTTGAAACATCTAGATTCTAGATCACATCGAATAATTTCATATTCTTTGTGTGATCTAAGAACACTTCTAGATTCTAGATCACAGTGAATAAACTCATATTCTTTGTGTGATCTACGGACGATTTAAATTCTTTTAGCCACGTTAAGCACAATTGCAAATTTAATCTTGGCTATAGAATTATTGGGTGTAAAAACCAATCTCCACTAATTCATTGTGGTGTATTGGATTTGATTTTACTTTTAGTCCCTTGGTGATAAGGGTGGTTGTAAATCCTTGTTGTAGGCAAGGTGTTTGTGAAAAGTCCTCGGATTGTGAGGCAAGGTAAAGTCCTCGGGTTGTGAGGCAAGGGTAAAATCCTAGACAAGTCTAGGTGGTCGGAAATCCTAACGAGTGGAGTTAGGTATTTGTATTGCTAAGGCAATAGTGGAAATCTCGTACCGGATTGGTCGGGGACTGGACGTACCCAGGGTTGTGGGGAACCCGGATAAAAATCCTTCTGTTTGCGTTTGATTCTCTCTGTGTTTGATTATTTATCTCTGCAAGCAATTCTTATTATTATATCTTTGTAATTCTTTGTTCATTTGCATATTACAAAGATCATACATTTAATTCCGCTGTGTAAAGATCTATCTGTGTGTAAAGATCTCTTATCTGATTGTAACCATAATTGTTTATCTTTTATATTTTTATAAGATTAACTTGTTGATTAAGAACCAAGCGTAGATCACTCTACTTGGTTTCTTAGGCAACATTAGAAGGGTTTTAATTAACGATCGAAAAAAATTTTATTATTTGAACAACACTATTCAACCCCCCCATCTAGTGTTGTTTGCCATCCACAGGATCCAACAGTAACTTCATGTGCCATTAAGTTACCAATTAGATCTTCCATGGATAATGTGGAAATATCATTGGCTTCCTCATTAGCAGTGATCTCTGGACGCCATTCTGGGGAGAGTACCTTAAGAATCTTGCGTACCTGATCAAGAGAAGAGTAAACTTTTCCAAGAGCATTAAGAGAATTAATAATGTTAGTGAACCTGGTGTTCATTTCTCCAATCATCTCTTTGTCTTGCATCTTGAACAACTCATATTTATGAACCAAAGAGGCAATCTTGGTTTCCTTTACTTTATTGGTTCCTTCATGAGTTACCTCGAGTATGTGCCAAATCTCCTTTGCACTTTTGGCCTGAGATACTCGATTAAACTCATGTTTATCCATGGCACAGAATAAAGCATTCATGGCTTTTGAGTTGTTGGTCTTTGCAGATTTGTCATTGGCGGTCCAATCAGCAACAGGTGTTGTTGGCTTTGTGTATCCTGTCTCTACGATGTCCCAAATCTCATAATACATACTTTGGAGATGAGTCTCCATTCGTATTTTCCAGTAAGAGTAATTAGAACCATCAAATAGAGGAGGACAAACTTGAGAGTGCCCTTCAGGATGCTGATTGTAGTTATGTGGAACGACGTTCATGTTTGACGTTGAGGAACTTCCTGCCATCTTAGCCTTGCTCTGATACCAAATGTAATTTTAACCTGTATGGATCAATACACTAGAGGGGTGGGTGAATAGTGTATATATAAAAATGTTGCAAATAAAATGTTAGTAATATTTGCAAAGATGGCACAGAAATAAAATGACAAGTACTGAAATTAAATCAATCGCAAACACAGAGATTTATCCTGGTTCGGATCCTCTTGAACCTACTCCAGTCCTATACCCGGTAGAGATTTTCAATCCACTATAATCACTTGCCCCATAAGCACAAACTTACAAAAATGGCGACACTCCCAGTGTCCCAAACTTTGTACAATCTCTAAACAGAGATTCAAACCTGTTAAATAATGAAATAGAAAAACACCTATAGCCTTGTTATAAATTTCAGAGAATGAATTCAAGGATGGTGTTTAGAAGATGAACTTCAAGATGTAAAAGATATGTAATGAAGAGCAACACTTGAAGTTCTCTGGTTCATAAAAGAAGATAGAGATCGATTGATTTCTTCTTGCAATTATGAACACAAACAACTTTCCAAAATGATGTTGAAAATCCAAGTTCTTCCGTTCTTAAACGAAGAAAGAAATCTAATGATTTCTTCTTACAAATAAGAAAAGAACAACTAATGGCCTAAAGCTTTAGAAAATGAAAGACTTGATTTCAACAAATAAGAGAGTAAAGAAGAGGAAAGTGAGTGAAAAGAAAGAGAGGGTCTACCCCTCTATTTATAGTGTTTAGGGACGGTTGGGAACTGTAGTTAACGTTGGAAAATGGGCAAGAACCGTCCCTGAAAATTTGGGATCAAAACGGCTAGTTTTGAAATTGGTCGACCAAAATACCACATTGGTCGACCAAAATTTAGAGAGAGAATTTTGACCGTTGGAAGACAGTTCTAGAATCTAAACGGTTAGGGGAGTTTGCTTATGCAATCCCATAACCAAATTCGAAGGTTTAAAATTGGTCGACCAAAATAGGGTTATTGGTTGCCAATTTTCAAAGTTGTGAATTTTCGAAATTGGGAAGTGTAGATCTCTGAGTAATGGAACCTAGATGACTAAGACATATTATCAAAAGGCTTTGTGACTCTAATAAAGTAAATTTTACATTGATTACATAAAGCCGTAGATAGGACTGCATCTGTAACTGAATCTGAGAAGCTTCTTTGCAGGTTATCCTTATCAAGTGATTATATATCCAAGTCGTGAATATAGGTGCCTTTGCCTTTCCAGTTTCATGAATGATATATCCGTTTGAATACGCATGAAGATATTTGATTGTGTGGAACTCAGCATTGATTTGTATCTGCATACATAGAGTTAGTAGCACTGAATGTGTTTGTCATATCAAAACCATATGGGAATAGAAATATGGAATTATGAAATTCCAACAACGTCTGGTCAGACGTTTCAGTGTCTGGCAGAAGCTGTCCAGACTGACACAAGCTCACTAAAATAGGCATAACGCTCTCAGTTTAAATCTGATTTGAATGATTCAAATTGGGCTGGAAAGCTAACAAAATTTACTAATAGATGAGCTTTAAATAGACAAGAAATTCTAACTACAGAAAAAGTTATGGCAGTTTGAATACAGACTATTCACAGAAAACAGCTTCTAGAAACCGAGAACACAAAGATTTTGGGTTTCGTCAACTAGAACTATGGCGTACATCCACCAAATGTCTGGACCACCGTTCCAGGCGCCTGATGATTGAACTTCAGATGCTGGAGCACACAAATTTGGCATTTTTAAATAAAACTACAATTTGAGTACATTCGACAATTAATCTGATTCCTTGATGGTTAACACCCATTTCTGTTATGATTTTGGAAAAACTTTCTAAATGAAAGTTGTAGAGAATGTAGTCTTCTACTCATATACCAAAAATCATAAATTTAGAGTAAGCGAACTAATTAATATGGGTTAAACACCACAGGTTACCGATTCTATTTTTCAAACAGAATTGTTGGATTCTAAAGATCTGTTATTTCTGATGCTTTACCGTCAGATTCTCAGTGCGGGCCGAACGTAAAAGTTGTAGGTATTGAAGATAGATTTCCAAAATGACCAAGATCATGGAAGTATGAATCCGTCCGAGGTATTCTCAGAGCAGCGAATGTTATAAAGAAAGAGAAGGAAGAAAGAGTACACGAAGAACAAGCGGGTCACTACGCACTGCTGGGAAGTACAAGCAATGTTCCAACATATAATATAACACAGATAACAGAAGACAAAAGTAATAAGTCCAACATTCTTACACCCCTAAATAACCCAAAATCACATCCAACATCTCGCCCCCAACTTACACAATCACCCTCCTATTAATAACAATGGCAATAACATCCAATACTTATGACATATGTACAATACCCCTCCTAAGAGACATATTTACTAACTAATCCATACATACACAAATTATATATACTACACCGTGAATACAATTAATATACATCCAATATAAAACATACAATTACACACATACACACACAATGGTACAAACTGTTGGAAGCAACGATCTACGATCTCTAGTTTGATGATGACAACCGTTGTGTTATATGTAACGTGTGTGTTAAGTGTGTTTCAGGAAAGGCGAAACGATAATCTTCTCAATATTTGGAGTTGCTAATCATATAAGAAATTGGGAGAGAAATGAAGTGGTGTGCACAAAGCTATTTTGGACTTGGTCAATATTGGAAAGAGATGGATGAATCCATATCTATTTGGGATTTGACCAAATCAATCTACAAGATATCCTTCTATCCATAGACCAATCAAATCCCAATTTATACATTCATCTCCTTAATTCTAGGGACTTGATTGGATCTCATCCTACCACTTGGCCAAAACCCTTTGAAACCCTATTGAGCTGATCCCCCTTCACGTATAAACCCCCAAGAAGCCGAGAGATCAAAAAGTGGCCGTAATTGGTGTTTGTGCAAAGTCTTCAAGCATTTATTTAATCAAAACACAACACAACGAGCCGCCGTTAAAAGAATTTCTCTTGTGTGGCGGCCATTAATCTCCAAAAGGTGCGGCTGATTGTGTTTGAGTGGGGAGAATAATCAAGTGCAGGTTTTTTGATTGAAGCCGAAATTCACAGAGCCGAATTATTGGAGGCGCATCCAATATACAGAGCCGGCACTTTTTTTGAGGGCACTTGAATAAAGAAAACAGAGGCACAAATTGATTTGAGAGAAGCCACAAATTCCAAGAGCCTGCCACGTTTTTGACTTCACCATCGTTTTTTTTGGGGGGGGCTTCTCAATTAATTGCTTAAAGAATTCCAAGTTCTTCTCTCTCTAAAGCTTTAAGTCATGTGGCAGCCGAAAATTTTCTAATACCCAAGGCCGCATGTTTTTGAAGGAATAAGGTGCCGCAACTTTGATTTCTCCGAGCAAACAATAACAAAAATCCCAAGGCAGCCGAATTACAAAGAAAAGGGAAGTCCTTGTTTATTTATTTATTTTTAACTGTGCTTGGACAGAGGTTTGAATAGGTGTGTACTTGTGTTATTTTTTTAGGCCGAAAAAAAAAAGATAATAACAGTCAACTAAAGTGCAGGCAACTCTTGTTATTTTATATGATCTCATAGTCTTTGGTTTTTATTTTGCAGGCAACTAAAGTGCATCAAGCCGAGGCCAAAATCTGTGAGGAGCCACTTATATTTGGACGCATAAACAAAGGAGGGGATCAAGATTATTTGAAGGAGCTCTCAACAATAAGTGCCGCAACTTGAGTTGCACGAGAGACGAGAGACGTGACATCAGAGACTACATCTACGTCAGACGAGATCTGACCCGTGCTGATTGACGAGGACATCGCCGCTACACAAACTGAGATTCCTAAACTCTATTTATCATTATTTTGTGTAGTTGTTGTGTTAGATTCTCGTAGGGGAAACATTACCTGTTTGTGTTACTTTTGGGGACCTGACGACTTGGGAGTCGTCACGGAGGGAGAGCATCTGACTAGATTGATAGTGTAGAGCACGTGGTGTGCGTACGAGCTAGGTGAGAGTAGATTTGGGATCTTGACTCATTGTAGCTGTACTTGATTACATATCTATCTAGTAGTTGCTTTCGGGGGCTGGAGAAGGTCGTGGGGACGACCGAACCAGGGTATAACTGTGCGTATTCTGTGCTTGTTATTTTATTGCCCTGTCTGTGCCTATAACTGCGTGGGATTTCTCGTGGGTTGCATGAGAATTTTTATTAGCCTATTCACCCCCCTCTAGGCTACGATCCAGATCCAACAAGTGGTATCAGAGCCAGTTTAGAGGATCGAGTCTAGTTTTTTTTAGATGACCATGAATATATCTGATTGTGCTTTTGCTGAAGGTCAGTCTATAGCCCGTCCCCCTAAGTTTAACGATGTAGACTTTGCATATTGGAAGGCTAGGATGAAAATCTATTTGGTGTCTGTAGATTATGATGTGTGGGATATTGTTGAAAATGGTTATAGTCTACCCACTATTAAAATTGAAGACACTGTTTTTATTAAGCCTAAAGACATGTGTGATTTAGCTGATAAAAAACTTTATACTCTTAATGGTAAAGCTATGAATGCGCTTATATGCTCTCTTGATAAATCTGAGTTTAATCGTATTTCACATTGTCTAATTGTGCAGGAAATCTGGCATACTCTGGAGGTGACACACGAGGGAATATCGCAAGTGAAGGAATCCAGACTTGCGTTGCTTTGCACAGAATACGAGAGCTTCCGCATGCTACCAACAGAATCTGTGAAAGAGATGTTTGCGAGGTTTACGGACATCGTCTACAGATCCAGTTCCCTCGGTAAGCCATACTCTAGCCATGAACATGTACGAAAGATCTTAAGGGCGCTACCAAGCTCGTTCAGGCCTAAAGTCACCGCTATTCAAGAAGCTAAGGACTTGTCTACAATGAAAGTGGAGGACTTGATAGGCAACCTAATGTCACACGAGCTTGAGTTGCAGAGTATAGAAGCCAGAGAGAAACCTGAAGAGAAGACCAAAGCTTCCACACCATTAGCTCTTCAAGCTAACGATGACGATCTTGATGAAGAGCAAGCCCTAATGGTCAGAAACTTCAGGAGATACATTCAGACTGATCAAGGAAGAGCTGAGATTGGAAAACGTTTCATTCGTTCTAATAATTCTAATTTTGGTAGAAATTCCTATGATCAGAAAGCTATTAATAGAAGTGAATGTTTTAAATGCAGGAAGAAAGGGCACCACATAAAAGATTGCCCACAACAACACACAGCTCAAGTTGCAAAAGGAAAAACGAAAGTGCTGACGTGGGACATGGATAGCAAAGCTGAGGAGGATGATGAGGAACATGAAGCCCACTCCTGCATGGCATTAATGGCCAAACACAATGAGGTAGGATCTCCCACTAAAGCTGAATTGTTAGAAATCTTGAAAGGAATGCAAAATACTATTAATGAGCTAGAAGTTGATGTGGATAGTTATAGGAATGATAACTTTGATATGCAACAATCTGAGTATGACATGTCTAAGGAAATTGAGAAACTAAAAACTGAAATTGTTGCATGTAACGCTACAATTGACATGTTAAATAAGGAGAAAGCTAGCTTGCCTGAAAAAATTGATTATCTTTCATGTCCCTCTTTATTAAAGGATATTAGCATGTATAAACTAGATAAGATAAAGCTTGAAGTTGAAAATGAATTGCTTTCTGAAAAGATTAACATGCTAAATCTTGAACTTAAAGAAAAAATGAGGGATTTTGAAAAGAAAGAAGAGGAAAACAAGCAAGCTTTCATTAGTAAATGCACTGTGCTTGTGAACGAAAATGCTCATTTGAAATCCAAAGTCACTAGTTTAGAATTGTCATTAAAGAAATTTTCTATTGGAAAACAAAATTTGGACAATATTCTTGGAAATCAACTTTATGGCAATAATAGGCAAGGACTAGGATATGGTTCTAAAAATGTTGAAAAATCAAAATATAGAAAAGTTCACATTGAAACAACAAAGGTTGGAAATTTTCATGCTAAGTGCTTTACATGTGGATGTGTTGGTCATACTTCATATCATTGCAAATATAGGAACAAAAACATTAAGTTCAAACAAATATGGGTTCCTAAATCTTTGATGACTAACGTGAGTGGACCTTGTTGGATTCCAAGGTCACACATGACACCTCTTTTGTAGGTGGATGGAAATTTGACAAGGAGCGATAAGTTGAATGTATCATTACTTTTTAGCTCCTTAGTCAAATGGCGACACGAAGGTATATCTCATTCTTTGGACTTAATGAATATCTTCATATTTCGTGTGCGTGACTTTTCTTTGTTTGTGTGCTAGTAGTTGCATTGCTATGCGTGCATGATTTTTTTCTGTTTGTGTGATTGCATCTCATGTTTGCTTTAGTACTTCTTGCATTAAAAAATTGAAAAAAAACAAAAAACAAAACAAAAAAAATTGGAGCTTAATGCATATCTTTCTCTTTGCATCGTTTTAGTGATATAAATGAATGATGATCATATCCTTGTAGAAATTGTAGTATTATTATCATGGCTACATGCGTATGTTTTATTTCATAATAGCCATGCAAAGTTCAATGAATTGATAATATGATTTCTACACCTACTTTCACTTCCACGAATATTAGACTATGTTGTACTTTTGGAGATACTTTTATGAATATTGGAAAGTGAATGTAGGATGATTATTAACTGAAAAATCTAAAGGATATGATGTGATTTTCCATGAATAAAAATTGAGCACAAATCAAAGGAAATGTATATAAAAACATGAAAATTGCTCCGTATGAAAAATGGATACTATTTATGGCAAATACACTACCCACGAGTATCCAACATAAGTTTTATGGGTAAACTTTAGCGTTGGTGTTCTTACTCGTCAAGCAATGTCACCCCCACGTCTAAGAGTCCTTATAGGCTATGTTTTGGAGTGTGATACCTTGAACTCATCTTTGATGAGGTGGGGAAAATCAATCCTTGGTGATACAAAGTTATTGTGGAAAATGTTGGATTGATTTGGTTGAATTTCTAAAAGTATCTCCCTTTGTACGTCTATGTTTAATAATTGCACTTACACGATGGTGTTGAATTCTAATTATTATTATCATTGGATTTGAAGTGCTAAATATAAAATGACGACATGCAAATGCTAGTTATAATTAATAATGCTCCTTTTTGCATGTGGTATGTTCTACTCTTCAAGAATACACTTTTGATGATGACAAAAGGGGAGAAAAGTGTTGAAAAAGATTTGTGGTAATGTTGGCACAAAATACGGTATTATTGGTTTAAGGGGGAGTATTGAAAATACATGAATATGGGGAGCTTGGAAAAAGGGGGAGCATTGTGCATGCTTGTAATGTTTGATCCTCATAGAATATATCATCACATCCTTCATCACACTTCACACATGCACACTTATTTGTACAAATCCTTTATGGGTTTGTCATCATCAAAAGGGGGAGATTGTTGGAAGCAACGATCTACGATCTCTAGTTTGATGATGACAACTGTTGTGTTATATATAACGTGTGTGCTAAGTGTGTTTCAGGAAAGGCGAAACGATAATCTTCTCAATATTTGGAGTTGCTAATCATATAGGAAATTGGGAGAGAAATGAAGTGGTGTGCATAAAGCTATTTTGGACTTGGTCAATATTGGAAAGAGATGGATGAATCCATATCTATTTGGGATTTGACCAAATCAATCTACAAGATATCCTTCTATCCATAGACCAATCAAATCCCAATTTATACATTCATCTCCTTAATTCTAGGGACTTGATTTGATCTCATCCTACCACATGGCCAAAACCCTTTGAAACCATATTGAGCCGAGCCCCATTCACGTATAAAACCCCAAGCAGTCGAGAGATCAAAAAGTGGCCGTAATTGGTGTTTGTGCAAAGTCTTCAAGCATTTATTTAATCAAAACACAACACAACGAGCCGCCGTTAAAAGAATTTCTCTTGTGTGCGGCCATTAATCTCCAAAAGGTGCGGCTGATTGTGTTTGAGTGGGGAGAATAATCAAGTGCAGGTTTTTTGATTGAAGCCGAAATTCACAGAGCCGAATTATTGTAGGCGCATCCAATATACAGAGCCGGTACTTTTTTGAGGGCACTTGAATAAAGAAAATAGAGGCACAAATTGATTTGAGAGAAGCCACAAATTCCAAGAGCCTGCCACGTTTTTGACTTCACCATCGTTTTTTTGGGGGGCTTCTCAATTAATTGCTTAAAGAATTCCAAGTTCTTCTCTCTCTAAAGCTTTAAGTCATGTGGCAGCCAAAAATTTTCTAATACCCAAGGCCGCATGTTTTTGAAGGAATAAGGTGCCGCAACTTTGATTTCTCCGAGCAAACATCAACAAAAATCCCAAGGCAGCCGAATTGCAAAGAAAATGGAAGTCCTTGTTTATTTATTTATTTTTAACTGTGCTTGGACAGAGGTTTGAATAGGTGTGTACTTGTGTTATTTTTTTAGGCCGAAAAAAAGATAATAACAGTCAACTAAAGTGCAGGCAACTCTTGTTATTTTATATGATCTCATAGTCTTTGGTTTTTATTTTGCAGGTAACTAAAGTGCATCAAGCCGAGGCCGAAATCTGTGAGGAGCCACTTATATTTGGACGCATAAACAAAGGAGGGGATCAAGATTCTTTGAAGGAGCTCTCAACAACAAGTGCCGCAACTTGAGTTGCACGAGAGACGAGAGACGTGACATCAGAGACTACATCTACGTCAGACGAGATCTGACCCGTGCTGATTGACGAGGACATCGCCGCTACACAAACTGAGATTCCTAAACTCTATTTATCATTAATTTGTGTAGTTGTTGTGTTAGATTCTCGTAGGGGAAACATTACCTGTTTGTGTTACTTTTGGGGACCTGACGACTTGGGAGTCGTCACGGAGGGAGAGCATCTGACTAGATTGATAGTGTAGAGCACGTGGTGTGCGTACGAGCTAGGTGAGAGTAGATTTGGGATCGTGACTCATTGTAGCTGTACTTGATTACATATCTATCTAGTAGTTGCTTTCGGGGGCTGGAGTAGGTCGTGGGGACGACCGAACCAGGGTATATCTGTGCGTATTCTGTGATTGCTATTTTATTGCTCTGTCTGTGCCTATAACTGCGTGGGATTTCTCGTGGGTTGCACGAGAATTTTTATTAGCCTATTCACCCCCCCCCCCCCTCTAGGCTACGATCCAGATCCAACACAAACATATATGGATATTTATCACCAATAATATATACACCCAAATCAAACTTACATACATATATAAATACATATATAAATGTATCCTTCCATATCAATACAAGTATGTACACAAACTAGCCATACACACACACAACCATATTTAAACACCCAAGTATACATACATACATACATACATACATACATACATATTCCATACATACATCCAATATATATTATACACAAATACTAGTATTTCACACATAGGGGTATTACAGGCCATGCCCTTCGCAACCGAACGACACTATTCGTCGTCAGTCGTAAGACAAAGGGGCCAATCACTTGCTACTGAACGACCCATCTTGGTCGTCGGTAATAAGATGAAGGGGACATGCCCCTCGCAACCAAACGAGACTATTTGTTGTTAGTCGTAAGATGAAGGGGCCAACCCATCCCTACTAAATGACCCATCTCGGTTGTCGGCTGTATGACGAAGGGGCCAACCCCTTGCTACTGAACAACCCATCTCAGTCGTCGGTCGTAAGAAGAAGGGGCCATGCCCCTCGCAACCGAATGACACTATTCTTCGTCAGTCGTAAGACGAAGGGGCCAACCCCTCACTACTAAACGAACCATCTTGGTCATCGGTCGTAAGACGAAGGGGCTATACCCCTCGCAACTCAACGACACTATTTTTCGTCAGCCGTAAGACAAAGGGGCCAACCCCTCGCTACTGAACGATCCATCTCGGTTATCGGTCGTAAGACGAAGGGGCCATGCCCCTTGCAACTGAAGACACTATTCATCGTCAGACGTAAGACGAAGGTGCCAACCCCTCGCTACTGAACGACCCATCTCGGTCGTCGACCATAAGATGAAGGGGCCATGCCCCTCGCAACTAAACGACATTATTCATCGTCAGCCGTAAGACGAAGGGGCTAACCCCTCGCTACTGAATGACCCATCTCGGTCGTCAGCCATAGGATGAAGGGGCCATGCCTTCGCAACCGAACGACACTATTCATCGTCAGCCGTAAGATAAAGGGGCTAACCCTCGCTACTGAAGAAGGGGACATGCCCCTTCCAACCGAACGAAATTATTTGTCGTCAGTCGTAAGACGAAGGGGGAAACCCCTTGTTATTGAACAATCCATCTTGGTCATTGGCCATAAGACAAAGGGGCCATGCCCCTCGCAAACGAACGACACTATTTGTCGTCAGCCGTAAGATGAAGGGGCCAGCCCCTTTCTACTGAATGACCCATCTCGTTCGTCGACCGTAAGAGAAAGGGGCCATGCCCCTCACAACTAAACGACAATATTCATCGGCATCCGTAAGATGAAGGGGCCAACCCCCGGCTACTGAATGACACATTTCGGTCGTCGGCCGTAAGACGAATGTACCATACCCCTTGCAACCGAACGACACTATTTGTCGTCAGTTGTAAGACGAAGGGGCCACCCCCTTGCTACTAAATGACCCATCTCGGTCGTCGACCGTAAGACGAATGGACCATGCTCCTCACAACCGAATAACACTATTTGTCGTCAGCCATAAGACGAATGGGCTGCCCCATCGCAGCTAAACAACCCACCTATGTCGTTTGGTTGTAAGCCAAAGGGACCATGTCCCTCGCAATCAAATGACGCACCATCATCATCAGTCGTAAGACGAGGGGTCCACCCCCTTGTCACTAGACGACCCACCTCGGTTACCAACCATAAGCTAATGGACTATCTCCTCGTAACTAAATGACACACCATCGTCGTCAGTCCTAAGCCGAGGGGCCACCCCCTTGCCATTGAATGACCGTCCTTACCATCAGCCGTAAGCCGATGGACTGTTCCCTCTCCATTGGATGACCATCGTCATCAGACGTAAGGAGAAAGGTCACTCCTCTTGCTCCTTAGAGAGTCATTTAACAAATCAAATCACTACCCTCATTTTTGGCGAATAATTGACCAACGATATGGATGATCATACTCTTCGTGCTTCTTTAAAACAAAGAGTTACAAGGCAGTTTCAAAAAATATCATACATTTTTTATATGTATCATCATACTTTTACGAAATTTTTTACATAATTTACACCCCCCATTAAAAAAACAAAGGTTCAAAAGTCTTGGGGAAGCGTACGATTTCTAAGGTCCCTCAACCGAAACAATAGGCCCTTGATCTCCCTTGAACGAATCTATATTCTCATGTTCCCCTGAAGCAGCTATGTCAGCGGCTTCACTTTTCGTGATGACAGCCTTGTTGGTAGGAAGAGCATCTTCCATAGTCATGACTTGACCCACTTCCTCAAGTGGGCTGTCTGGTTCATCGTCATCCATAACAACAGGAACTTGGTCAATCTCACCTGCAAAATCAAGAAATCGACCCTTTATTTCTTGACGACATCATTCATAACCTCTTATATACAGCTCATCCAGGTCTGGCAAATTGTTCCTATATTCCTGGACAGCCTGTTGAGTATTGGACTTCTCCCTACCTGGTGTTAATGATGAGCAAACATAAATACTTGTGACTAATCCCTTATTTTGCAGTTAATCCATTGCCTAAGCTTATTAGGAAGATCAACTAGCAATGGATGACTCACATACGTCATTGAAGGCAAATGATATGAATTGGATGATCGTAGATTGATGATTGAAGCTCCGTAAAGACTTCAAGCTCATACGATGGAAAGAAGAGATTATTCGTCAATGTAATTTTTCTTTTATCTCTTCTAGTATGTAGCTTAGAAGTAGAACTTTGATGGAGCACTCACACACATCTACATTCTGTCATACGACATCTTTAGACCTTTGTCCTTTGATCCCAATTCAATTCTCTTTTGTTTGTGCTAGGATTGTTTATAACAGCCGACTTCTTAACAGTTTACAGTCACCTGTCTCAAAAATAGTCGACTGTGTTTTGTTCTACAGTCGCCTGTTATGCACAGACTATTACAATGTAGTTTTGGGCCTTCTCTGATTATTTCGCACAGGCTACTGTTGAACGATTCACAGGCGCCTGTCCTAGTGACAGTCGACTGTGTATTGTAAATCAGTTGCCTGTCTCTCCATGCCCAAACTTTGTTTGATCTGATTTCTACAGTCAGTCGACTTATGCTGTATATACAGTTGATTGTCTATTAGATCAGCCGACTGTCTATGCTGCAACAGTCGCCTGTCTGTAAGTCATTTCTTTGACTCAGCTCTCTGGAAATTTCTCTTGATTTTGACAGTCGTCTGTTTAAGGTTATACAGTCGCCTGTTCTGATTAACAGTCGACTGTGTTCCTTGCATCAGTCGTCCGTCCTGTATCTTGTGAGATTTCCAGTACTTGTCTAACTTACTCTTCTCTAGGCCAGTCGCCTGTCGAAGAAGTTACAGTCGCCTGTTGGTTTAACAGACAACTGTCTTTGCTTCATCAGTCGACTGTCCACGTGGTAAGTTACCGTTATGAATTCTCACCTACCCTTGCTGACTGTGCAACAGTCGACTATGGATTGTTCAACTGTCAACTGTCGCGAGTTCAGATTATTTCCGTTGAGATTTTTCTCACGGATTTCGATTGGGTTTTTGCCTAAACTGTTTTGTGGATTTGAGAAAGCTATAAATAGAGCTTCTACTGTTTCATTGGAAGGTTACTCATTCATTACAAAATCCTTCAAGCTTTCATTTCCAAAGATCAAAGCTCTCAAATCCAAAGCCCTAAGTATTTCCAAATCTTGTTCTCTTGCTCTCCAACCCAGAACCAAAGTTTGATCTTCTAGGCAATTGGTGTAGTCAAGAGAAGGGGCTTTCTCCTCTCTTCCAAGAGAGTTCTTCAACACACATCACACTTCTCCTTCAAGTTCTACTTCAAGGCATAGGTGATTCTAAGTGTTGCTTTCATATTTCATAACTTTCATTATTTGAATTGTGCTCTCGGTTGTGAGAGTGGTTTTGCTTGCTCCCTGGTTGTGGGAGTCAAGGACATCGATTGTATTCGATTGCACTTGTAGGGTTTCTACAAGTGGGCTTTAAGAAAACCTCAAGTTAGGGTTCTAACTTGAGTATCCGGTGGTATCCGGATGGTATGGACGTAGGATTACCGGGAACAAGTCAGGAGTTGACTTGGGTAATCCGAACCCTTGAAACTTATCTACGTTTGCGTGTGTTTCTCTTTGGGTCGTTTTTCTATTCCGCACTATTTGTTGGATTGCATTTTATTTGGCGTAAATTCCTTTTAAATTTGCATAAACACTATTCAACCCCCCTTCTAGTGTTTTCCCCATAGATAGGGTCCTTACACAGCCTTCTCCGCGATTTCCTTTGCGTTAAATTCTTGGGAGCCAACGAAAGGTTGAGCCTGAAGCTCGTTCACTCTGGCCTCCCACTTTCTCTTTTCCTCGAGTAGTATCCTCTCTGCTTGCTCCCTCAAAGCCGTTTACTTCTCGATTTATATTGAAAATTCAGCGACCCTCTTGTCAGATTCGCCCAATCCTTGCTCGAGTATACTCACGTTCGACTTGCGCATTTTATTACGATGCTTCCAGTGCTCCAGCTTTGCTTCCGCTTTAGTGACAGTCCTGTTGGCTGACTCTACCCCTTTCAAGGTGGCCTCGTAATTTGCCACTGCCAATGAACGGCGGCGTAGCTCCGTATTAGCCAAAAGGGCCTGTAGACAGAAAAAAGCGTCAATTCCAGTGCTTGGATTTAGGTAAAGATTGGGTTTGAAGAGTCTTACCTGGAGGTTTCGATGGATCACTATTGTAATCAACCTCTCATAATCGACCATTGCCAAAACAGCCATATCCTTAGGAAGGGTCAAGTTCTTGGCCAGTCAAGAAGCAGTCCCATAACCCAAGAGAGCTGACTCGTTTTTCCCACCGAGTAACCCGGTCAAAAAATCTCCTCTTCGAGATATTCGACTCAGGCTTGATGCGATCTATTTTCCCGTAACATTGGCCTAAACTCGGGGGGGATATCCTCGGCCAGTAACTCCAGAGGGAATATGCCTCCCCAAGGCCAGGAGTCTTGACGTAGAGTGACCCTCGAGAGGAAGATGACTCCCCCGAAGTTCTCTCTGGAGGAGGATCCTGACTACGCTCGGAGGACCGACTTTGTTTATGATCTCAGTCTTGCCCCGGGACCACAGTCGGAATAATGACGCCAATCAACTCAGTCAAATCTGAGCTAGCAGAGATAAGCTTCCATCTTTGCTTCTTGGCCTCGCCCCCCTACTTCAATCGATGTTTTCTTCTTCTTTTGAGCCTCGACCACCTCTACTTCAGTCGAGAGAAGTTTCTTCTTCATTTTCAACGGTCGAACTGACTGGGGAGCTTTATAGTCCACCAGAGATATGACCATGGCAGCTTCATTAGCTCCACCTTCCAAAGGACCCATCTGAGGAGAGGGCACATCCTTCTCGGCTTCTCTAATGGAAACTTCAAGCCCCTCCCGCACCTATCGATCGACCTGGTATTCCAGTCCGACCATACCTGCAAAGACGAGGCAAAATTCAAGAAGAAGAAAAACAGGCTAAGGAAGAGCGAGAGATCTGACCTCTCGTCCACACAATTTTGCTCAGTATCTCGTTGGACAAAAGCCATTTTGTCGATCTATGCCCCTCCGGCAACTTTAGCAGAAAATTTGCAACTTTCTCTTCCTCTTTAGAAAGGAGCTTGTCTTCATTCATGGCAAGCTCGGTGTCACCCCCTCGGGTGACAAAACTTGCTTCGCCCGAAAATACCATGAACACAAATTGGTCTTTTTATTTTGGGTTTGAGGTACGAAGATCATTAAATAACTTTCTGTGGCGGCGAGCGGTGATCAGGTACCAACCTAGAGACTGAAGAGGGTGTACTCTGAAAAAGAAATTGAATAAGCTCATATACAGTTCAACTCCGTTCAGCATGTAGAGTGCTATGAAATTGACCAGGATGCCCACTGCATTTAGCATCAGTTGACAAAGGGAAAGACCCAATGTCTTCAATATACATATCATGAAGGGATGCATGGGGAAACGAAGCCCATGTTGAAAGGCTTTGACATAAACTCCAACTTCGTGATTGCTAGAAAGATGAACACTCTCCTCCGCATAGGGCAATCTAATCTGGTAATCGCACCTCACATATATTTTTTGGAAATCATGGATATGATTAGCCCCCACTCGAGAGGCTTGGCTAGAAACTAGATCAGGTGCGACATCCTCCCCTTTATCCTTTCGATGAACAGAAGCCGAGATTCCAGCACAGGCACGAGCAGAGGAGGAAGCCATCGTCAGATATTGAAGTTCAATTCAAGGATGCCAAAGATGAAGAAGTCTTTTATCTCTCTCCAAAACTACCTTATCAAGGTAAAGGTATGTCTACTGATGATCAAAGTTAATCTTGTCATCAAGGGACACGTGTCGATAATCTGAGCATGCCCGTATCTTGGATCTCGAATCGACGCGACGTCCGAATCAGAAGAGTGAAATTTTTTGCTCTTAAACTCAAATACTCCTGCATCGACTGTTGTGCCTCATTAATGAGATATCACGTCGCTTGACCTCAACTGGCTTATCATCTGAGCCCAAGTGACGGGGGCCATTGCTAGATCATTGGGCCGACACTCGAGGGAGGAAGAAAATAGTCGCTAAAAAGCTTATAAGGATAGCGTCGGGGCCCATTGAGCCCACGAGGCACATGAAGGATATTAGCCGTAAATTCGATCAAGACCCATATGCCATATGCCTATTAAGGTTCCATTGCTTAAGGAGGCAGTTGATAATGGGCTCATAAATGGTGGGAGGAGTGGAAAATGGTTATGGCTATTTATGAGGAATAATCGTGCCACTATAATTGGTGACCGATATTCCCCAACGTCACTGAATAGACACTTACGTCTATAAATATAAAAGAGACAAACAGAATAAAGGACAGACTCCAGAGGTATGAAACACATGATACTCTGACACTTGATCTCTCTCCACTCCTATATTTCTTCCTCCATATTAGCTTGAGGTGACAGACTCAAGACGAGCACACATGGGTCGATCTTGACAGCCCCGAGCTTTTCTTAAGTCTCGAACTAACTTAAGCATCAGAGGGAATTTGGGTCGGAACCCGGATCCGACCCCTCTGACGATTTTTGTGGTGCAGGAAACTCGAGGCTCGACCCAACAGGAAGGTCGAACGGTCGTATCGATCGACCGAATGATCGATCGAGCTCCAGCCAAGCACTCTCTGCTCAGCCTTCATCGACCCCGGTTCTACCAACCTAGGGTCCCATTTCATTAGCTAACGAGGCTCCACCTCGACAGAAGAGTCCACATCAGCTCCACCTGTAGTTTGGCATAATCCATCCGTCAATAAGGACTCTTCCTCATAAGAGTCATAACCTATGTCTCTGGAATTTTCAACCAAAGACCTTGGAAAAAATTTCTTGCCAATTTTATTAAGTGGCAAACGGCTAGCCAGTTCTATTCGAAATTTATTTAGGTGTTCTTGTTTTTTTATAGATTGCTTCTATCAACTCCAAACATCTATTATACAAATGAAGACATTTTTCCTAATATGACAAACTAATAGGACAAAGTATTGGCCTAGGCTTTGCCACATCATCATGGTGGGGCCACTTGGGATGGGAGGGATTTTGGGCTTACTTTGGGGTGTGGCTTTGTGGAGTTGGGTTAAATGCCACCACATTCCCTTGAATTGCAAGCTTGCTATTAGGTGTTTTAATGCAATTTAGCATATGCTTTTCAACCTTTTACACCACTAATTCCCATAAATTACAAGTTTTCCATCTAGAATTTCGCGTTGTCTCCAAAATTCTGTTGCAATTAAACCTCTAAATTTCCACCTTTTAACCCCCGATGATCCCACACACTCACCCACACGTCTCAATCCTTTTCGATTTCACGCGTGCACCGCATCCTTTCTGGGGGGGTTTGCTGCGTGTACTATGTGCATGAGTTATTTCTAGTCTATATTGCAATTGAAGGCGTTTGTCCCAGTCACAAGTTGACTGGGACAACCGATTGGCTCTGGGTGCACCACCTTATCTCGGTGGGGCCCAATGGTTGGTGGGTGTGGTTTTGGGCTTGGGTATGGGGTGGGGTTTTGGCGATTTTTTTCTTTTTAGTCCTTGCTTTTCATCCTTTTGCCCCCCAACGCTCCTCACTCACTCACACCCACGTTTTTTTGCTTTGGCCCCCGCTTCTCTCCGCATTTGCGCTCAGGCGACGACTGCCTTCGTGCCCTCCAGGCACGATCATGTTATAGCCTATTATACAAATGAGGGAGGTTTTTCCTGATTGGGACAAAATCAGTTGGCAGGGTTTGTCCCATGTGGCAAGCGGAGGGTGTGCCACCCCATCCCCTTACATGGGAAGAGAGGGTGGGTGCAATTTGGGGTGTAGTTTTGGAGACCCAAAACAAAAGCACTCATCGTTCCCCTTAATTGCAAGCTTGCCATTACTTTTTAATAAAGCCTGTTACGACCTCAAGATCGGCCAAGCTAATCTAGGCCCGTGTTTGCAAAGTCCAAGTCTTAGCTCATCAAATCTACACAACTAGGTCCAGTTCGCCATGTCTTAGAGAAGCTCGCCATGTTCTGGAGCAGCTCGCACTTACGAAGTTGCGGACCCATCAATCAAGTCAAGGAGAAGGAGCTCTTCGGTGAATCGCACGATCTACCCAACCCGCCTCAGAAGCAACTCGCCTACCTCTCCATCCAAGCGGAGCCCGCCCCCGGAGGAAGACGACACGCCACTAGCAGTTTCACTACAGACAAGTCTGACAAAAGCGCACATGGCCGCTTCCCTACCTAACCGCCTGCCAAAAGCGCGCCTAGCCGTTTCGTCGCCAGATAGCCTGACAAAAGCACACGTGACATTAACGGCTCTGACGGCCTGACAAAAGCACGCCTGACATGTTCGGCTCTGATATCCTAAGCTGGGCCCCTGACACTGCCAGCTCAGCTAAAGCAACCGACTCCAGCAGCCTATAAATACCCCTTCTCCTCCAACGAGAAGGAGGCTGGCTTCTCTGTAAGACTTCCTAACACATCTATCTATACAAGGTCAAATATCTTCCACATATTCGTGCCTTCGACACCAGCTCGCCACACAAGTGCTGATCTGCCTCTAAGATTGCCTTGGGTGTTCAACGCTCTCCTTACAGTCACTCGCTGACTTAAGCATCATAAAGGATACGAGCTAGCTCCCAGCCCCGCCTTTTTGACGAGTTGTTCTCCTCGCAGGTAGT
Source organism: Scilla litardierei (assembly GCA_030789695.1). Lineage (NCBI taxonomy): Eukaryota > Viridiplantae > Streptophyta > Magnoliopsida > Asparagales > Asparagaceae > Scilla > Scilla litardierei. The sequence continues at coordinate 485,302,090 of CM061142.1, read as the reverse complement.
TCGCTTCAGCTACCGGCAGTTGAAGCAACCTTGGGCGATCGACTCCAGTAGACGGGCGACTTACTCCAATTGAAGGGAAACCTCGGGCTTTTCATCTGTGAAGCGCCCTCCAATCATGATTAGCCTCGTCTAACTCCCAAAACATGTAATCATTGTACCCGTGATTCTCATTTCAATACAAATTTAGTGGTAGTGGATTTTACCCGCAACATTTGGTGCCGGCTGTGGGATTCAAGGGTTACATCCATGTCAGACCCTACACAAAGTAACCACAGTCATCGTAGCGGTAAACACCCCATGCTCGAGGAGGTCCCCTCTCCGAGAAGGTCCCTCCGAGAGAAGCACTCCCTGAGGGGCCAAATGGCGTTTATCAAAGCTTCGAGATCTTTGACAAAGTGATGAAGGACTCGGTGATGGCAAAGTCGACAAGGCGGCCTCAAACATTAGGCCCCTCCCGACCATTCAACGTGAAGCGGAACCTCCTCCCGAGTTTGAAGAGGAAGCGGCTGCTCGAAGGAGACGCTTCGACGAAGAGGAGTTAGCCGCGCTGCAGAGGCGCCTCGAGGATGATGAGGTGGCTGCTAGGCAGAGACGATTTGATGAGGAGGAGCCCGTGATACAGAGACGGATGGACGAAGAAGCAGTTATCCGACAGCAACGGTACATTGCCGCCGTAAGAGAGAGGATACACTAGAGGAGCTTGGGACCCCCTACCCTTCCATCAAGATAGTTCGGGAGCACATCCCTCAGGACCAAGAGGTGGAGAGTTGCTCTCGCAAAAGGACACCAAGCCCTAGGCACAGAGAGCACCCTTGTCAAGGCCGAAGCCCCCAGGCTCAGTGCATTTCCCCAAGGCGTAATGATCGGTGGGGACAGGGCCGAGATCGAAGCCCGGTCCCCAGGGAACAGAGGAGGGACTCCCCTGAGCGCCGATGTGGCTCACCTGGAGTCCGAGGTGGCGGAGACGCACCAGCACCCCCCAACATACTGAAGAAGCCGACCCACTGACGCGAAGGGTGATCTTAACCCTGATATCGCTTAGGTGCAAGCTCCCCCTGCTGGTATTGTATGACGGCTCGGGTGATCCATTCAAACATGTACAGCAATTTAGGCGGGTGATAGAGATCCAATGAGCGGACGATGAGCTCATATGCTACGCCTTTCCGACGACGTTGCAAAAGTTCGCCTTGAAATGGTACAACAACTTGTCGAACAGATCGATTGACTCCTTTGGCGATCTGTCCCACAAGTTTCGTATGCAATTTCGAGCGGGACAAAGAAGGAAGAAAGCTCCTGACTATCTGTTTACGATAGTCCAGGAGGAAGGAGAAACCCTCCGAAGGTTTCAGCGGCACTTCAACGAGGAGCGTGTCAGCGTGGCGAGCTCGGGGACAACCTAGCCATAGCAGCCTTCAAGAAAGGGCTCACCAACCACAGTCTGCACAAATCCCTCCTCCACGACCTGCCAACAGACCTTGATGCTCTCTTCTCCCGAGCGGACAAGTTCATGCTCATTGAGGAGTCGCTGGGGGTAAAGAAAGTGGTGGGCCGGTCGAGCGTCTCAGGGCTGAGCCTTGACCACTGCCTAGGCTGAGGCAGGATGACTGCCCCCGAGGGCGAGATCAAGAGCGATTCCAAGGGTACGAGCAAGGAGGCCCCCAAGGGAAAGATTGACTTTGACCTCTGAGGGGGCTCCACGCTCCTAGGAACCTTGCTCCGAGGAATGGACCCGCAAGAGCACAGGAGGAGGTGCACTACACCAGGCTCAATGCCCCGCTAGCTGAAGTAATGGCGACGGCCAGGTTGGGTGGGTACCTCAAAGACCCCCCAGAGATGAAGGGGAGGTCAACTACGTGCAATGCACAGACGTACTGTCGATACCACCGTGACCATGGCCAGACACCGACCACCGCTTTGCTCTGAAGAGAGACATAGAGCGGCTGATCCAGGGTGGCCTTCTTCAGAGGTTTGTCGACCAGGAAGGACAGGGGCGAGAGGGATGAACTCTAGCAGAACCAGCCCGGCCAGCCCATAACGCCGAACTGGTAGCCCATCCTATCACTGGTCCGATCATGCGCATTGATGTGATATGCGGCGGGCCAACCTCAGGTGGAACTTCGTCATCACTGAGGGAGAATGACGCGAGGCAGGTCGTAGTGGCGAGCACCGATAATGGGGCAGAGCGAAGAAGGGCAGCTCCACCCCCATCTCTTTCTCCGACGAAGATCTGGAGGGGGTCGAGCCGCCACATGACAACACCATCATCGTCGAGGCACTCATTGGGCTGACAGTGGTGAGCAGACTTTTGGTGGACACCGATAGCTCGTGCGATATACTGTATCTGTCTATGATTCAAAAGATGGGGTTGGACGAGGCAAACCTGAGACCATGCATGGGCCTGATTGTCAGTTTCACTGGCCATTCGGTGCCCATCGTCGGAACGATCGATCTGCCCATCACCCTGGGGGAGAGGCCGAGGATTGTTATGCGAGTGACACAGTTTGTCGTAGTTAACGTGCCCTCGGCTTACAACGGCATCATAGGGCGGCCCTGCCTGACGGCCATCAAGCTCTCCCCTCACTGCTGCATCAAATGGTGAAATTCCAGACCCCCTTTGGGGTCGGACGAGTGCGAGGAAACCAGAGGCTCTTGCGAAGTTGTTACATTGGATCTACGCGACCGGAGCAGATCGAGCAAGCCTGGTCCGCCGAACTCCTCGACGGTTAGGAGGATTTGGAGCATCAGCGACCAACCCCGATGGAGGGTTTAGATGAGGTGCCGCTGACGGAAGAGGCGGACAGGATGGTGTCGATCGGCACGAAGCTGACTGCAAAGCTGAGGGCAGGGCTGATCGACCTCCTCAGGGCATATGCAAAAAATTTCGCATGGTCGCTCTCTGATATGCTGGGAGTCGATAAGGCGATGATCGCCTATGAGCTGTATGTTGACCATGAGCCCTGCCTGGTCCGACAAAAGAAGTGGAGCGCGGGAGAAGAGAAAGCGCGGGCGGTAGGAGAAGAGGTGGAGCGGCTTCCCGAGGCCAAATTCATCAGAAAGGTGAGCTACACTAACTGGCTCGCCAATGTGGTGATGGTGAAGAAGCCCAGCAGCAAATGCTTCACCGACCTCAATAAAGTCTGCCCGAAGAACAGCTTCCCGCTTCCAAGAATCGACCATCTGGTGGACAATACCTCAGGGTATGAACTCCTAACTTTTATGGATGTCTTTTCAGGCTATAACAAGATACAGATGGCGACCCACGATGAGGAGAAGACAGCGTTCGTCACAGACCAGGGGACATTTTGCTACACCAAAATGTCTTTCGGACTCAAAAACACCGAGGCAACCTACCAACGAATGGTGGACAAGATCTTCCATCCCCAGGTCGACAAGAACCTGGAAGTCTACATCGACGACATGCTGGTGAAATCGAAGGAGGCTGAAGATCATCTCGTCGACCTGGAGGAGACATTCCAGAAGGTTCGGCGCTACAACTTGCGGCTCAACCCGGCCAAATGCATATTTGGCGTCAAATCCGGGAAGTTCCTGTGTTTCATGATCACCAAGCAAGGAATTGAGGCTAACCCCGACAAGATCGCCGCCCTCGCCAACATGAAGGAGCCAATAACGATCCAGGACCTGCAGAGGTTAAACGGACGGATCGCCGCGCTTGGAAGATTCCTTTCAAAGTCTACAGAGAGATCACTCCCCTTCTTCAAGATACTTCGAAGGACCCTCGCTGGGAAGAAGGACGAAAGAAAGGTGGTGAAGTGGGACGACTCCTACGCATGAGCCTTCGACGAGTTGAAGGCCTACCGGCAAAGCCCGTCGCTGCTTGCGAAGCCTGAAGAAGGAGAGAAGCTCGGCCTCTACCTCGCCACAACTGAGGAAGCTGTGAGCTTGGTCCTTGTGAAGGAGGACGGGGGCATCCAGACCGGTCTATTATGCCGGTCGGGTGCTCTAAGATGCGGAGACCCGATATGACCCCATTGAGAAGATGGCCTATTGCCTAGTCCTGATCGTAAGAAAACTCCGACCCTATTTCAAGGCGCATACCATTGTTGTCTACACCAATTCGCCGCTGGAAAGGAACCTGAGGAGGCTGGAGAGGTTAGGCCAGATGCTGAATTGGAGTGTTGAGCTCAGCGAGTTCGACATATTCTACAAACCAAGGGCAGCGATCAAGGGGCAGGCACTCGCTGACTTCGTGGCAGAATGTACTGTGGGGGAGAATGGCAAGGCCCAGCCCAAAGGTCACCTTAGCACAGCACCCCAGTGGCTCGCCATCGAAAATCCTCCCTCTACTTCCACCCAGTCCGACGGCGAGCAGTGGGTCGTCCACGTCGATGGATCGGCCACCGTATCGAGGAGCAGAGCCAGCATCGTGATTGAGACTCCAGAGGGGAGCCTGTTGGAGTATGCTCTCCGCTTCAATTTCTCAACGACCAACAATGGGGCAGAATATGAGGCCGTCCTCAACGGCCAAAAGCTCTGCCAGGCGCTGGGGGCGACGAATGTGCTGCACATCAGCGATTCGAGATTGGTCGTCCAGTAAATTGATGGAATCTTCGAGGCAAGGGAGGAGCTGATGAAGCGATACCTGAGATGCGCATGCATCGAACTTCTCAAATTCAGGAGAGCAGTGGTTCAACACCTGCCAAGGTCGAACAACCTCCGCGCCGACACCCTCTCAAAGCTAGCTTCGTCTTCTCCGACGGTGATCGAGAAGGCCATCTACATAGAGAACTTATTGACACCAAGCATTGAGGAGGGCGAGTTGATGTGTGTCGATCGAGGACGATCGTGGATGGATCCGATCATCTCCTACCTAAAGACCGGAGCCCTACCGGAGGATAGGCTAGAGGCACGAAAGACCGAGAGACGGGCTTTATCGTTCGTGATCTTAGGCGACGTACTCTACCAAAAGCGTCGTGCGAAGAACGACGTATTGTCCTATTTAAAGTGCCTTGGGCCGAGGAGGGCTGAGGAGGCCATCTGAGAGGTACATGAAGGATTCTGCAGGAATCATCATGGTGGCCATACTTTGGCACACAAGGCAGTCCGGCAGGGCTACTATTGGCCGACTATGCTAAAGGATGCGATCAGCTTCGTCAAACGGTGCGAGGAGTGCCAGAGATTCTTCAAGCACACCAAGGCTCCTCCCTCCGACCTAATTCCGATCCTCAGCCCGGTCCCATTTGCCAAGTTGGGCCTCGATATCCTCGGACCATTCCTTCTAATGGCGATCGGAGGATGGAAGTACCTGGTTGTCGTCGTCGATTACTTCACCAAGTGGATAGAAGCAGAGCCCCTAGCATGCATCACCTCAAATGACATGAAGAACTTCATCTGGAAGTCGATCATATGCTGCTTCGGGATACCCCGCTCCATAGTGACAAACAACGGGATGCAGTTCGACTCCACGGACTTCAGGGAATTTTGCTCAGACTGGGGCATCAACCTCCACTTCGCCTCTGTAGCGCACCCGCAATGCAATGGCATTGCTGAAGCCGCGAACAAATGCATCCTCGAACCCCTGAAGAAGAAGGTCGACAACACTCCTGGAACTTGGCCCGACGAGCTACCCGGCATCCTTTGCTCTTATCACACCACTTACAAAGCTTCAACTGGCGAGAGCCCCTTCATGCTAGCTTATGGAGCGAAAGCCATCGTCCCAGTGGATGTCGGCGAGCATTCTCTTCACCTCCAATATTTCGACGAACAAGCAAATGAAGAAGGCCTCGACCTCAACATCGAAATACTTGATAGGGTAAGGGACCGTGCGCTAACAGGTCTTATCAAGTACAGCCAAAAAATGGCGAGGTATTACAATCTCAGGGTGAAGAAGCAAAGCTTCAGAGTCGGAGACCTCGTCCTCAGGGACGCCACCTTCAAACCCGAGGTTGGCCGCCGCAGAAAGCTTTCTGCCAAATGGGAGGGCCCCTACAAAATAGCAGACGTCGTAGGACCCGCTACTTACATTTTGGCAAACATGGAGGACGACAAGCTAGCTCATCCATGGAACGCCCAACACCTACTCAAGTATTATCAATAAAAATTGTAATTTTATGTATTTGTAACCACAACATGTTGTTTGAATAAAAGTTTCAGATTCCCCCAAGATAGAAAGCGCCTCCCTAAAGGTCACCATAGTCATCCGGAGCGGGCTAATTCACTACAAGTAAATTCTTGTGTTTTCGTTTATATATATGTATTATGCGAACTAAATTTACAGCCCGCCATTCAAACCGGAATCATAACTGCGGGGTCGGCAACGTCTACTTTATACCCGTAATCCTGAAAACCTCCGGGGTAGTTCGCCACCCAAACCGGAGTTATAGATGCGGGGTAGCTCGATCTCGTAATCTTGAAGATCTCCTGGGCAGTTCGCCACCCAACCCGGAGTTATAAATGCAAGGTCGCTCGATCCCGCAATCTTGAAGACCTCCGGGGCAGTTCGCCACCCAAACCGAAGTTATAAATGTGGAGTCTCTTGATCCCGCGATCTTGAAGACCTCCGAGGCAGTTCGCCACCCAAACCGGAGTTATAAATACGGGGTAGCTTGATCTCGCTATCATGAAGACCTCCGGGGCAGTTCGCCTCCCAAACTGGAGTTATAAATGCGGGGTCCCTCTATCCCGCGATCTTGAAGACCACCGGGCAGGTCGCGATGCAGCTACCCATAGTATGACGGGGTCCCTCGATCCCGCGATCTTGAAGACCACCGGGGTAGGTCACGATGCAGCTACCCATAGTGTGACGGGCTTTGCTAACCAAACTAGCCAGGGGCTTGAAGAAGGGTTCTGCTCGAAATTCGCCCTCAGGAAGACCACCGTGGCAGGTCGCGGTGCAGCTATCCATAGCGTGTCGGGCTTCGGTAACCAAACCGACCAAGGGCATGAAGAAGGGTTCTGCCCGAAATTCACCCTCAGGAAGACCACCGGGGCAGGTCGCGGTGCATCTACCCATAGCGTATTGGGCTTCGCTAACCAAACCAGCCAGTTGCTTGAAGAAGGGTTCTCTCCAAAATTCGCCCTCAGGAAGACCACCGGGGTAGGTCACGGTGCAGCTACCCATAGCGTGCTGGGCTTTGCTAACCAAACCGGCCAGGGGCTTAAAGAAGGGCTCTGGCCGAACTTCGCCCTCAGGAAGACCACCGGGGCAGGTCGCGGTGCAGCTACCCATAGCGTGCTGGGCTTCGCTAACCAAACCGGCCAGGGGCTTGAAGAAGGGTTCTGCCCGAAATTCACCCTCAGGAAGACCACCGGGGCAGATCGCGATGCAGCTACCCATAGCATATCGGGCTTCGATAACCAAACCGGCCAAGGGCTTGAAGAAGGGTTCTGCCCGAAATTCGCCCTCAGGAAGACCACCGGGGCAGGTCGCGGTGTAGCTACCCATAGCGTATCGGGCTTTGCTAACCAAACCGGCCAGGGGCTTGAACAAGGGTTCTGCCCGAAATTTGCCATCAGGAAGAACTCCGTGGCAGTTCGCCATCAAACCGAAAATATAAATGCAGGGTCGCTCGATACCCGCGATCTTGAAGACCTCCGGGGCAGTTTGCCATCAAACCGAAAATATAAATGCGGGGTCGCTCGATACCCGCGATCTTGAAGACCTCCGGGGCAGTTCACCATCAAACCGGAAATATAAATGCGGGGTCGCTCGATACTCGTGATCTTGAAGACCTCCGGGCAGTTTGCCATCAAACCGAAAATATAAATGCGGGGTCGCTCGATACCCGCAATCTTGAAGACCTCCGGGGAAGTTCGCCATCAAACCAGAAATATAAATGCGGGTCGCTCGATACCTGCAATTGTGAGGATCTCAGGGGCAGTTCGCCGCCCAAGCTGGAGCTACAAATACAGAGTCGCTATATACCCACGATCTCGAAGATCTCTAGGGCACTTCGCCATCCAATTGAAAATTGTCAATAAGGGGTCGACCACGTGTGACGCCCTCGAAAGACCCTGGAGGCGATCTATCTCCACAAAGAGCTTCGCCAACTCAATCACACTCAAAACTCTACAACATTCCGCTTCTCCGGGGCGTTAGCCACTTCCAAGCAGAAAGTTGGGGGCATACACATAAAGGCAAGAAATAGCGACCAACAGCAACACAAGCACAAACAAGGCGAACCGCCAAAGGTATATTTCATTGAAAGTTCAAATTTACATTTACATCAAAATTCCTACATTAGGTCCCACTCTTGGCCCTGAGACCGGCATTTCACCTGATACACTCCCCCAACTGCCTTATGACGCTTCCACATGGGCCCCAGCTTCGGTCTCCGCTGGCTACATCGCTGCTACCTTCCCCTAATCTTCAACATCACCGCTAGCCTGGTCACTGCAAGCCTAATCGTCGCCAGGCAGACCGACTTTCCTAGTTTCCTCTTCCTCCTCGCCATCCGAGGCCGCCATCAACGCAAAAAAGTCGATCTCCAGCCCAGGATGCAGCTTCTTTAGCCTCTTCCATGCCTTCTCGAGGCCCGCTTGGAAGCCATCTTGCAAGCTCGCCTCCCGAGCCTCCGCCATGGTCCTGACCCGGATCTCCTTCATAAGGGGGAGGAGCTCGTCCTTCTGGTACATAAGGATGGCCTCCGTCTTCGTGGCTTCGACATCGACCTCCCTCAACTCCGCCACCTGGTGCACAAGCTCGGCAATCTCACAGCCCTTCACCTCCAACTCCACGGCATGGGCTTTCTCCAGATCGACCCTTCGGGCCTCTGCCTCCTCCAGCTGCTGGCTCAAATCATCCGACAGCTTATATTGCTTCTCCTTCTCCTCCAGCTGGGCCGCATGCACCTTGCAAAATTCGTCCACTTTCGCCGATCTCCTCCTCAGCCTCTCAGCGACCTCCTTGAGCTTAGTGTCCTTCTTCTGTAGCTCGTTGGTGGCCGCCTGGAGCTCCGCCTTCTTCTGACTAAGGGCATCCTGGAGCGCACCCATGTTTGTGTGGCGTTGCAAGGAGGTCATTACCGCCACCGCCTATAAGAGCAAAATAATACATGAGCTCGCATGAAAGAATGCAGATTGACGACCTGGGTTGGGGAAAACATCAAACATGCATGTTGTGCCAGATCGTTGTGCTGCAGAGGCACTCAGGACCAACGGTGTACAGGGACTCCCGATCCCTAGGCAACAGACTGTCCTCTGCCAGACGGGCCGCGACCCCGGCATCCTCGAACAGTGACTCCTTGGCACCCACTGGGTAGCTCGGCCCGTAGAGCTCAATCTTCGGGATCGCCATGATCTCAGCCTTCTTTGTTTTGAAGCAGGCAAGCGCTTCCTCGCAGTTAGGATGTCGCGGTGTCCTCGAGTCCGGCTTCCCCGGCTTCCTAGAGGGACATCCAAAGGGCCATCGGTCGACCCCAGTAGCTTTGGCTTGGGCTGACAGGCCCGGGGGCATGGTGACCGCCAGATTGGCCGCCGGATCTTCCACTGCAATGGGCTTGGCCAAGCTGCCCGACGCAACCTCGCTCGCACGAGGGGAGGGAACGGCTACTACGGGTGCCTTCTTCTTCGGCCTCTTTCTCCGATCTCATCCTCAGTCTACACAACGAACGCCTCCCCTGGCCCTGCTTCTGCCCAGTCTTCTTCGGTGCGTTCTTCGACACCGCCGCCTTGCCTTTAACCGTCGATGCATGCCTTTTGGGCGCCGACCCCTCGGCCGACGCCCCCTCCATGGCCATCCTCATCAATTCTTCCCTCGACAAACTCATGTCTGTACCTGCAAAAAGAAGAGATTTCAGGGTGAGCAAATACGAAGAAGATCGCTTAGATTGATGTACCTTCAGGCCAGATGTGGAGGGCAATCTGGTGCTCCTTGCCCAGCTTAGCGTGCAGTCGGAGATCGCTGGGGATCTCCATCAGAATCTTGGAGATCTCCATATCCCGCCCCTTCAGAGCCACCTCCCTGTTCATTTCCGGGTTCACCTTCCCCCAGTTCGACTGCAGAGCTAAGTCCGTCGGCGTCGATATAAACACGAACTTCTCTTTTCACTCCCTCACTTTGCCCAGCATCTCAAGAACGAGATTCCGATCCCTCCTCGCACTGACATAATAGTTCGTGCCTCGCTGCTTTGCTTCAAAGAAATGCCGAAACAACGGCAGGGTCGGATTTATGGCACTACCGAAGCAGATGACTAGAAACCCCATCATGGCGCTAATCGAGTTCGGCATCAATTGGAAGAGCGGAAGCTCGAGAAAGTGCAGCATAAGCAGGAGGAAGGGGTGGAGTGGAAATCAAAGTCCGAGCTCGAAGGTTGGGAAGTAGACCCCGACTTCGTTGTCCCTGGGCGAACAGACCCGCTCGTCAAGGGTAGGGAGGCGAACATCGTAAGGCGACCGGATGTACTTGGAACGAATCTCGGCGCGGCTGATGTGCTTCATATCGGGTGCTATGGCCAGGATCTTCGCATGAACCATTGCCATCGCCCTGCCGACGGTCGGCCTGGGGCCCCTCTTTTTGGTTTTCTTAGGGGCCGTCGAACGTCGAGGGGATGGCGGAGGCTGCTTCCCACTCCTCCGGCCAAGACTCTGCCATATCTGTCGACAATGCCTGCTCCTCCGCCCCCTCGAAGCTAACATCGACGAACTCGTCGAAGTTTTTCTCAGCGTGTTTATTAGAAGAAGAAGACTCGGATGAAGCCACCTGACAAGAAGAAAGAGAGAATACCTAAGAGAGATCTCTGAAGCACCGACAAAGCGAGATTTGCTGCGAGCGCTCGAAGACGAAGACCGAAAGGAATTTTGAAATTTGAAAGCAGGAGCCTTCAACCATTCCCCCCTTCCATGTTTTATAAAGGACATCGGCCAATCTCAGCCGCTGAGTGTGGACCATGTGGCGAGATCTGTAGCAGTGTCGTCGCCTCAGCTTCTCCCCAAAGCCGTACGCGGCACATGTCAAGTCCCAATCGACGGGTGCCTCGATCTCTCCCCTTCGTCGAATCGTCATGATGACCCTAGAGATCCTGCGGTCATCTTGCATTAAATGCTACAGCTGTCATCCAATAGAGCGAAGCGCGTCATCCGAGCCGATCCGAACTTCCCGTCTCGGACTCGAATGACGGGGGTAATTGTTACGACCTCACGATCGGCCAAGCTAATCTAGGCCCGCGTTTGCAGAGTCCAAGTCTTAGCTCACCAAATCTACACAACCAGGTCCAGTTCGACATGTCTTAGAGAAGCTCGCCAGGTTCCGGAGCAGCTCGCACTTACAAAGTTGTGGACCCATCAATCAATTCAAGGAGAAGAAGCTCTTCGATGAATCGCACGATCTACCCAACCCGCCTCAGAAGCAGCTCCCCTACCTCTCCATCCAGGCGGAGCCTGCCCCCTGAGGAAGACGACACACCACCAGCAGTTTCACTACAGACAAGTCTGACAAAAGCGCACCTGGCCGCTTCCCCGCCTGACCGCCTGCCAAAAGCACGCCTAGCTGTTTCGCTGCTAGACAGCCTGACATTAACGGCTCTGATGGCCTGACAAAAGCGTGCCTGACACGCTCTGCTCTGACATCCTAAGCCGGGCCCCTGACACCGCCAGCAAGCTAAAGCAACCGACTCCAGCAGCCTATAAATACCACTTCTCCTCCAATGAGAAGGAGGCTGGCTTCTCTGTAAGAATTTCTAACACTTCTATCTATACACAAGGTCGAATATCTTCCACTTATTTGCGCCTTCCACACCAGCTCGCCACACAAGTGCTGATCTGCCTCTAAGATCGCCTTGGGTGTTCGACGCTCTCCTTACAGTCACTCGCCGACTTAAGCATCGAAGAGGCTACGGGCTGGCTCCCAGCCCCGCCTTTCTGACGAGTTGTTCTCCTCGCAGGTAGTTCGCTTTAGCTGCCGGCGGTTGAAGCAACCTTGGGCATCGACTCCTGTAGACGGGCGACTTACTCCAATTGAAGGGCGACCTCGGGCTTTTCATCAGCGAAGTGCCTTTCAATCGTGATTAGCCCCGTCTAACCCCCAAAACCTGTAATCATTGTACCCGTGACTCTCATTTCAATGCAAATTCAGTGTTAGCTGATTTTATCCGCAACAAAGCCCAATGCTCCTCCATTTTTCCCATATTTACATGTTATGACATCTTTCTTTTTTCACTTTGCACCCTACGTTTTTTGCACTTTAACACCTATTTTTTCCCTCTACCTCCCCCCCCCCCCCCCCCCCCCCCCCCCCCCCCCGGGTTTGGGGTGGGGTGTAGGCACTTTGCTACCCTCAAAGTTTTTTTGCAGTTTAACCACTTTTACCCCCAGATAATGACCACACCCCCCCCCCATACTTCTCTCTTTTTCGGTTGCATGCAGGTCCCTCCTCCTTCCGACAATATACACATACACACTTCTCGTTCTTTTGTCGGGTTTGCACGTGTAACGCATCTGCGTGTGGGTTTTTTCTGGGTCACCGTGTACTATATGCACATGTTATTTCTAGTCTATATTACAAATGATGGTGGTTGATTAGACATTTGTCCTATGTGGCATCCAAATGCCACGTCTCCCCTAAAAGCAAAATCCCCAAAAGCACTGTTATTTACATGTTTGTCATTGCCTTTTCATGGACCAAAAAATCACATCTTCCCCATATTTATGGGTTTGCCATTGTCGTATGTGACACATTTGTCCCATGTGGCAAGGGGTCGGTGTGCCACATGGGTATGGGGTCGGTGAGGTGTTGGTTGTGTTGTTGGGTGATGTGGAAATCCCAAGCAAAAGCCCACATCATTCCCCTTATTTGCAAGCTTGCCATTGCTTTTTCATAAAAACCTAAATGTCCCTCCCTCTTCCCCTATTTACGGGTTTGCCATCGCCGTTTTTTCAGTTTGACCCCTTGCGTTTTTTGCACCTTAACACATCCTTTTCCGCCTTTTACCATGGACGATACTCACACGCACCCACAATGCTCTCTCTTTCAGTTGCGTGCGGTTCCCGTCTCCTCCCGACAATGCCACCCACACACACTCTTCTCGTTCTTTTGTCGGTTGCACGTATGCACTGCACATGTGGTTTTTTCCGCACCGTGCACCCTGTGCACGAGTTATTTCTAGTGATCAAATAAATCATCATGTGGATAACGGTCTAATATTACTGATAAGAATAAATCAGCCCGTAGTAGTTCGTTCTCCCTCAGTAATGGAGTACAACTGGAATTTATATCTGATAGTGCTTGTTTACGAGCTCTCCTCGTGAATGCTTCACTCCTATAAGCAATTTCCCTTGGTCGATAATGTGTTTTCACATGACTAACGAATGTTTACGTTTTTATAGGATCAGCAAAACACCTTCTAATCACATGCTGTGTCAGAATTCCGTATAAAATAAGAAAGTCAGTCAGCATATATTTTTTGGGTAATTCATTGATGGTTATGGAAATACTAGAAATAACCAGTGTACACATTGCACGGCATAAAAAAATCCACACAAACAGTATGCAATGCACGCGCGCAAACGAAAAGGTGTGAGAAGTATGAACGAAAGGAGCAAGAACGGTGTATCTATGTGTCAGTATCGTCGGAGAGTAAAGGGGGAAAAAGTGCTCGAGCTGTTACTTAAAATTTAGGGTGTTATTTGAAATTGTGATTTTTAATGACCGGTGATAACTTGGGGTTTTTAGGGTGAAAAAGGGTTTGGACGGTGAGGTGGATGTCACATATGGACGATGTAACATTACCACATGAAACAATATGGATTCAAGTATACCTTCATGGTCCACTATACATATAGATAGCCCACACAGACAACCAACTTGATGGCAATATGTCGTTCTTACCTTTGCAGTGTGTATTATCCATGGCATGTAACCTGCACTTGATTCGACGACACCACCAACCCACACTCCTCTGAGACCTGGAATAAAGGTTGGCCTTCGGTATATTAAAAAAACAATATATCCCCACCCGAAAAAAAACCAAACCAAACCAAAACAAAAACACACTATTCATTCTCCTATGGCATTCGAGAAAAACGAATACTAAACAACAAAGTCTCATCTCCATTTAAAATTTTAAAACAATGTAATAACCGCTGAACAGAATCTCGTCATTGAACTCTCAATGTTACCATCATATTCAACAATGATCCATTGCCTAATGATGAAATATTATTTTATCATGTCACAAGCCTTTCTCATGCAAACAAGTATAAAATTTAGTTCTAGCCGCAAAAACAAGCATTGAGATGAGCTTCTGTCACGAGCCTCCAACCGGCCATGGGACTTCACTGATGACCCGCCGCCGCCTTCTTTTGAGACTTTGCTTTCGCCTGAATAGAAGATAAGAAACGCGTTAGCCCGGTAATCACGAGTTTACCTCATGCCTAGTGCCGTATTCAGTTCTGTTAACAGCCCATTAAACCAAAGCAATCCACAGTAGTCATACATAATATAAACCGTATGAACGGCACTTTTGTGATGGACCATCTAGTACTTGGTCATTTTATGATGGACTTAATGTAGAAAAGGTGGCACCTGATCCAATGGATCAGGTGCTAAGACATTAATCCCATTTATGATATGTATATCCTCTACGCGATATTATGGGTTCATGTTATTGTTTCAGTGGCATTACATAGTTCAGACACCTGTTTCCTAAAGGAGTGTCTTACATAAATCTATCGAGAGAACTAGATAAATCAGCAGTCAATATAGAGAAAATTAAACAAATTGGAGGGAAACATATCTTTTCTTGATACATTTTTAAATAAAACATTGTGGTTCCATGTGATTTATGGGTTGTTTGGATCCGCAAAAACCCACACAGAAATGGGTTTCTGAGGGGTCCAAACCCACATGAAGGTGCTTTTCTTGGCAGCCTTCCGAACAATTTTCCCAAAAAGTCACCTTTTTGGATTCCATGTTATATTTTTTAAGATATTGTATTCAGATTTTTTGGAGGAAAAATCATGGAAATTTATTATTTAATTAGTTAGAGAGGAATCTTTTCTCCCTTCTATTTTAAAAATTGGTTTAGTTAATAATAAAGGGTAATCATTTCACACAATGTCCATAAAGTTAATTCTTTTCTTTTCTTGTGAAACAAATAAGATTTTTTTTTCAGAATCACATTTCCTTTCACGTGTTTTTCAAAAAAAAATCGGAAACAAACAAGGAAAAGAGCTTTTTTTCATGAACCTCCCAAAAATGCATTTCCTTAGTTTCCGAAAATTTTCCGAACCCCATTTCCTGGAGCCAAACAGGCCCCCTACAGGAAACAATCGGAGCCTACCTTTGTCATAAAACCTCAAGATTTCACATCAAGTGAACTTGTGAAATGAAGTGTCATGATTTATTCCCTCCGAAATAGTTTTTTTCAAAAGGACTCTGATTCAGATTAACAAATGTAAAGCTGGCAATCTTCAACTCCAGCCAGACTTTTTACAGATGACTCGATAAAGTAATTGGCCTGTTTAGCTTCTGATAGGAACTCGACGAAACTGAAAATTTATTGGAATTAAAACTGAATTTTTGATAGATAAATAGACTACAAATAAGAGGTAACCTTCTCTCCCAAGACGCCGACTGATAAGGGACGTCCGCACCTTCCCCAAAGAACATGAAGAACTTTCTCTTCCTCACAAAATCATCAAAATATGCATCCCTAGGACCGGCCGGATATCCCCCTGTTTATAACCTTCTAATTAAATGTCTAATTATCCAAATACCACTACTTTAATAAAACACACAAAACACCCCTAAATAGGCCCCCTTTGGGCCGGATTTAACAATACTCTGCCCCCGAAAATCCACTGTGTCTTCAAGGTGGTGCATGAAGTCGCTGGCGGTCCTACTTCAAGTGTGAGTCGTCATCCATCCCGAGATCTTCATCCTCCACGACATCCTCCTCGTCATTCCCGGCTATCAGCACTTGCAGCTTGCGCGCTCCCACAAAGGTGCCCAAGAGTGAACCTCTCATCACATCTGAAACACAGTCCATTCTGCCTCTTCTCCCTTATTTCGGCGTCAGTCATCCTCCGAAACTGACCCCTTGCTGGCGGTGCACTGCTCTTCTCTATAGTCTTCTCAATACTCGCCTGATCTGCACATGTAGCTATCTTCTGTTCTCCAGTCACGGTCGGAACACTGCGAAACCTGGTCCACTCCAACCACCTCTCGCTCTCTTATACTCCAGCTGGTAGTCCTCTACCATCTGAGCATACTCAATGGCCTCCATCAGGCTCTGAGGCTTCTGCATGCGGACCGCTGCTCGAATAGTGGCCTTCAGCCCCTTCATGAAAGTGCTCTCCATCATCTAGTCAGACACCCCCACGCACATGTCCTGACAGTGCCCCGAACCTCTCATGATAGTCCCTCACGGTGCCCTCCTGCCTGAGTGCCAGCAGCTGCTCCCTCACATTCCCAGGATGTGGATCTATGAACCTCTCCGTCATCTGGTCCCTGATCTCCTACCGCGAGTGAAAAGGACGCCTCTCATCCTTACACTGGAACCATGAGATGGCCTTCTCATCCAGACAAATCGCCGCTGCCTCCAGCTTCTGCTCCTCTGTAATGCGGGAGACCCTAAAAACCTCTCTGCCCTGTAGATCCACAACACTGGGTCCTCTCCAGGGGCGGAACTACATGGAGATTGCCCTGGGCAGCTGCCTAGGGCAAGAAATTTTATAAAACATTAATATGCAGCCATGGAAACCAATGGGTACACAGCGCAGGTGGTAAAGAGCGCGCACAGCTTGGCTGCGATCCTGGTATCAAACCCCAGCTTCTCCATTAAATCTTCATTTTTGTGGTATTTTGTAGTTTTTTGAATGTTTGTTTGACTTTACTTTCATTTCACTAAAGCATATTACCCCACTAACAATGTAGGGATTACAAGAGGCTTAAACCACTATTCTATACTTGTTTAATTTAAGTGAGAACATTAACACTTTAGGTCCTTTTTATAAGTGCTATTAATAAATCACTTTACTGGGCAATGGTTGGAATTTTTCACTTTTTGATGGCAAGAATGCCTAGATAAAAACAGCCTCAAAATCCCTTTGAAAAGCCAACACATGAATAAACGATAAAACTTGGGATAAAATGGAGATGACTTTGACATTAGTGACGTATTTGTGCTAGATCCAAAGGTTTGATTGATTTGTAAAGAAAGTTATGTCAAGGATATTACGACCAGTTTGGTTAATGTACCAGGAGTTTTGGAAATCTTGATGAGACAAAATGTTGAATTTTCCTTTTGAAAAGGAAAGATTTTGTTTTTTTTTTGAAAATCGGGTTAGAAAGTTGATTTTGAAACAAAAATTGGGAGGCTATAATATTTTTTGTTTGAATAGTTGCAATAAATTGGTTATAAAAAACAGAAAAAAGAAGAAAATATGATTTGTTTTTACTGAAAGGACTAAAAGGGGAATTAAATAAACATCTTATTGTTTTGTATTAATGTCAGTTCCAAGCGGATCCTACCCACAATCCACAAAAACCCTGCGCATTGTGGACCATATCACAATTTCTCTTCCTTGGAATCGTGAGCAACCAAGCCCACCATATTTTAGCTCATTTGGACATTTGCTAGCTGAATAAAAACTAATTAACATGCTAATATTGATGATTACAATCATTTCATGGTTAGCAACTTTTCTGATGATTAATTTTGCCCAGGGTAAAATAAAATCCTGGTTACGCCACTGGTCCTCTCCCTCGAAGACAGGCATCTTCAGCTTCTGCAGCCTGTCCATATTGAATGTCCTCTGGTCTCCTCGTCCCCCGCCGTGTCTAGGCTGGTGGTAGTGTTGCCACCTCTCATGGTGCCTCTCATAACCCCCATGTTGGCCTCCATCAAGGAAACTGTACCCCCACGTGGGCCTCCTCCTTGACCCACATGTCCTCCCCCACCGTCGCCTCCAAATCTGCCCTCGTGCTCCTCATGGAAGTCTCTTTAACCTCCCCCAAAGTCTCTAGGGCGTCCCTCATGGGTGTGGGGTGGACGTCGCCATCTGTCATTACTATACCGAGGGTCGGGTGGGTCCCGAAACCCTCCTCCATCATCCACATACTCCTGAAAAACTCCCAGGTCAAATCTATCGTCGAAACCACGCTTCGGGTCCTCCAAATAGGGTCGATAGTCACTGCGGGGCTGAAACCAATCCTGCCGTACGCCAAAACCCCATGGGGTGCTCTCTAGTCGACGGGGCCTCGGCGGCCCTGAATTGGGGCCGCTGGGCCCTGTCGGTGGTCACCGAGGCCCCAGCGGCCCTGCCACTGCTCGGCAGGGCCCGCTAGGGCATGCTGCTGCTTTGCCGGCCCCCAGGGCCCCGTGGGAGGGGCCCAAGAGCCTGTCAAGGCCCATGGGGGCCAGCGACTTCCTGGGTTGTTGTCGTCAGCCCTCCTGCTTGTTGGCGCAGCCGCCAGGGGTTCCTGCTGGGGCCGTCGACCTCCTGACGATGTTCCGCCAGGTCCAATTCGCTATCCTCTGGATCCGTGAACCTCCAATCTTCTGATTCCTTCGCCATGTGCTTCCCCTTGTCCAAAAGTGGCTCCTTTGTCGCTGTTTTAGGATTCGCGTTCCCTCCTTTTAATTGCGCCGAGATCTCACCAAGTTGGAATATGATTTGGGCTAAGGCATCGCGTGTTGCTTCAATTGTCCCCCATGATCCGTTAGGGTTTCTTTCATGCTCAAGATCTCGCCCTTAATGCTCTCGATCTCTCCCGTGAATTTCTCCTCCACCGCATCGATCCGACCTTTGGATCTCGTAGCCGCCGCCATGGATCGAAGTGCTCTGATACCAAAATGATAGGATTTGGCAAAATCTGAAAGTTTATTGAATAAAAACTGAAATAAAATAAGATAATGGGCTACAATCAAAAGAGTAACCTCCCTCCCAAGAAGCGATTAATACGAGACGTCCACACCTTCCCAAAGAACTCGAAGAACTATCACTTCTCTCACAAAATCATCAAAATATGCATCCCTAGGGCTGGTCGGCTATCCCCCTATTTATAACCTTCTAATTAAATGTCTAATTACCCAAATACCCCCTACTTTAATAAAACACACAAAACACCCCTAAATAGCCCCCCTTTGGGCCGGATCTAACAGCTTCATCTTCAATCCTTAAATCATCATGCAACTGAAATCATATTTATGGTACAGACCCAATTTGCAAAAAAGTAGCAGACAATTAAGCATTCAACCCTACTCTTTATATGCCCTTTCGTCCTATCGGCAGATTTTTTCTCAAACTATTTTCCACCAATCTCTGAATGCTAGTATCCTCTTTTAAAAAAGGAAAGCTTGATGGAGCACCACACATTCTACCTAAACAACTTCACATCCTTTATACATATGAGGGTGACTTGCTATGAGCTTGTCCCACGTGGCAACGTCCCCCTCAACTGTGGGGGAAGCCCCCCACGCACATAAAAAAAAATTTGGCCCCCCTCCCACTTATTTTTATGCATTTTAGTCCTTTTGGCCTTCGTATTTGCGTGCTTGGTCCCCTTTTACCCCCCCCCCATGCTGCCGACACACCCACACCCACAGTTCTCGCTCCTTCTCGGTTGCGAGCGTGCACTGCGCCGTGTTCGTAGGAGATTTTTTTCTCCGTGCACTTAGTGCACTGTCAATTTCTAGTCTATTATACAATAAAGGAGGTTGTCCCATGTGGCAATGTCACATCGCCATCGCCACATGGGACAACCTCCTTCACATCACCCTCCACATCACCCCCAAACACTCAAAAAAAGAACCCAAAACACACCCATGTTCAAACACCCAAAAACTCGGTGGGTCCCATTGGGTGTGGTGTTTTGGGCTTTGTTTTGGGGTCCTTTCACCACCCGACGATACCGACACACCCCCACAATTCTCACTCTTTTTCGGTTGCATGCGTGAACCGCATACTATTTGTGGAGTTTTTTTTGCGACGTGCACTGTGTGAACATTTCTCGTCAGGTTTCATGAAATTATCCCATAGTATGTGATGCGATCATTACTTACGAGAGGAGGAAGTGCAAGCACGAGGTTCACGAGCCACGGAAGCCCAATGAGTAAAACTGCTAAACACACAACAAGTCATGGAGAAATTACTTTATGCACTACAAGGAAGGAATAAAAGAGGCCAGCAGGCCCTAGCTTTAGTCATGGACATTTTGAGTGATTGTTTTCTTTTCCTAGAGGGTTTCCATAAACCCTAGAAGAGGCTTAGGCTTTTCCTAACAAAAGCTAAGAGAGTGATCTACTCTCCAAAAAGAGATCCACTATCTTGTTTTATTGTTCTTAGTTCCTCAATTGAATAAAAATTCCTCCTTTTATTCCATCAAAACCCTAGTCTGTATCAATTTGGTATCAAAGCTTCAAGATCTGATGGCGGACACAAGATCCAAGACACTCGATGAAAGGCTTAATGCGGAGATCGCAGAGAGGAAGGAATCGGATGATCGCACGAAGGATCTGGAGGTTCTGAATGTGTCGTTGGAGAAGAAGATCGATGAGAGCGCCACCAACACACTTTTTGCGGCGATCATTAAGAGGCTCGATCAACTAGAAGCTAGATCGATCCGGGAGCGAAGGCGATGGCAAAATCAGATCTAGATCTACACTCAGATCTGGTGACGAAGGCAACAACTTCACAAAAAGGGAAGGAGAAGCAAGGAGAAATCGTTGAGGAGTTGTTTTATGATTCCGAGGAAGAAGATCTAAACGTTGGGCATGGCGGCAAGGGGAGAGAGCACTCCGAAATCAACGGGATCGAGGAGAACGAAGATCTGGGAGGTCGGTGCATCCACAGGGACGCCCCGAAAACCCTAGCGGGCCGCTAGGGCAACCGCAGGCCCCTGACTGCTCGCCAGGGCACCCGTTGTCCCCTGGCGGGCTGCCAAGGGGCCGACAAGCCACATGGACTTCTTCGAGGCCGTAGGGGGCTGTCTGTGGTTTCGTTGGCCACATGGACTACTTCGAGGCGGCAGCGGCTTATGGCGACTATCGAGAGGCCGATTTCAGGGAAGAAAGAGGTCGGACACGTGAGCCAGAGTTCGAGTACGCTCGCTATCATAATGATGGGGTATGCGGATGAATATGATGACGGTGGACACGAGTGAAGGGATGTTAGGCGACTAGCCAACGATATGGCTAGATTTGGAGACCCCTACAGGCAGCAGCACCAGGATCGCTATGGCAGAGGGAATCCTCGTGCTGATGAGCGGATACGAAAGCTAAAAATGCCCTTCTTCGAAGGTAATGACGCATCTGAGTGGATTTACAAGGCGGAAAGGTATTTTGAGTTGACACGACTGACGGAAGCGGAGAAGCTGAGGGCGATCAGGATCTGCCTAGAGGGAGAGGCCTTGTCATGGTACAGGTGGAGGGAGCAGCAAAGACCTGTGATGACCTGGGACTAGTTCACGGAGGTCATGTTACACCGCTTTAAGGCGACTCAGGGAGGATGTGCGTATGAGCAGTTGCATGCCCTAAAGCAGTATGGGTCTGTGCATGACTACATCAAGCAGTTCGAGGTGCTTGCGAGTAGGGTGCGCGGGATGCCAGCAGAGTCCTTGAAAGGGTTTTTCTTGGATAGTTTGAGGCCTGCTATATAGGCAGAGCTTCGTACCCTCAGGCCCAGAGGACTATTCGAGCAAATGGATTTGGCACAATCGGTGGAGGATAGACTGGAGCGCCGTACCAGAGGGACTTGGGGAGGGAATTATACACGTCCTCAGGCCGTGGCAGGTGGCAAGCAATGAGCAGCAGGAGGGACCCCCGCTAGTGCGGGAAGCCTAGCGAGGCGAGGCCTGCGGGGCCCTATAAGAGGATGACATATGTTGAGATGCGGAATAGGAGGGCAAAATGCATGTGTTTCAAATGCGACGAGAAGTTCAGACCACAAGTGTCGCAACCAGGCTCTTCAGGTGTGCGAAATATATGAGGTGGTGGTAAAAGAGGAGGCGGTAAAAGAGGAGGCGGTTGTGGAGCTGGAGTCGGGGAGTGATGTAAAGACTGAGCCACTACTCTTAGAGGCAGCAGAGGTCTCGCTCAGTTCTATAGCGGGGTTCACACAGGTCCACACTATGAAGTTGGCAGGCAAAGTCCACACTATGTAGAGACTGAGGATGTAGTGATTCTGATTGATAGTGGGGCGACACAACTTTGTGTCCCCTAAGGTGATAAAGAAGCAGAAAAAACATCTAACTAATAAGGAGGGCTTCAGAGTCATGTTGGAGAATGGCAAGGTAGAGCAGAGTAGAAGCATATGCAGGGAATTGACGGTGTCCATTCAGGGGGTGTTGATTACTTCCTGCCCTTAGCATTGGGCAATGTAGATCTGATCTTCGGGATGTAGTGGCTTCATACATTGGGAGAGACTAAATTCAATTGGAAGCCTCTGAGAATGGAGTTCCAAGTGGAAGGGAGGAAGGTGATGCTAGTAGGAGATCCGAGCTTATGTTGCTCATCAGTGTCTTATAAGACCATGGCCAGGACCCTCCAGATGGAGAGGGAAGGATTCTTGGTGGAGCTTTAGGGATTAGCAATGGCGGATGCAGTTGAAACGACAGAGGTGCCCAGAGACTTGGAGCAGATGCTGAGCAACTATGGCGACGTGTTCCAGTCTCCTAGCGGTCTTCCACCACCGCGGGATCACGAGCACTCCATCGTTCTGAATGAGAGTGTCTCCTATTAGTGTGCGTCTTTACCGGTACCCCAGGTGCAGAAGGACGAGATTAAGACTAGTGGAGGAGATGCTGCAAGCAGGCATCATACAGCACAGTGTGAGCCCATTTTCGAGCCTGGTGTTGCTGGTGAAGGACGAGATCTGGCGCTTCTGTGTCGATTACCGAGCTCTGAATAAGAAAACTGTGCTAGACAAGTTTCCTATTCCGGTGACAGATGAGCTGTTGGACGAGCTGCATGGAGCTGCGGTGTTCTCCAAGCGTAATTTGAAGTCTTGTTACTATCAGATACGCATAAAGGCGAAGGACGTGTCGAAGACGACTTTTAGGACTCACGAGGGCCATTACGAGTTCCTGATCATGCCATTTGGCTTGACAAATGCCCCCGCCACCTTCCAGTCCCTGATGAATAGGGTGTTTCGGCCCTATTTGCGGAGGTTTGTGCTTGTCTTCTTCGATGATATTCTGGTCAATAGTAGATCTATGCAGGAGCACATGAAGCACGTGAAGGTTGTGATGAAGGAGCTTCGGAATCACCAGTTGCATGCGAGCCGTAAGAAGTGTCTCTTCGGTCGGACACGGGTGGAGTACTTGAGACACATTGTGGCTACAGAGGGGGTGGCGACAGTCGGGAAAAGATGCGGCTATGCTAGATTGGCCTCAGCCTATGACATTGCGAGCCTTGCGAAGATTCCTTGGACTGATGTGGTACTATCGGAGATTCGTTAGCGGGTATGGTACTATTGCATGGCCGCTAACGGAGCAGCTGAAGGATAGTTTCAACTGGGGGAGGAGGCTACCAGAGCATTTGAGGCCCTTAAGCGGGCCATGACGACGGTTCCAGTTCTAGCGTTGCCTGACTTCGATAAGCCGTTCGTCGTAAATTCGGATGCGTCAGGGTATAGGCTGGGGGCCGTCCTGATGCAGAAGCATAGACCCATTGCTTACTTCAGCCAGGTGTTGTCTGCCCGAGCACGACTGAAGTCTGTTTCGAGAGGAAGCTGATGGCGATTTTTCTATCGGTGCAGACGTGGTGACCCCACCTACTTGACAGGATATTTGTAGTGAGGACAGATCAGCGGAGCCTGAAGTATATACTGGAGCAACTCATGGTAGCGGAGGAGCACCAACGGTGGTTATCTAAGTTGAGCGGGTACACGTTTGAGATCCATTACAAACCCAATTTAGATAACAAGGCGGCAGATGTGCTATCTCGCAGGGATAAGGGGTATATGTATTGGCTCTGTCGGGGCCAGTGATGCTTAGTGGAGGTTCCATATTACGGGAGATTGAGGCCAACGAGGAGCTAGACAGATTCAGGAAGCACTTACACAGGGCTCGAGTGACTACCTCGATTACTCAGTGGAGGATGAAAAGCTACTGTTTAAAGGGCGTTTGGTGATTCCACTGGGGTCGTCGCACATTTCACTACTTTTTCAGGAGTTCCACAGTAGCGCGATGGGAGGACATTCGAGGTACCCGATGTACCAGCGGATGGCACGAGAGCTTTATAGGCCGGAAATGCATAAGGATGTAGCTCGACTAGTGGCAAGTTGTAACGTTTGCCAACGTCATAAGTACCAAGCGACAACTCATGCTGGACTTTTACAGCCCTTAGCGCTACCAGTGAGGGTGTTGGAGGATATTTCGATGGACTTCATCGACGGGCTGCCGAAGTCTGAGGGATTCACGGTCATTTTTGTCGTGGTAGATCGCCTCAGCAAGTACGCTCATTTCGTGCCTTTGCGACATCCCTACATGGCGATGACGGTATCAACAGCATTTCTGAAGGAAGTTGTTCGGCTGCATGGATACCCAGCTTCCATTGTCTCCGACAGTGACAAGGTCTTCATGAGCAATTTTTGGAAGGAGCTGTTTAGGATGCAAGGGACTGTTCTCAGGCGGAGCACAGCCTACCACCCTTAGACCGACGGGCAGACGGAGGTGGTAAATATGAGCGTGGAGACCTACTTACAATGTTTTGCATCGGAGTCACCTAGGCAATGGGCAACATGGCTATCTTGGGCGGAATATTGGTACAACACCTCGTATCATTCCACAGCACAAATGACTCCGTTCAAGGTCTTGTATGGCAGAGATCCTCCGCACTTGATTCATTATAGACGGGGTGCTACACCAGTATCTGAGTTGGAGCATATGTTGGCGAAGCGTGAAAGAGTGTTGGAGGAGTTGAAGCAACATCTGAGGCGGGCCTAGTAGATCATGAAGGATAAGTCTGATAAGCATTACAAGGACGTGGAGTTCAAGATTGGAGGCATGGTATATTTGAAGTTGCATCCTTACAGGCAGACTTCCGTAGTGCAGAGGCGTAACGCCAAGCTAGCGGCGCGCTACTATAGCCCTTATAAGATTGAGGCTAGGGTGGGGAATGTAGCTTACAGGCTGCGGCTACCTCCTACTTCTGCTATACATTCAGTGTTCCATGTGTCGCAGTTGCGAAAGACAATTGGGGACCATTCGGCATCAGCTACCTTGCCCCATATGTTGACAGATGACATGGAGGTCCTGCTAGAGCAAGAAGTGGTCAAAGGGGTGCGGCAGATTCGACCGAGATCATCAGAGGTGCTGATTCAGTGGAGTGGGCTACCAGATCATAAGGCGACGTGGGAGCCTTTCGATACGATTGCCAGGCAGTTTCCAGACTTCCACCTTGAGGACAAGGTGACACTTTAGGGGAGTAATGATGTGATCATTACTTACGAGAGGAGGAGGCGCAAGTACGAGGTTTACGAGCCACGGAAGCCCAAGGAGTAAAACTGCTATGCGCACAAGTCATGGAGGAATTACTTTATACACTACAATGAATGAATAAAAGAGGCCAGCCGACCCTAGCTTTAGTCATGGACATTTTGAATGATTGTTTTCTTTTCCTAGAGAGTTTCCACAAACCCTAGAAAAGGCTTGGGCTTTTCCTAACAAAGCTACGAGAGGGGTATCTGCTCTCCAAAAAGAGATCACATATCTTGTTTTAGTGTTCTTAGTTCCTCAATTGAACAAAAGTTCCTCCTTTTATTTCATCAAAACCATAGTCTGTATCAGTATGTTATCAAAATATTAGAGTCATTTCATTCCCAATCGATCAAACCAATCTAAATCAATGCCAAGAAAGTCTTTCTTTCTACATCACATTCCAAATTCAGTTTGAATTTTCTTACTTGTCCTTGCCTTCCTTACAGATGTCCTATTTCTCTTTCAAAAGAACTAATGGATATCTTACTAATGCAGGCCAACGGCTCCAAACTTGTGTGTTCTCCAAAATTCCAATTCATAGCTTCTGCCTCAAAATACCTTATTTTTAGCCAGCTGCTCACATTCTTACTCCCAGGCTCGGTGAAAGTTCCACTAAATATCAAGGGAAAATCACTTTGTCCCAGCTAAAATTTTATTACAATATCAAAAGACTGTTTAAGGCAGTCATTTTTTTAAGCTTAAAGACAGTGGAAACATTATACTTTTGTGCATGTCATCCAATGTCATTAAATATGGGGGGAAAAGGTGACCGGGTGTGCATCAATTTGACATCAATACAGATAAGATGGTTGGGATGTCTCTATTTGGCATGAAGACAGAGAAGACAGTTGGGATATTTCATTTGGGGTTAGAGTCCCTTGGTTTGTACCAATGTTTATTTGGAATCCTTGGGGTTTGAAACCAAAATTCTTTTGGAATATTTAAAAAGTAAAAGACAAGTTAGAGGACACGCTATAATTACTTATCCACTTAAAAGATATTATACACAAGAAAATAGTTGGGAAACAAAAAATAGTTGGGAAACAAACTTATAATTCAAATAAATTCTTAGAAATTGTGAATTACAAAGAAAATTTAACTATTAACTACTTAACAGTTTATTTTGATTCAAGAAGTAGACTAATGGTATGATAATTTGACGGCTTAATTTCGGAAAAAAAACACCCCGACTTTTAACCAAAGTCAAAAAACCTCTTCATGGTTTCTGATCCATCAACTTGCCCTCCTAAAGTTTCATCAGTTGATCAGTTCTACCTTTTCTGTCAATTAATGTGGCCATGTGATGTCACGTGATCATATTTGGTTTTCATCTGACCAAAATACCCCTCTTCATATGATTAGAAGCTAAGCCAAAGAAGTAGGTCTATGACAGATCCTAGGGCTTGTGTGTAGGAAAATGGGGTTTTTAGTGGAGAACAAGAGAAAAGGGGGATTTTTGTATTGATTTCAGATCTGAAAATAACAAGGATAAGCCCCAATTCGAGATGGTGAGATCTCCTAACTTTCTATTCGAGAAGAAAGTCTAATTCTCCAAAGAAGACACCTTAGTCTTAAGGTTTACAATCTCAAAATAAGCATGGGAAACACAATTAGGGCCGGCCACTACCAATAACACACAAAAGTGCAGTTTTACACAAAAGCCCCCTTAATCTACGAATTTGCATAAAACCCCCCTAATTTATGAATTTGTCCAAGAAGCTCCCGCACGCCTCCTCCGTATGTAAGTGATAATCGCATCATTATTCCCACACACAACCCCATCTTGTCCTCAAGGTGGAAGTCAGAAAACTGCTGATGGATCACATCCCGAGACTCCCACGTAGCATCATAATCGGGCAGTCCACGCCGCCTGATAAGCACCTCCTGAACTCTTGCTACACTCTAGCGAACACTCATGACCTCCCGTGGCTCCAGCAGTACATCCATGTCCTCGGTCACGGTGGGTGGAAGAGTAGGTGACAAAGTGTGGTCTCCAATAGCACGTCGTAGCCGAGACACGTGAAACACCGGGTGAATGATGAATGAAGCAGGCAGCTGTAGGCGATAGGCCAACTTCCCAATCTGGGCCACCACCTCAAAAGGACCATAATAGAAAGCCGCCAGCTTCTCGTTGCTCATATGCGCCACTGTCTTCTGTCTGTACGGCAGCAGCTTCAAATACACCTTATCGCCCACAAATTCACATCTCTCATGTGCATGTCTGCCCTGGTCTTCATGATCTGATGTGCTCTCAAAAAGTTTCGCTTCAGCTCCTCCAGCATCCTATCTCACTCCTCCAGATGCTCCTCCACCTGAGACACAAGGGTCTACCACGGCTGTAGTGTATCAAATGGGGAGGGTCGCAACTGTAAAGGATGCAAAAAAAGGGTGCTCTGCACCGCCGAGTGGTAAGAGGTATTGTACCAGTATTCCGCCCACGCAAACCACTTCGCCCACTGCTTCGGTGAATCTGATGCAAAACATCTCAGATATGTTTCCACGCTCCTGTTTACCACCTCCGTCTGGCCATCTGTCTGTGGTGGTACGCATTGCTTCTCCTCAAAGCGGTCCCCTGTACCTTGAATAATTCTCTCCAAAAGCTGCTCAAGAAGACATTGTCTCAGTCAGATACAATGGAGGCAGGAAACTCGTGCAAGCGAACTACTTCATAAAAGATGAGGCTACCGTCACTGCTGTGTATGGGTGCCATAGGGAAATGAAATGTGCGTACTTATTGAGGCAGTCCACCACGACAAGTATGACAGTGAAGCCCTCCGACCTCAGTAACCCCTCAATAAAATCCATACTAATGTCATCCCAGACTCTCTCTGGCAAGGCTAATAGCTGAAGTAGTCCCGTGGGGGCCATCGTCCGATATTTGTGACGCTGGCAAATGCACACTCCGCTACTAGATGCGCAATGTCCCTTTTCGTCCCTGGCCAATACAGCTCCATGGCCATCCTCCTGTAAGTCTGCTGCACCCCCGAATGACCCCCCCACCGAACTGCCATGGAACTCATGAAAAATTGTCGTTATATGGGAAGCCCCCCGCGGTAGCACCAACCGCCCCTGGTACAGCAGCCTCTGGTCGCTCAGTGTGTACCCCGGATACTCTGTGGATCCCCGATGCAAGGCCTCACTTATCACAGCCAACCACTCATCAAACTCTATCTTACGCGCCAGAGGCTCCCAGTCTAGCAGTACCGAGACAGAAATCGCCGCCACCTCTGATACATCCTCTCTGCGAGGCAAGGCATCTGCTGCCTTGTTCCCCAAGCCTGGCATGTACTAGATCTTGAACTGATAGTGCACCAATTTGGAGAGCTACTTCTGATGCTCCTCGGTAACCATGTGCTGCTCCAAAAGGTAATTCAGGCTCTGCTGATCAGTCTGTACCACAAACATCCTCCACAACATGTAAGGGCGTCACTTCTGTATAGATAGTACTATCGCCATCAGCTCTCTCTCATATAGTGACTTCAGTCGTGCTCGGGCTGACAGCACATGGCTAAAGTAGGCCACCGGCCGCTGATCCTGCATAAGAACCGCCCCCAACCCATATCATGACGCGTCTGTCTCCGCTACAAATGGTCTGCTGAAATCAGGCAGAGCTAGCACGGACACATTCGTCATCGCCTGCTTCAGGGCCTCAAATGCACTGGTCGCCTCCTCTCCCCAATGGAAACTGTCCTTCAGCTGCGCAGTTAGTGGCCAAGCAATAGTATTGTAGCACTGGACAAACTTTCGATAGTACACTGGCATGCTAAGAACCCTCGCAGGCCCCCACAATGTCGTGGAAATGGCCACTCCAACATAGCAGCAATCTTCGACCCATCTGTTGTCATCCCCTTTGCTGAAACTAAGTGTTCCAAATACTCCATATGATGATGCCCAAAAGCGGCACTTCTTTCTGTTGGCATATAGCTAATGCTCCTGCAACTCCTGTGATAGATCTGGAATAGAATCTGAAATTTATTGATGAAATAGCAACAAAAAGTTAACTTTTGGCTACAATTATAAGGGACAACCACCCTTCCAAGACGCCAATAGAGAGGACGCCCGCACTCTTCCCTAGAATTCCCGCACAATGAGCAAATTCGACATAGCCTAGGGCCGGCCGCCGCACCCCATATATCCCAATGCAAAAAATATTACAAGTTTACCCTTTTTCCAATAAAATAATAAGAATAAGTCTAAAGGGTGTGGAAAACGTTCCTGACTCATGCGGTCGAGCCTCCTCTTCTGGTGCAACGTCTCGAATAAGTGATGAGCCCATCACTACTCCCCCCAAAAGAACCATCTTGTCCTCAAGGTGGAAATCTGGAAATTGTTGTATCACGACGCCCGCTAACTCACAGGTGCTCTCGTGCTCCGGCACGCCCGCCAACTCCCAACAATTCCCGCTCTCCAGTGCACCCCCCTACGCACCCCCTCAACTCCTCAAGCTCCAAGATGACCTCCATATCCTCAATCAATGTCTCTAGAAGTGAAAGGGAATGAGTATGCTCCCCAATCGCCTGGCGCAGCTGGGACACATGGAATACCGGATGAATGACCGATCCTGCAGGCAACTTCAATCTATAAGCAATTGGTCCCACCTTGGCCTCTACCTCAAAAGGCCCGAAATATCTAGGAAAGAGCTTCTCATTTCTTCGATGAGCTAGGGACTTTTGTCTGTTAGGGCGCAATTTCAAATACACCATGTCCCACATGTCGAATTGTACATCTCTGCGGTGTAAGTCAGCCATCGCCTTCATGACCTGCTGAGCTCTAGCCAAAAGAGCTTCAGCTCCTCCGAAATCCGGTCTCGCTCTGCCAAGTACTGCTCCACATCTAATACAGGCGTCATCTCCTGCACATAGTTCAGCAAGTGTGGAGGGTCCATACCATACAAAATCCTTAAAGGCGTCATCTGAGCAGCAGTGTGATAAGATGTATTGTAACAATATTCTGCCTAAGCCAGCCAACGGGCCCACTCCTTCGGGCTCTTTGAAATGAAACACCGCAAGTAAGTCTTGATGCTCCTGTTGACGACCTCAATCTAGCCGTCTGTCTGAGGATGAAATGTGATGCTCCGCCTCAAAACTGTCCCTTATAGTCTGAATAGCTCCTGCCAGAATCTGCTCAAAAAGACATTGTCCCTATCAAAGAGAATGGACTTTGGCAGCCCATGTAAGCGGATGACCTCCCTCAGAAACAAATCTGCGACCAAAATTACGCTGTAAGGGTGCCTAAGCGGTTTGAAATGTGCATACCTGCTGAGGCGGTCCACCACAACAAGGATAACTATGAATCGCCTAGACTTAGGCAACCCGTCTATGAAATCCATGGAAAGATCATCCCAGACTCGCTCTGGCAAGGACAACGGTCGCAATAAACCTTCCGGGGACATCGCCATATACTTGTGACGATGGCACACGTCACGCTCAGCCACCATCTTCGACACATCCTTCTTTATACCCCCTCCAATATACCTCTCTAACCAATCTCTGATAGAACTTGAGGACCCCAGAATGCCCGCCCACGGCACTGCAATGAAACTTCTGAAGAATGTCTGGGACGTGGGTGGGATGTCCTCGGGAGCACCAGGCGCCCCCAATATACTAATCGCATATCCTGCAAGGCATATTCTGTGTGATCCGCTGACTCGTGTAGGAGTCCCGCACGAATGCCTACCAGCTCCTGGTCCCCCTTGACCTCCCTCTATAATGGCTCCCAGTCATGTAGCACTGACACAGATAACGCCGTCAAATGAATATCTTCATCCCTCCATGACAGTGCGTCTGCAGCCTTATTCTCCAGCACTGGGCGAAACGCTATCTCGAATCTGTACCCATTAGCTTCCTCAGCCACTTCTGGCGCTCCTCTGCTACCATTCGCTGCTCTAACAGGTACTTAAGACTCCTCTGATATGTGCGCACTAAGAAGCTCTGTCCCAGCAAATATGGCCTCCATTTCTGAATAGAGAGGACTATGGCCATCAACTCCCTCTCGTAAACAGACTTCATCCTGGCCCTCGCTATCAGTACCTGGCTGTAATAGGCAATAGGTCGATGCTCCTGCATAAGCACCGCCCCCACTCCATGCCCTGACGTATCTGCCTCCATAACAAAAGGTATAGAGAAGTCTGGTAGTGCCAACACTGGTACGATAGTCATGGACTTTTTCAAGGGCTCAAATGCTCGTGTCGCCTCGTCACTCCAAACAAACTGGTCCTTCTTAAGCAGCTTCGTAAGTGGCCAAGCAATTGTACCATATCCCTGCACAAATCTCCTATAGTAACATGTGAGTCCAAGGAACCATCTCAGCCCCCTAAGTGTGGTAGGGCGCAGACAGTCCAGCATCGCCGCTATCTTTGCACTGTCAGCTGCTACACCCTCTGCAGACACGTCCCAGGTACTCCATATGTGGCTGTCCAAAAAGACACTTCTTCCTATTTGCATACAGCTGGTGGTACTGCAACTCCTGAAATACTACCTGCAGATGGTCCAAGTGCTCCTCCAGGGAACGACTGTACACCAAAATATCGTCGAAAAATACCAAGACACATCGCATAAGGTAAGGACGGAATACATTATTCATCAAAGCCTGGAGGGTAGCAGGTGCATTCGTCAAACCAAAGGGCATGACGAGAAACTCGTAGTGGCCTTCATGCGTCCTGAATGCAGTCTTTGGTACATCTCCTTCTCACATCCTAATCTGGTGATAGCCGGATTTGAGGTCAATCTTCGTAAATATGGTTGTACCATGCAACTCGTCCAAGAGCTCGTCTATCACCGGTATGGAAAACTTGTCGGGCACTGACTCCGTATTCAATGCTCTGTAATCTACACAGAAACGCCAACTCCCATAATTTTTCTTCATCAACACCAGACTGGAAAAGGTCTCACACTCGGCTGGATAACACCAGCCTGGACCATCTCTGCCACCATCCGCTCAATCTCATCCTTCTGTGTCTGGGGTAGCAATAAGGCCTCAAGCTAATGGGGAACACACCCTCTCGTAACACTATGGCGTGTTTGTGGTCCCTAGGCGGGAGAAGGCCTCGAGGCTCCTGAAAACCCTCCTCAAACTGCTCCAGCAACATCTGCACATCTCCTGGAATCGGCTGCCCACTATCAGCATTAGTGCCACCCTCTCCTGCTATCGTGCGTAACTCCACCAGAAAACCACCTCCCTCTGCCTGGATGGTCTGCACTATGGTCTTCAACGAGACCAAAGCTCTGCACAGACTGGGGTCCCCCTGCAATACTATTGCTCTCACATCCTTCTGGAACTCCATCCTGAGAAACTTCCAGTTCACCTTCATCTCTCCTAGAGTCTGTAGCCACGTCATGCCCAGAATGACATCCGTAAACCCCAAATCTAGGGGCAAAAAAATTTGCAAACACATGTATCCCCTGCAATGTCAGTGCCGGTCCTCGACACACTCCTCTAATGCTCTCCTTCTTACTCGTCCCCGTCATCACTAAAACTGCCACTGTTTACCAGCTGCAGCCACTGCTGCTCTACCATGATACTGGAGATGAAATTGTGGGTAGCCATACTGTCAATAAGAACTGTCACCTCCTGCTCGCCGATCTGCCCCCTCAACTTCATGGTATGATTCGGGGTGAACCCTACCACGGAGTTTAGGAAGACATCCGCTACATCTAACTGATGGTCCTCTGTATCCTCCTCGATGGCCTCGTCCTCAACCTCAGCATCGTCATCCTCATCCTCTAGCAACAGCACTTGCAGCTTGAGCCCCGCGCACCTGTGGCCGGGTGTGAACCTCATCACACCTGAAGTAGAGCCCTTTCTGGCGCTTCTCCCTCATCTTAGCATATAAATAATCCTCCTGAACTGCCCCCTGCTGGTGGTGCACCGCTCCTCTCCCCAGACTTCTCCTTGCTAGTCTGATCTGCCCATATGGCTGCCTTCAGCCACCCTGTAGCTGCTGAAGCTCCACTCTGAACCTGCCATCCTCAACCGCTCCTGGCTCTCCTCTCCTCCGTCTGGTGGTCCTCTAACATCTGTGCCATCTCCATGACCTTCACCAGCCCCTGGAGCTTGTATAGGCGAATCCCAGATCGAATAATGGGCTTTATGCCCTTCATGAACGTGTCCTCTAGTGACTCATCAGTGACCCCTCACATTCGCCCTAAGAGTGTCTCGAACTTCTCTATATACTCCTTCACTGACCCGTCATGTCTGAGTGCAAACAACTGCTCATGGAGGTTCCCTATATGCGGCTCCCGAAACCTCTCCAATATGCGGTCATTGATATCCTCCTAGCTACGAAATGGACATCGTTGCTCCCTCCACTGTAACCACCCTAGGACTCTCCCCTTCATACATGCAGTCGTTGCCTCTAACTTCTGTGCCTCAGTCATATGAGACACAGTAAAGAACCTCTTTGCCCTATAAATCCACGTATGTGGATCATCCCCTTCGAATACAAGCAACTTCAATTTTCGAACGCTGCCATCCACCCCAAAGTGTCCATGCTCTCCTCTGCCCTCTGCATGCCTGGGCTAGTGATAATGCTGCCACCTTTTATAGTGTGTCTCATGTCCCCTCGTGGCCCTCCTCGTCCTCCGTAGTCATCCCACTCATTCCCACCACCATAGGCACCTCCCCTTCATCCACGAAACAATGGTCCCCCCTTCCATCACCTGGATTATAACCATTGACGTATGTATGTCCTGGAGGGTTGTTAGATCGCTGAAATTCATCGTCAACGCCGTAACGCTCCTGTCATTGCCTTCGACCTGATGTGCGGAACCCCAGAGGATCAGAGACATCCCCCGTGGCTGTCGGGGGCGGCTGGCCCTGTCGGGCTATCTGCATGGCCCAGCGGCCATCCTGGTGGCCCGGCGGGGCCGCTAGGTTCTCCAGTAGGGTCCGGCGACCCGGCTGGTGGCCGACAGTGATTCGCCGACCATCCTGGTGGCCCGGCGGGGCCACCGGGTGCTCCAGCAGGGTCGGGCGACCGTGCTGGTGGCCGGCAGTGGCCCGTCGGCCCTATCAGTTGCCGGAGAGGGCCGACCGGCCTGTTTTGGCCCAGTTTTGGGCCGGCCGGTCCTCCCGATTGCTTCTAGGGTTTAGCCAACCCCCTTCCGCGCTCCTACGAGCTGTTTCGCGATAATTGTCTTCCTACGGCTCTTCCTCTTCTTCTTCGTAGTAATCCTCGACATCGGAAAGCAAACCCTCGTCAATTTTCTCCTCTTTTCCTTCCCCTTGTCCAAAGGTAGCACCTTTTTTGAAGAACTAGGGTTCACGCTGTCATTTCCTTCCTTTTTTATGAGGATCGATAATTGGAAGATGATTTGCGCGATGGCCTCATCTTATTTATCTTGTATAGCCGTCATCCGATCAACGGAACCCGTCAACTTCGCCATTGATTCGTCGTTTCCCGCTAAAGTTTTCTTTACACATTCGATCTCGCCATTGAATTTCTCCTCCAAAGTCTCAAACTTGTCTTCAGATCTCGTCGATGCTGCTATAGATCGTAGATGCTCTGATACCAAAATGATAAATCTGGAATAGAATCTGAAATTTATTGATGAAATAGCAATAAAAATATAACTTTTGGCTACAATTATAAAGTGCAACCACCCTCCCAAGACGCCAATAGAGAGGACGTCCGCACTCTTCCCTATAATTCCCGCACAATGATCAAATTCGACATAGCCTAGGACCAGCCGCTGCACCCCCATATATCCCAATGCAAAAATATAACAAAGTACATGTTTGCCCTTTTTCCAATAAAATAATAAGAATAAGTCTAAAGGGTGTGGAAAACGTCCATGATTCATGCGGTTGAGCCTCCTCTTCTAGTGCGCCGTCTCGAATAAGTGATGAACCCATCATCCTACAGCACCACCTGCAAGTGCTCCACATGCTCCTCCAAAGTATGGTTGTAAATAAGTATGTCATCAAAGAAGACCAGCACAAACCTCCGTAAGTAAGTGCGGAAGACCGTGTTCATCAAGGCCTAGAATGTCACAGTTGCGTTTGTCAAGTCAAATGGCATGACCAAAAACTCATAGTGTCCATCATGTGTCCTAAACGCCGTCTTGGGAACATCCTCTGTCCTTATGAGAATCTGACAGTACCCCAATTTCAAGTCGATCTTCGAAAATGTAATGGTGCCATGCAGCTCATCTAGCAACACGTCAATCACCAGGATCGTGAATTTATCTGGCACGGTCTTCTTATTCAAGGCCCGGTAGTCTACACAGAAACGCCAGCTGACATCTTTCTTCTTCACGAGCAAGACCGGGCTAGAGAATGGACTCAACTGGATCACCCCTGCATGCATCATCTCCCCCAACATCCTCTCAATCTCGTCTTTCTGCACCTGAAAGTATCGGTAAGGTCGCACACTGATAGAAAAACTTATCCCTCAAGACAATAACGTGCTCATGGTCTCGTGGCGGTGGAAGACCATGCGGGGTCTAAACCCCCCCTCAAACTGGCTAAGCAGCTCTTCCAACTCTGGAGCCAACTCCTGCTCTCCCCGCTCACCGTCCCCCTCTACGACAAGCCCTGAAACTCCACTAAGAATCCTCATCATATCGACTGAAGTGTTTTCGTCATGGCTCTATAAGAAACTCGAGTACGGCATAGACTAGGGCCCCCCTGCAAGACTACGATCCGTCCTCCCTCCTGATACTTCAGCCTGAGTAACCCCCAATTGGTCTTTGTGTCTCCGAGGGTCAGCAACCACTTCATTCCCAATATGACATTTGTACTCCCTCACTCCAATGGAAGAAAGTCAGCTACAATCTGAACCCCCTGGACCGTAAGGAGCACGCCTCTACATATACCACTGCTCTGCGCCACCTGTCATGTCACATGCACAACTCCAAACCTACATATGTCACTGATTTCCAGCCTCAGCCTCTCCACCAGTTAGTGGGAAATGAAATGGTGGGTAGCCCCACTATCGACCAACACCGTAACCTCCAGCTCTGCAACCTGTCCAACCAACTTTATGGTGTGGTTCGTAGTGAACCACACTACAGAGTTGAGGGAAACATCCGTCAAGTCCAAATGTGGGTGCTCCTGATCCTCTTCCTTGTCAACCACCAGCTTTACCACATCCTCTCCGTCCTCGTCGGCCACTATCAATATTTGCAGTCTACGGTCGTCACACCGGTGTCCAGAAGAAAACTTCTCGTTGCACTTGAAACACAACCACTTGGCTCTCTTCATCCGAACCTCTGCTTCAGTCATCCGTCGTACCTGCCTCCTGGTCGTGTCTCAGACCCTCTCTCCCTGCTAGCTCATGTCCCCACAGCTGGTCCTCCTCCTGTGGTCGCCTTTGACCCCCGACAGGTGCCTGCCCCAAAAGGATGATCCTCCCCAAACCCCGCGGTCTTCATCTCATGGTATGGTCTATCATCCACTATCCTCGCCAAGCTCATGCAGTCTCGCAGTCTCGTCGGTCTATAGGACCTCACCTTGGATCTGATAGTCGGCTTCAACTCCTTCATGAAGTTCCCTTCCAATGACTCTCTTGACACTCCACTGGTCCGACTAACCGGCCTCTCAAACTTCTTAATGTACTCCCTCACGGTCACATCCTACCTTATTAGTGCATACAACCTCTCAAAAGCAGTGCCTGCATGTACCTCCCCGAATCGCTCTAGCACGAGCGTAGTAAACTCCTCCCACGTGTGAAAAGGCTGGTCTTGCTGCGTCCATCGATATCACGACAACACTTTCCCCTCCAGGCAGACCCCAACGGTCCTAAACTACTCATCCGGTATCATAGAGACCTCAAAGTATCTCTCGATCTTGTACAGCCACAAGTCTAGGTCCTCTCCCTCGAAGATGGACATCTTCAGCTTCCTGACTCTGTTCTCCGCATAAACCCCTCCCGAAGCTCCTCTCCCCTGCTGATAAGCATGTCGTCGAAATGGGGGTGGCATGGTATACTATACCCATGTCCTCCAACTTTCATGTGCCTCGTGCCGCCTCCCTTATCAGCTCCTCCTTCTCCGTAGCCCCCTCGATCATCCTCGTGGTACCGTCATAGTCCTCGAACTCTGCTTCTTGTCCTTGGGGCCCTCCTTCATAGTAATCAGCTCCAATGGTACCTGAGGGCCCTCAAACCCTTCGACGAACCCCCCTCGATGCCCAAACCCATACTGCGGGTTCGCCGGAGACCTCTGATGTTGTCGACGGCCGGAAATAAGAGGATCGGGGGCCTGGCAGCCCGCCAGAAATCCTGCCTGGCCCTGGTGGCCCGTCGGAGCCCCCATGTTGCCCTGACCTGCCAGGACCCTCGCAGGGCCCTGACGAGTTGCCAAGTGTCCCTGCGGGCCCTGGCAAACTCGCCAAGGTCCGGCGAGGCCCTGGCAAACTCCTGTTGAAACTTTAGGGGCACTTTAGGGGCAAGTTTGGCTGAAAAACCATATGTATGTCTTTTGACTTTAGTTAAAAGTTTAGGATGGCTTTCCTAAGCCTAATTTAAAAAGATGCCATCATTTTCAATTAAAGGATAAATATATCTATTATTAGACACTTATTATGCCATTAAAAACATATTTATTATGTACAAAATATGTATTTGAATTTTTCCATGTCCATTAACAGCTATATCAAGTAGATAGACGATAGAAATAAACCTCAATTTCTCTCTTGCTTCAGCTTCCTCGATGATCGGCAGCTAGGCTGATATTTCAACCTGATCTTAAAAAAGCTTAGTTTTATTCCATAATTGACAAACAATACTACACCACATGCATATGAGCCATTCTAAATAAAGACTATACTTAAACGGCTATCATAATCAAATAGCTTAAAATTCAGAAGGTAATATATTGCTCAAATAATTAGTAGAAACTTACTTCTACCATGTAAGGCTGTCATTCACGCAGACGATACTGCATAAATAATGACCATTCATCTAATTGCTCAAAACAATATCTCTTCAAACATCTTTCAGTTGGAAACAGTTATCTAGAGTTTGGTGCTTATAGTCTACACAATCCAAAACATTTCCATGATTGACCTTTTTACATTAAATGTATCGGCTCTAAAATTAAACTTTATCCAAGAATATATTTTGCAAGACCTACCTACTAAATGCTACAAAAATGTAACCCAAAATTAAGACTTTGACCGTGTCAGCATCTTTCAATGGTGTATCGTTCATGCCCGCTCAGAGGTTTGCAACCAGGCTATACGCTGGCCCACCATCAAGTCAATATACTACTAGTCTGATCCTCATGATCAAGTTATGGTTGCATAAAATATCTAAGAAAATGTTTGAATGGATAACATTACCCATCAAGTATCAAGAAATCTTTTGCACCAATTGGATGGAATCAGTTTCAATATCAAACGAAAGGTACCCGCCATTCTACATGATAACAGAAGCTCTGACTGCACTATTGGAAACTAAATGGTTTCCAGCTAAGAACACAGCTAAGAGAGCAACATTCTGAAATATTCAACCTCTAAAGGGAATCAAAAGATAGTTTTTACGATCTATCATGTCCCTTAAGCAATATTTCTAAACTTAGAAAGGAAATGAAACAGCCAATAAATTATAGATTAGATTCCTTGTCTTCCGATTTCTAAACACATCATTTTTCATCGCCAAAGCTATTGACGTTTATTCTCTGCTTATTCATGGTGAAATTAAGAATAGGTAAACTTGACAGTTCATTCAAGTCAAGCAATATGATCTGAAAATAATAGTTGTAACTTTCATCTTTCTTTGCGGCCCTGTAGATCTAAGCTAAGTCCAAGCTAGACCAATAAAACATGTTAAATTGAAAATCTTCCCCAGACTTAGTTTCTAAAAGAAACTTGCAAACAGAAAAAAAATTACATTAATACATCTCTATGTAGAGAGCCCAAAAATGAACTCAAGCAATTGAGACACCAAATAGAGCCTATGAAGGCCTCTGCGCCTCCCAATTAGCCAACCTTTAACCCAATTGTTTATTCCAAATGGCCCGACCAAATTTTCATTATTCCAATGTGAATTTTACAATTTGATTATCTTTTCAAAGATAACGACTTGTTACTGTTCATTCAGCACGAATTTTGGACTTGCATAAAAAAATTCAACTGACACAAACACATTTTGGGCTGCGGTTAGCAAATGAAAATGCGGCCATATCATAATCTCTAGCTAAATTAGTTCAGTAGAACTTAGTTTTCCCAGCTACAGAAATAAAAGATATGCAACAAGAACAACACGAGGTACCCTTTTCCACACTGACAAGAACCAACAATATGTTATCACAAAAAATGTAATACGTAAAAACCTACTGATTATTTAAGAACTACTTTGTGTTGGGTACCATCAAGAAACAAATATGGTCCTTTTAATTAAGTCCACCCAACGCAAAAATTTTGGAATTAAATGAAACCAAACCAAAACTAGCGGATAGATACCCAAAATCGAAACAGATTAGGTATTCAAATTGCGAAAAGCATCAAAATTCACCCCAGATCAGACCAAATCGAGATCTGAGATAAATCTCTAATAAACAGTTAAGCGATAGATCCAATACCTTGAGATAAGATAGCTTGAAGCTACCATAGACGACTCCAAAGGTCAGAGCCGAAGCACGAGCCACCTAATTTTAATAGAGAAATCAAAGATCTGACCTTACGGAAAAAGAAAAACACAACCGAGAAAAAAATAAACGAAAAAAAAAGGAATCAGAGAAATAAAATAAAGAGAGAGAGAGAGAGAGAGAGAGAGAGACGTACAAAAGCTAGAGTGCTGACACCGGAATAAGGTCCTGGAACTGGAGCCATTAATTGATCAAAGAGCGAACCGAGGAGAGCGGCGGAAGCAAGCAGGCAATTGAGTTGAAGACGAAGAAGAAATAATAAACCCCAGAATTAGTCCATGAGAATTGCTATTTGCATAGAAACTTTTGCTGAGTTTACAGATCACTTATTTACAATTTTGCCATTAAAAAATGTTTTGCTCAGTTAACAGACCAACTTCTCCCTCATCCCCCTTCGTGTCGACGTCCCCCTTCTCCACCGCCCCCGTCGAGGACCCTCCTCGCCGCCATTGCCTCCCTTTGCCGGCGGAGAAGCAGACGTGGAACTGTGGCGACGACCGCAGTGGCGACGACAGTCTTTTGGTGGATGAGGGAGAAGAGGAGGGCGGAGCGACAGTGAGGGCAAAGCAATTGTGGGGGAGCTGGCGGGGAAGAGCGGATCACGACGCTGGCTGGCAAGCTCACCGTGGTGGCTGACATGATGGTGGCCGAGATGCACACTGGGGCTTGAGCGTGATGGCGGTGTAAGGACAATCTACCTTGCAATACTAACAACAACATACTCTAGAAGGGGGGTGAATAGAGGTATGTCAATAAATTGTACGATTAAAATTTAACTTGCAAATGCAGAATAATAAGTGCACGAGGAATTAATCAACCCAATTAATCCAAACTCAAACACAAGATTTTATCTTGGTTCCCCAAACTTGGATACGTCCAGCCACACCAAATATTCACTATAATCCTACACAGTGTAGTGAATACAATCCCTACACAAGGGATATCCTACACAAGCGATTTGCCCTACACAAGGACTCAACCTACCCTACACAAGAGTCTAACTCCCACACAGAGAGAAACTAATTCCCACACAGAGAATTAGGGTTATCTTACACAAGGACACAATCACCATTACAAGGGTTAAACTCCCACAAAGAGAGTGACCAACTCCCACAAAGAGAGTATCTAATTCCCACAAAGAGAATTAGGGTTTTAAGAAAAAAAATGAAACAAATGACTCTTACATATGCCTTGAAGAGATGAACTTACTCAATGAAGTATGCAATGCATGGACGAGAATCTCCAAGTGTTGAGATGAGCTTGATTTCACTTGGAGGATTTCCCTTGAGAGCTTTAATGCATGAAGAGAGAAATGCTCATGAGAGGGAAATGGGAGAGATTAGGAAGTGGCTTATTTATCTCTTAAAGATTAACAATAGTTCCAAGAAGTTCTAATGAACTAAGCCCATTCCTATTTATAAGATCCCCCAAAACGCCATAAAACCCAAGCTAGAAGCCAAGAGAGAGAATCTGTAACGGCTAGAATCTGGCAATTTACGGTACAGACAGTAGACTGAAGAAGGACTGACAGTCGACTGAAGAAGGACTGACAGTCGACTGGTCAACGTCTATAAAAATTCCAACGGCTGTAATTCTGAGCCAGGATAGGCGACTGTAGAAGACTACACAGGCGCATGTACAATGTGCAGGCACCTGAATATCCTTTAGCAGGCAACTGTCATATGGGATGAAAAAGAACTGAGAAAAACACAACTTTAGCACTAGCGCCTTCAGACGATAGATGACCAATTCTCAAGCGTCTGTAATTTGACAGGCGACTAAAAACCTCTCATCAGTCGACTGACTTGCAAAGTGGGTTGAAACCCAGAAAATGCAAGTTACGCACTTTGGCACACAGACGATTGGAGAATAAATCATAGGCGCCTGATAGAAGACATGCGCCTGTAATTTGACAGTCAGTCGTCTGTTTCTAAGAGCTCAAGAAAGAGTCAAGAAATGTTGACTTGAGCTGTGCACACCAGTCGGCTGTAGAAGGCTATCTAGGCTCATGGAGGTCATTTAGTCGCATGTCATGCCTTCATCAGTCAACTGTGTGAGAACCAAAAACTCCAGTTTGATTTTAAGGCATGGTGAACCTATTGGGATGATTTCTATGATAATTTTAAGGCTCACTAAGATGGAAAATGCATATGCATGAATGAGTTAGTCCTTTTATCAAGGCATTACAATAAATCTAGACTCAAAGAGAGAAAAGCAATAAATGAAATAATACATGGATTACATTGCTTCCCTTATAGTCCAATCTTCAATCTCTTGATGACTTGATGCTTCCCATCATCTTTCAAGCTTTGGCACCTCTTGTCTAAGCATTGGCATTACTCATCTTGATGTCCATCGTTGCACCAAGCATTTAGTCTCCAAAAATGATATTCTTAAAATGTTAACTATGAGACTAAAACATAAGAGACATTAGCAACAACATAATGTTGTGATCATCATCAAAATAATATTAGTATAAAACACCAATATCTAACAATCTCCCACTTTTTGATGATGTCTCACATTATGTAAACATAATTAAAATAAAACACAATGCTAATGAGCTCCCCCTACATATATGCACCAATTGTAAAATGAGATAAACCAATTGAAATAATAAAAAACAATGGTGACATATAATAGGCATGGATTACATAAACCAATTACAATAAAATTAATAACATTCTGTACATGCATGGTTTACATAATCCCTCATATCTCTCCTCATATGTATATCTCTCTCCCTATAAAAGATAGAAGATATGATTTACATAATCATATCTCTCTCCCCCTTATTATTGTCAAAAGGTGGACATCAAATATACAAGAAATAATATCTCGGCATTGACACTGTTAAGGCCAAAATTGACCGATACAGTTGTTAAGTCGACGAGGACGCTTCCGTTGAACTGATCCTTCGTCGGCCAAGAGATAGGACCCGTGAACGAACGTCTCTTGGTCGTAGGTGCTAGGGTCGGCCTCCACGGATGGATGCTCCCCTAGATTCGCGGTATCTCCGCGATCCTGCATCATGAGAAGATCGTTAGAGGATCAGGGTAGAGGCTTGATTGATCCCCCTCCGACGCTCAAGTTAGTCACATCAGATGAAAACATAAGGAGCTTGTTAAGAGGAAGATGATGGAGAAGGAGATGAGAGAGTATATGTTGTGTGGTACTTAGCCATTTTTAGGAGATCTCTTGTACGGCCTCCTTTCTTCCTTGGTCCTGGGGATAATTATTCCCCGCTTGCTTTGTAACTCCCCCTCCCCCTCTTTTGTGGCTACTAATTGACCCATTAATGTGATTTGAATTAGTCCGTCCTAGGAGTAACCATCCACTTTATTTCCTCAATTATTACCCCATTTAAGGCTATTAAAATGGCCCTTCATGAAGTGGGATTTTGACTAAGTCTTATGACAAATCAATTGGCCATTTTGACTTGGTCCTGGCTCATCCTCTTTGGCGGGCTTCCGGGCTATTGGGCCGTAGTGCACCACTCTTAGTGGGCCTTGCTTAATAGGATGTGCCCATGTATTCAATAATGGCCCCCACCACCAGAGTTCAACCGATTAAGAAGGTCGAGGTCGGGTGATGTGTTTAATCGAGAGAAGGAATA
The DNA here is from genome assembly GCA_030789695.1 of Scilla litardierei. Taxonomy (NCBI): domain Eukaryota; kingdom Viridiplantae; phylum Streptophyta; class Magnoliopsida; order Asparagales; family Asparagaceae; genus Scilla; species Scilla litardierei. Next base: position 485,258,511 of record CM061142.1, on the reverse strand, counting down.
AGCTTTGGTCCATCAGTCGGGTAAAGAAGTGTCGTTCGGTGACAAGGGAGTTACCCCTTCGACTTAAGGCCGACGACAAAGTTATGTTGGCCGGTAGCGAAGGTTACGGTCCCTTCGAATTATTGTCGACAACGAATGTCGAGTCATTCAACGGCGAGGGGTTGGTCCCTCGTCCTGCGGCTGACGACGAAGTTACATCGGTCGGTAGCAAGGGGTACGACCCCTTCAAATTATTGCAGATGACGAAGTGGAGGTCTTTCAGTGGCAAGGGACGAAGTCCCTTCATCTTAAGACCGAAGACGGAGAGGAGGTCATTCAGTGGAGAGGGGGTGGCACCTTCGACTTATGGCTGATGCCTCGATAAGTCTTTCGGTGACGAGGGACGTAGTCTCCTCGATTTATGACTGAAGACGAAGAGGATGTCGTTCAGTGGCGAGCAGATGGCCCCTTCGACTTATGGTTGACGCCTAAATAAAGTCTTTCGGTGACGAGGGACGTAGTCTCCTCAATTTATGACCGAAGACGTAGAGGATGTCATTCAGTAGCAATGGGGTGGCCCCTTCGACTTATGGCTGACACCTCGATGAAGTTTTTCGGTGACGAGGGACGTAGTCTCCTCGAAGACGTAGAGGAGGTCGTTTAGTGGCAAGGAGGTGGCCCCTTCGACTTATGGCCGAAGACGTAGAGGAGGTCGTTTAGTGGCGAGGGGGTGGCCCCTTCGACTTATGGCCGATGCCTCGATGAAGTCTTTCGGTGATGAGGGACGTAGTCTCCTCGATTTCTGACCGAAGACGTAGAGGAGGTCGTTCAGTGGCGAGGGGGTGGCCCCATCAACTTATGGGTGATGCCTCGATGAAGTCTTTCGGTGACGAGGGGTGTAGTCTCCTTGATTTATGACCGAAGACATATAGGAGGTCGTTCAGTGACGAGGGGTGGCCCCTTCGACTTATGGCTGATGCCTCGATGAAGTTTTTCGGTGACGAGGGACGTAGTCTCCTCGATTTATAACCGAAGACGTAGAGGAGGTTGTTCAGTGGCGAGGTGGTGGCCCCTTCGACTTATGGCTGACGCCTCGATGAAGTCTTTCGGTGACGAGGTGCACAACTCCACTCTAATGTCATACTCACTCATGTGGTCAAATGGTTCACCCCTCAGCTTAGCTTGAGGCGTCGCATATAAGGGATATGAATATGGAATTTTTGGCTTTTTCCCAATTATAAATGTAGCTCCATGCAACTAGGATATAAGAAATGATTTTTATTTTATTTTATTTTATTTTCTTCTTTTTTTGATGGAAGCAATAGAATATACATATTGATTTTGGCTTCTTTATTAGCCTTTTGGAGGCTAACTTTTCTTTTGGGATTTTTGGAAAGTGGATGCGGTATAAGTAGCCGTAGGGGGTGAAACCAAATGACATATAGAGATTTATAAAGATATGTGGAGAAGGAAATGATATACCACTCAGTTCACTCATAAGGTGTGCACAATGGTTCAATAAGATAATACTCTAACTAAACTCATAAGCAGGCATGGATATTTTCATTCATTTCGATAAATAATGAAGACATGTGGTAAAGTATACAATCATAGCAGGCATGCGGTAAGAAGTGAAATAAGACAACAAGCAGATGCTTCAGATATTCTAATGATGCGTGAAGCTTGGTGCATTTCCAACAAGCATATACTAGATACTACTACATACATTCAGTTCCAATTTATTTCATGCATTCATATAGAGAAATCGGCAAAAGAATATATATGCAAGCATACAGGTGGCAAAAGACCGAAATACTCTAACTAGCATGGCAAAAGTAATAAGCATCATAATAGCATACTAAATGGCTATAAGAGATATCATCATGTGGAACATATCTGGCAAAAGGGGCAAAGAAAGGCGGAGAAAGTAAAAAATAAAAAAATAAAAAGAAGCGTCCGAGCATGGTAAAATATGGAAAATGTGATGCTAAATGAGAAAAAGAAAATGGTGGACAAAATGGGTGGAAAGTAAAAGTAAAAAGGTGTAAAATGAAACAAAAATACAAAAAATATAAAAATAAAAGCGATAGCACTCATCCCCCAAGCTAAACACAACAGTGTCTTCACTACTGAGAACACGCTGGTAAGGCAGAAAATGAGGCTAGGGTGGGTGTGTATGAAATAGAAAAAATAAATGGAAAATAAAACTGCTCAAAATAAAAGAAAAAGTACAGATGCATATGCATGGAGTGATGCAAGAAATGCAAAATATGAACAAGCATGCAAGATGATGCGAAGTATAATATGATGCAAATGTTATATGGACATATGCAAAATGAGTATATACATGTGCATGATGATGGAGATGTGCAAAATGCAAAATGGGTCCTCACCCAAGCTGTGTAAGACTAGGGCCCCCCGAAAAGACAGATGTGCACTAAATATATGGGGGAGGGGATGGAGCAAAAATGTGATATGTGCATCAGACAGCGGCACCACCCTCTGGAGGTGGTGATGGGTCCCGCTGCTGGGGAACAGGAGTATGGACGACAGCAGGCAAAGGCTCGACTAGGGGATCGGCCGGTGGGTCAGATGTGGGTGCATGAGGCAAAAATGGAAGTGGGACAGCAGGAGTGACAACTAGTGTGTGAACGTGTGCGTCAGCAACCAAAGTGTCTGCTAGTATGGCAACCAACTCAGGGTTGAGGTGACAGGCCCTGCAGAAGCCTGTGAGTGGGGGTCAGCAAGTGGTGCACAGGAAGGGACATGGTCTGACCTGAGAGGAGGGGCGGGAGCAAGTATGACGGTGGGTATGTGCCTCATCCTCAACATCTCTATGATCGTGGTGAGGTCATCCTCGACTCTCCTGTGGTGTGTGTCGACCGAGCGAGCAAAGGTGTCAAAGTCACGCCTAAGTGTCGCAACCTCGATCTCCACGGCAGTCAAGCGCATGTCGGAGACGTGAGAGCCGAGGGGAGGATGGGAGCTGCTAGACACCACTCTCAAAGGATGGCCCCGTGAATGAGATCCACGGGTCCTAGCCTGAAAGACTGGAGAGGGTGAGCTAGCAGGGATCTCGGCTGAGGTAGTAGGGAGTGGAATCGAACTGAGATACTGTGCAGAAGCAGAGGCAGCAGCGACAGCAGAAAAAAGAGTCATCGTAGACACAGAAGTGTGGACAGAAGTCACGATGCTCTCAGTGAATACTGCTGCTGCCGGTGTGGTGGTGGTGCCAGGTAGAGGGACTGTGGACCCTAGGGAGGTGAGAAGGGAAACGAGGAGGTCCACAGTGATAGTAGGGGCTGGTGTCACGCCCCGCTTCCCAGAAATGTGGAGGCGAAGCGTGAGAAGGTCCGCTCAGACTTGAAGCTGCAAGCTCCAAGCCCGATAAGCGTCAATCAACAATAAATTTGTAGGTCCTTGCAACGCGATACGAAACAAAGATAATAATAAAGAGAATGAGACAAAAGACAATCTCAGAACATCCATCATATTAAATTCCAGCATCACAGAAAAAGCCACCAGGCTTAAAGAGAAAAGAATCTAAGGGCCCAAACATGGCCAACAAAAGTACAAAGTACAACAAAGGTGCCACGCACCGACAACTAACAGGAATCCTAAAACAAAGGGTAACTGCAAGATCCTAAGAAAGAACACCGGTATCTCAAACTCCTCGTCAAACAACAGAATCAGGCACGAACTCCACGAACTCGTCGCCCTCAACAACCATCTCTGGCTCGGCAACTAACATGCGACACCCAAAGAGAAAGGGGCACATGTCAGCAAGTCTACAAGAGACTTGGGCAAGGAAACTGAAAGAAAGGTAAACTAGCATCCTAGCAGTTATAGTATGCATGACATGGCAGTTATGGTAAAAGTGCACAAGTAAGACATGTTGTAACAATAGGTGCAAGAGAACAATTATCATGACATGACAGGAGTAGCCAAGCTACTAACAATCTCAATCATTTCACTAGTCACGTTTCGAGTTATTTGTAGATGTTTACGCCTTACAGCTGAACGGTTTATCATTCACACTGAGTGGCCGCTTAACACTACCCCAGAACCCAGAGTTTACGCCTTACAACTGCAGTTGCTGATCGGGCAGACTCCCAGTTGAATGGCCGCTTAACTCTTATCCCACCCACATGTAAACGAGCCAGGCTCCCTGTACACGAACTCAGTAAATGAGCCAGGGTTGCCCCGCACAGGAGCTCGTATTCCAGTTCACGATTCATAAGTATTTGACGTAGGGCTACGCCCACAAAAAGTGGGTGCCTAGCCGGAAACAGTGGATCGGGCATTGGCTATCAACCAACACATGGCCCGTTTCTGGAACACGAGCCAGGAAACACAAGTATTGTAGCGTGTGCTACGAATGCGACATTCAACATGGATGGCATGTCATGTAGTAAGGCGTACAAATAAGGAATTAAACATGGCAGTTTAATATGCATGAACAACAAGTTAAAAGGGTTGGATCTAGCTTCGTTGTCAAGCTAGATCATTTGAGGTGACGGATCTAGTTCCGTTGTCCAACTAGATCAAATAGGCGTCTAGGCGGTTATCATTTCACCGTCTAGTCTCTTTTACGCTACAACTAGGGCTGTTGACGAACAGAACGTTCGACGAACTACTCGTGAACAAGCTCGGTACATGTTCGTTTACGTTCGTTCGGGAAGCATAATGAACAAGCTTGAACAGATTTTTAGAGCTCGGTTAGTAAACGAATAGAGCTTGAACATAACTATGTTCGTTCATTTATGTTCATGAACAAGCTCGTTAATTGTTCGTGAACAAGCTCGTTAAGTGTTCGTGAACAAGCTCGTTAAGTGATGTTCGTGAACAAGCTCGTTAAGTGATGTTCGTGAACAACCTCGTTAAGTGATGTTCGTGAACAAGCTCGTTAAGTGTTCGTGCAAGGGCTTGAGTGAATTAAAATTAAAATTAAAGACTCACCTCCTCAAATTGAATTAAACACCTCCACCTCTTCAACTTCCCAGCTTCCCACTCCTAGACTCCCAGTCTCCCAGCTCTCTTTTGGTCCATTGCCATTATTCGTTCGTTTGTTTGAAAATCTGTTCATGAACAAGATCGATTATGTGTTCGTGAACACGTTCCCGTACATGTTCACGAACAAGCTCGATAAGTATTGTTAACGAACAGAACATTCGTTCGGTAAGCTCGGTTTACGTTCATTTATGTTCGTTTACGTTCGTTCGGTAAGCTTAACAAATAAGCTTGAACATGTTTTTGGAGCTCGGTTAGTAAACGAACAGAGCTTGAACACGGATTTTGTTCATGAACAAAACCAAGCACACTGTTCAAGCTCGTTCAAGCTCGTTCGTCAACAGCCCTAGCTACAACAAGTAAATGGCCTAAAACATGGCCTAAACCCTAGGTAGCAAGTTTCACTTGCCTCACGCCAAGGAAGACGATCAACGAGGCACGCCACGAAATGTTATCTATGGAGATGAAATCGCTGCCATGGTAAAACAACATTAGAACAACATCCAACCTAGTTTATCATTAGGGTTTCAATAAAATCACAAGGAGAGTTATGAGAAAACCAAAGGATCGAACCCAACCATATAGAAGCGGAAGATCGATGCCGAGCAAGCACGGCAACGGAAGAAAGATCCGGAGATCCACGGTTCAGATCTGGAAATGGGGAGAAATCTGGAGAAAATGGGATTTGGGGGATTTTTGGGGGTTTTCCGGCGACCTAGAGGTGGTGGCCGGCCAAAATGGAAAGGGGGAGAGGCTCTTGATGAAGGAGGAGGGCTAGGGTTAGATGGATGATGATTTGGGGAAGAAGGATGCTCAGGAGAAATGAATGAAGAAAGAAAACATTTGGGGGGTTTAAATAGGCACAGCCGGCGGCTGCCCAAAAATTAGGGTTTCGACACTGATTAGTCGGTCAAAGAAGAGTTACTGACCGACTAGTTTAGCAACTAGTCGGTCGGTCGACCAACTGTGACCGACTAGAATCAAACAGCGAAAGAAGGGGAAAATCTGGGAAGTGAATTAGTCGGTCTGTGAAGGTCCGTCGACCGACTAGTTTGGAATCTAGTCGGTCGGTGAGTGTTCATGAACTGACTAACGAGGAACAGTAGCTTAGGTAAAATTAATCAAAGGAACTAGTCGGTCTGAGAGCAAGTTCTGACCGACTAGTTTCACATCTAGTCGGTCGGTGGTTGTTCTTAGACCGACTAAGAGTAAACAGTAACTCCTGTACAGTGGATTTAAAGAACTAGTCGGTTTGAGAAGAGTTCCTGACCGACTAGATTGAATTCTAGTCGGTTGGTCCGCCTTCTCGAACCAACTAAGATGCACTAAAAGTGCCGATTTGAATCGCGGAGCTTCGGGAAGATTCCTATGGCTTCTAAGATCACTTTAACTCTAAAATATGAGCGATTTGAAGCTCGTCACGAATGACTTACTCCAAACCCAACGATCGAAGGAAGAAGCTAAGAAATTACAACGAAACGAATGAAAACGAAAGCCACGGAGACGGAAAAATCACATCCAAGGAGAAAATCCACCAAGCATATATTTTTAATATAGATAATCCAATCACATGAAAACCAGTCGTTACATCCTACCCACCTTAGAATAAAGTCCGTCCTCGGACTTCCTAACATATCTAGTCGCTCTAGTAACTACCCCAAATCATTTCACGTCATACTTTAACCCAAAAGTAGTCATTACATGTGCTTATATATATATGCACTAGATAGTCAAACATTATTACTACTAACACGTTTTCATTCACGCACGTTATACTCTTATCCATATCACAGTCATTCATACTAATACACGTATTTCAATCATATATATACATCCATTATATAGCTACTACTTACCTAGCACAAACAATAGTTCAGATATTCACAAAAGATTAGTCTCACACTTAGCAAATACAACCATCGCTCTACGTATAGATAGCTACCTATGCAACAAGCAACCATGGGTATATTACCCCATAACATTTCCTAGTATACATCCAATACCAAACACATCGACACATGTAGTCGCACCACACCATTATTCAAACAAGTCTTACTATATCTAATACACATTCACCACTACTATAATTTCACAAATATAGTCATTCAACGCATGTAAATATTTCACCATATCTTCTCATCACATACGGCCCTATAACTATACTCACGACACGCCAAACATATCATAGTCACCAAAACTTATAACTAGGCACATACTTACCCGTGCATGGTGCACACCCATACACGCTAACATTTCATCCATGTATACCAATCATACAATTACAAACGCAGTACATTGACATGCTTAGTTTAGCTAGCACACATACGATCACACGGGCAAGTCCTTAGTAAATATCTATACCACAAGACCAACACCTATAGCTATATACTGGTTAGTGACCCACAATCATGTGCGTAACACAACCGGACACAAACAATCCAAACATTATACATACATCATCCATCACTATACACCAACCACATACAAATACACCAACGTACATAGAGTATACCCACTCAAGCTTGAGTGAGACTCAAAATCATAGCAGAATAATTCCATATACATAACATAGCATCCATACATATGCCAATACTATCTAATTCATACACGTCTACCAACATAACCACATGCATATCTAAATGTCAACACCCTTAATATCTAATCAGGTAATATCGCATATTTCAATCACTTCATATACCATGATATTATTACAAACATCAGCACACATATAATTACAATACTCCCCCTAATAAATACAGTCATCGTATAGTCACATACATGTATCATATATTCATACCATATCCATCCATCTATAATTGGCACACCAATACACTTACTTCATCCATTAGTTAAGATATGCAATAGCCGGGTATACCTCATGACATACACGCACACAACATCCATAAAAGCAAGCAATACCAATCAAAATTATATTTCTACTACCATATATATCACCTATATACTCACGCAGCAATTACATAACTACTCGCGTCTACGCACAATACGTAACTACGTACGAGCACACACTCACGCGTACAACACATAGGTCACATAATAGGCCTACCCACCTTAACTATACGTACACCTATTATTATCACACCTAATATACACATAGCTTCACCAATCATATTATTTCAACCATCATAAGTATTTCCAACTACATACACTCTATTCAGACATTCCAATACAGAATCTTATATACATAGACGCCCCTAGAGTGGTATAGCTATCCTCGCACATATCCATAAATATTAACACACTTACAATTTCATAACATCATGAATAACCCTGAGTATGTATATATCACACAATAGGCAAACATTATCATGCTATAGGGGGTACACTCATTCAAGCCTACATACTCAACTTAGGTATAGGCACTACGACAATATCACCAAAAGTCTAAGGACCCACTACTAAACTGGCGCGACGTAAACAACGGTAAACACTAGTGAGATAACTAAGCAGAAGGAAGGAAACCAAGATTAGATGGCGTAACGAAACAAGATCGTAAAAATGGGTTCAGGTAGAGCGAGGATAAGGAGGCAAATAGATCAAGCGGAACTGAGATATAATTGTGGATGTTTAGGCGGGGAAGAAAGATGTAAATATTACTCTCATAAATTTTCGGAAATAGAACGTGAATGGCGAAAGTAAAAAACACTAAAAGTATAAAACAGTCATATTTTGAAAGGTTGGAGTTCTCCTCCGTATAAACGATATTTGAAGATCGATAAAATAAGTTGTTCGAAATAAGGTTGAGTTGAAAATACATAGTCAGAGGAAATGATTCATTGGCTTAACGGAAATCATTATGAAAGGAAGTAAAGCGTTCATACGAACATTAAGGACGTAGTTTTTAGAAAATATTATACGGCGGTGATTTAATAATGTTGGCAAAAGTTTTGAAACGAAATTAAATTAACGAAAGAATTTTAAACTCGTGCTAAATACTTTCAAAGTCTTTAAGCCAGGAAAAGTTTAAATAATCAATATTGAAACTACCTTTTAGTGTAACCAGGATTTGCCAAAAGAAATCGTTTTACACAAAGCTCTTAACACACGGGCTAACGAGCCTAGCACGGATATAAAAAAAAATATTCGAAATTCAATTTAGTTTAGAAATTATTTTAAAAGCATGTATGGTGAACGGAAAACTTAGTAGTAGGTTTATCAAAATTCGTAATAAGCTTTAAAACCACATTACGGAAGGTCCAGATCAGAAAATGGTTACGAAAACGTAATTCTTCCAAAAATTGTAATAGAGAAAATGTTGAACATATCCTTGGTTTGTTGAAAGCCGAAATCATGTGTGACTTGAAAGGTATATTAAGGGAGCGTGACGAGTCATTTGAACGGCATAAATAAGAAAGGAAAAACTTTATAAATCGAATTTGGGAAAAATTAGTAAGCTCAGAATTTAAATTGATATATTAAAAGGGACGAGATATTTAAATAGGTATGAAAGTAAAGGCTGGAAAAACATTATAAAACAGTAATCAAATCTCGTTAAAACTTTCGAAATTCAAAAATAAATTTAAGTCAACGAAAGGGTATGAGGTATAAGTATATATATTAAAGTTCCGAACAAATTTAAACTTAGGAAAAAGGAAGTCGAAAAGATACTTTCAGAAAGTTCAAGATTTGCAATGGAGAGGTTCGAAAATATTATACGGCAGTAGCTTAATACAATATTTCGGCAAGATTTTGAAATTCAAGGAATGAAATCCGATCAACTATAGTGTGAAAATTAGGCCCATGCTAAGTGCTTACAAGTTTTAAAACTAAAGAGAAATTTCAAATAAATAACATTTAAAATACTTTTTAGAGGGACCCGGATTTGCCAAACAACTGATTTATACAAGATCTTAAAGTACGAGTACAATGAACCTAGTACTGATATATGAAAATAATTGAAGTTCTATTTATCTCGGAAGAGATTTTAAAGTGTGTATGCTATGCGATTAAAATGGATCTCATAGTTAGAAAATGGTATGTCGAATTTTTCAAAATAGTAATAGAGTCCTTAAACCGAAATGCGAAAATATAGATTAGAAAATGGTTACGAGATAGCAATTATAATTACAACCATTAGGCTCCGAAATCTACAAGGAATTTTGACTCAATCGAAAAGTGAGAAATTTAAGTACATACGTAGCGGGTTTAAAACGAAATATAAACTTAGCGAAAACTTCAATAGGGGAAATCGAAAAATAACTTTAAAAGAAATTAAGCTTTGTGAATGGGGACATTCGAAGGATCAACGATTATCGAAACGTGGTGGTCAGGGGAATCAAGGCAAGGGATTTGGTCGGATGATCAAAGCATAAATACGCCTAGGATATGACTTAGGAAAATCTACGGGATACTCCTACGGTTAACCAACTAAAGATTAGGGAACTAAGCGCTAAGACTTTCTAAGGGCTAGACGGCAATGAAATGAGTTCAGCTTGGTCCGAAGTCGATGAACCCAAGCGAGAGACTAAAGAATTCTAGAAGTCTATCATGGTCAAGCTAGACAGGAACCACTAAGGTAACTCCTATGAAGACTAAATCAACTCCTAGCAGGGAGTCTAACTAACAATCAGGGGCCTCTAACTAGCAAGCACGGACGTCTAACTAAGTCTTCCTACCACCTAGTGACATAGGAAACTACTAGACTCAAGGCTATAGACTCGGATGTTGCAATTTATTTAATGGACATTCCATAGTTATTATCGTTGTTCCGTTAGTTCGCAATTGCAAGACGGACCTGCATGGGCCACCAATAAAACCTGTCACGCCCCGCTTCCCAGAAATGTGGAGGCGAAGCGTGAGAAGGTCCGCTCAGACTTGAAGCTGCAAGCTCCAAGCCCGATAAGCGTCAATCAACAATAAATTTGCAGGTCCTTGCAACGCGATACGAAACAAAGATAATAATAAAGAGAATGAGACAAAAGACAATCTCAGAACATCCATCATATTAAATTCCAGCATCACAGAAAAAGCCACCAGGCTTAAAGAGAAAAGAATCTAAGGGCCCAAACATGGCCAACAAAAGTACAAAGTACAACAAAGGTGCCACGCACCGACAACTAACAGGAATCCTAAAACAAAGGGTAACTGCAAGATCCTAAGAAAGAACACCGGTATCTCAAACTCCTCGTCAAACAACAGAATCAGGCACGAACTCCACGAACTCGTCGCCCTCAACAACCATCTCTGGCTCGGCAACTAACATGCGACACCCAAAGAGAAAGGGGCACCTGTCAGCAAGTCTACAAGAGACTTGGGCAAGGAAACTGAAAGAAAGGTAAACTAGCATCCTAGCAGTTATAATATGCATGACATGGCAGTTATGGTAAAAGTGCACAAGTAAGACATGTTGTAACAATAGGTGCAAGAGAACAATTATCATGACATGACAGGAGTAGCCAAGCTACTAACAATCTCAATCATTTCACTAGTCACGTTTCGAGTTATTTGTAGATGTTTACGCCTTACAGCTGAACGGTTTATCATTCACACTGAGTGGCCGCTTAACACTACCCCAGAACCCAGAGTTTACGCCTTACAACTGCAGTTGCTGATCGGGCAGACTCCCAGTTGAATGGCCGCTTAACTCTTACCCCACCCACATGTAAACGAGCCAGGGTCCCTGTACACGAGCTCAGTAAATGAGCCAGGGTTGCCCCGCACAGGAGCTCGTATTCCAGTTCACGATTCATAAGTATTTGGCGTAGGGCTACGCCCACGAAAAGTGGGTGCCTAGCCGGAAACAGTGGATCGGGCATTGGCTATCAACCAACACATGGCCCGCTTCTGGAACACGAGCCAGGAAACACAAGTATTGTAGCATGTGCTACAAATGCGACATTCAACATGGATGGCATGGCATGTAGTAAGGCGTAAAAATAAGGAATTAAACATGGCAGTTTAATATGCATGAACAACAAGTTAAAAGGGTTGGATCTAGCTTCGTTGTCAAGCTAGATCATTTGAGGTGACAGATCTAGTTCCGTTGTCAAACTAGATCAAATAGGCATCTAGGCGGTTATCATTTCACCGTCTAGTCTCTTTTACGCTACAACAAGTAAATGGCCTAAAACATGGCCTAAACCCTAGGTAGCAAGTTTCACTTGCCTCACGCCAAGGAAGACGATCAACGAGGCACGCCACAAAATGTTATCTATGGAGATGAAATCGCTGCCACGGCAAAACAACATTAGAACAACATCCAACCTAGTTTATTATTAGGGTTTCAATAAAATCACAAGGAGAGTTATGAGAAAACCAAAGGATCGAACCCAACCGTATAGAAGCGGAAGATCGATGCCGAGCAAGCACGGCAACGGAAGAAAGATCCGGAGATCCACGGGTTAGATCTGGAAATGGGGAGAAATCTGGAGAAAATGGGATTTGGGGGATTTTTGGGGGTTTTCCGGCGACCTAGAGGTGGTGGCCGGCCAAAATGGAGAGGGGGAGAGGCTCTTGATGAAGGAGGAGGGATATGGTTAGATGGATGATGATTTGGGGAAGAATGAGGCTTAGGAGAAATGAATGAAGAAAGAAAACGTTTGGGGGGTTTAAATAGGCACAACCGACGGCTGCCCAAAAATTAGGGTTTCGACACTGATTAGTCGGTCAAAGAAGAGTTACTGACCGACTAGTTTAGCAACTAGTCGGTCGGTCGACCAACTGTGACCGACTAGAATCAAACAGCGAAAGAAGGGGAAAATCTGGGAAGTGAATTAGTCGGTCTGTGAAGGCCCGTCGACCGACTAGTTTGGAATCTAGTCGGTCGGTGAGTGTTCATGAACCGACTAACGAGGAACAGTAGCTTAGGTAAAATTAATCAAAGGAACTAGTCGGTCTGAGAGCAAGTTCTGACCGACTAGTTTCACATCTAGTCGGTCGGTGGTTGTTCTTAGACCGACTAAGAGTAAACAGTAACTCCTGTACAGTGGATTTAAAGAACTAGTCGGTTTGAGAAGAGTTCCTGACCGACTAGATTGAATTCTAGTCGGTTGGTCCGCCTTCTCGAACCAACTAAGATGCACTAAAAGTGCCGATTTGAATCGCGGAGCTTCGGGAAGATTCCTATGGCTTCTAAGATCACTTTAACTCTAAAATATGAGCGATTTGAAGCTCGTCACGAATGACTTACTCCAAACCCAACGATCGAAGGAAGAAGCTAAGAAATTACAACGAAACGAATGAAAACGAAAGCCACGGAGACGGAAAAATCACATCCAAGGAGAAAATCCACCAAGCATATATTTTTAATATAGATAATCCAATCACATGAAAACCAGTCGTTACAGCTGGCGTGGGTCCGGCTCTGGGAAGTGTGGCTCAATGGGCTCAGGAGCAGGAGAAACGACTGGCTCCAAAGTGGAAGAAAAAGTAAGGTCGGGAGCAGCAAGCGCTACCATGCCCTCAGGTCCAGGCATGGTAGGGGCAGCAGTAGTGACCTTGGGGCAAGATGTGGGGATAGTCCTCGAGGTCTCTAGGGTGGGGTGGTAGTAGTGGTGCTCACACTGGCAGAAGTATGGACAGAAGTGTGAGTAGGTGGTGGTGGGTGGGCAGGCTGCGCTGCCACAATGGCAGCAAGGTTGGGCTCCTCCTCATCTGAAGTAAGCACACAGTCGTCATTAGCGACATCGATGGGTGCTCCCTAGGGCTTGAGTACGTGGAGGGCGGGTAGGGGGTAAACGCGGTCAATCAGCCAACTAGGCTGGACCGGGGCTATGTGGGGGAGGTGGGGGGAGGGAAGCATGAGGTACTGATCGCGGTGGATTCCTAGGAGGTAGATCCAGTAGTGCACACCGTACGGCCTGATGATGGACATGCGGCTAAGCACGTTCAAAGTCAGGTGCGTGGGACCCATGGGCCTCACTAAACCATCAGGTAAGCCTAGGCCGAGCATGCGTGCAAAAAGCGTGAAGAAGCCTCCATAACAAATATCTGTGGAAGCGTGGGTGGTCTGGATCAGCCGATGACACAGCCAATGGGCTGTGTCAGAAAGGATGAAAGGGTGGAGGGAGCCGCCTGTGTGGCAATGCTGAAGTCGAGTCATTCCCATAATATGGGAAAGCTCAGGAAGGGAGAGTGTCCCGACCTCAGGCCTATAGAAGAGGGTGGTGGCAAGGTGTCGATGGGCATATTAGAGGCACAGGTGGACTATGTAGGAATCCTTTGCCCTACTAGGGCGATAGTCTCCCAGACCAGTCATGCGATGCCAGAACTCGCTGGCATCAAACGGGGATAGCTCGTAGTCTAAGGAGAAGGCTCGGTGGCAGTCGAGGATGGCTGGGAAGTGGAAGAAGGCGTGTATCTGGGCGTGCGTGACCACTACGTTGTGGTCAAGTAGTCGAAAGCGGATTCCGTCGACTGCTGGGGTAATCTCAATGGAGCTCAGTGCCTCTAGAGTAAGGCGCGTATATGTGTGGGCATAGGCGACGAGGAATCGGTCGAAACCGATCGTCTGGTATAGCCTATGGACCCCCTGCAGGAGTCCAAGGCTCTGGAGAGTGTAGAGGTGAAGGAAGCGAGTGGAGACAATGGTACGGTAGGACATGGCTCGGAAGCACTCTCGGTGAGCGTCGTCTCGGAAGACGATGCCATAGGTCCTAGGGGTGGGGGTAGAGGTATGGGACATGGTGGGGGAACGGTCGTAGGGATGGGAGGAGCGGTAGTGTGGGTGGGGGTGGAAGGAGTGGTGCCTCTATGGCTAGAGGCACGGGTGAGGGGGATCAGGAGGAGTCGGACGAGGACGTAGAGGGTCCATCCACTCCTCATCCTCGGGTGTGGGGGTATGTGCACGACGGGGGCAGCGTGTCGACTGGGAAGAGGTAGCGCCAGTGTCGGCCTTCCTCTTCCTGGGACAGGGTGGTGACCTCGGCCTAAGGCGAGGCGACATTGTGCAGGGGGGTGCAAACGAATGAGTGTGGTAAAATAAATATGAGAGCAAGGAATATACCCAGGCCGAGAGTCGCTGTGAAAGTAATCTGGAAGCACGTGCATGCTACGAAAGCAGATCAATCCCTCAAGCTGCTTCTGATCCATAAGACTCCTTGGAGCGTGTCGAAGTACCTGCAATAAGAAGAAAAAAATATATCAGGAGGCATCTCGAAAATATAGGTCAAATCGGAGCGAAAAAATATGAAAATTAACAAAGGGGGGCAAATTGGGGGGAAGATGATTCGGAGGATAGTGATGAGGATGGGGAGGTGGAGGAGGGGGGATAGGAGGTAATGAGCTCGAATGCCGCCTGAGCACAGGTGGTGCTCAGGCGATGATGTCGACTTCGCTGTAGCTCCGGTGATATGCCAGGGCTGCGGCGTTAGGGGACGTCGGGGGGATAGGGGGAAAGAGAGGGGGAAGAGAGGGTGTGAAAGAGAGAGTGTGGGGTTGATTTGCCGCCGGCGCTGGGCAGCACTGGCGGCGATGCTCCGGCAAATTGCCGAAGCAAGGGTTTCGAGGGGGATTGGGGATAGATAGGGAGATAGAATTGGGGAGAGGTAGAGGGGGTATGGGGGCGGTAGGTGGCGGCGGCACCGTCGACGCTGGGTAGGGATGGCAGTATTGACCTGACCCGACCCGCCCGCCCTGACCCGCCATGATTTTGACCCGCCCCGACCCGACCCGCAGACGGGT
This sequence comes from Scilla litardierei, assembly GCA_030789695.1. Lineage (NCBI taxonomy): Eukaryota > Viridiplantae > Streptophyta > Magnoliopsida > Asparagales > Asparagaceae > Scilla > Scilla litardierei. The sequence goes on along the minus strand of CM061142.1, from coordinate 485,242,884 downwards.
CAGGGCAAGCTTGGTCTTTGTATGCAACCCGCCCCGCCCCGGCCCGCCCCGATAAACTATAGAGGTTCTAAAAAACATTACGATTTTGATGCGAACCATGCGGTCTTTCCAAATCATATAACTCAAACTCTGTTCCAATGTTCTTCCAATTAGGCCAATTCCCAATTCCAAATTACCAATAAATCACAATTCTCCCAAATCCCAAATAAAAATTTTATTTGGGATTCATATGGATGGAAGTGATGACCTGACCCGACCGACCCGACCCGGCCCGACCCGGTTTTGGTAAGAAATTACCCGCCCCGCCCCGGCCCGAGACCCGCCCCGCCCCGGCCCGCAGACAGGACGTGGCAAGCTTGGGTAATTAAATACCCGCCCCGCCCCGCAATATTGCCATTCCTAACGCTGGGCGATGCCGGCGGTGCCGCTCCGACGTTCTTCGGAGCTGGGGAGGGGGGTGATCTAGGGCATATAGAGAGAAGGTGAGAAAGATAGAGAGGAAAAGAGAGATGATGGGAGAGAGGGGCAGAGGGCAGACCGAGTAGGGTGGCGGACGACGGCGCGGGCGGCGGAGTCGACGGCGATGGTGGCCGGAGCGGAGTCGAGTAGGAGGGGAATTGATTTGGTGGGCTGCTCGTTCGTAATTTGGGGAAAATGTGAATTTGATTAGGGAAGATTAAAAACGAGTTGGTTTTTTATTTTAACCGAGCTGACTCGGTTTGAAATGTAGGCCCCATGTTAAGTCGCTGCTTGGGCCGAGCAGCTATGTCGATTCATAAAAGATAAAAATTAGAATTTAGAAATTAAGCTCAGAATTCACTCCTTGTAGCTCGACCGAGTAGGGTAGCTATTCGGTCGAGTCGAATTAGAAACAGAGTGATGTTTTTGGCTCTTTTTGGGCTCTGTATGTGGCTCGATCAAGTAGGGGGTTACTCGATCGAGTCGCAATTAATTTCCAAAGCCACTTTTTGCCTTCATTCTCCAGCATACTGTAACTCGTACTGTGGCTCGACCGAGCAGGGTGCTACTCGGTCGAGTCGCAATAAATTTCCAGAAGCCACTTTTTGCCTTCATCTCCAGCTTCCTGCAGCTCGTACTGTAGGTCGACAGAGTAGGGTGCAACTCGACCGAGTCGCAATAAATTTCCAGAAGCTGTTTTAGCCATTTCTGCAGCTGACTGTTACTCGATCGAGTAGGGGTATACTCGGTCGAGTCGACTGTAGCTTTTCTCCCCCAAGCTTGTGCTTCTCTATGGCGCTCTCCCATTGGTTCATTTCCCTTTAATTCATCGTGTAGCACGCTCTCCTCATCGTTCAACCTGAAAAAGGAAGAACTTGTCAGCTTTTTATGTTTTGTATTTTTATAGAAGCAAATACATATTTATTTGGTTTTTGATGAATAGAGAAAGCAAGACAAAAAGTAAAACAAAAGCTAAATGATAGGGGATCGGGTTGCCTCCCGATAAGTGCTTGTTTTAAGTCATAAGCTCGACTCCCTCAAGATTTTCAATGAATATTGGGCACATACGAGATATGCTCGTCATGTTTGTCGATGATCCCATGAGGCGGTATTTGGCGCACATCTTCAAGGTGGCTCTCCTCGGCCTATGGATAAGGGCTCCCAGATCTCGGTGGTGCAAGTGTGTGTCCGGAGGCTCCTCGTCAAGTACTCGTAGAAAGGCGGCTACCGCTTTGTTATGTACGACGTCGCTGTCGTCATCAATGCTCACCTTCACCGGATCTTTGGTGAACTCTTCCATGGCATAGTCATTTGTGGCCTCAGCCTCCAAGAGCTCTAGGTAGCTTGCATCTTCTTGAGAGGCATGTTCCCTCATAGGATTTTGTAGATGAAATTCCACTTTTATATTGCCCACATTCATAGAAAGTGTTCCCTCACGAACATCTATTAATGCTCCGGACGTCGCCATGAACGGACGGCCCAATATGCGTTGAGAGCTCCCTTTTTTCGGCATATCCATGATGATGAAGTCCACCGATACGCAAAGCACGGGCGGTATTTGCAAAATGATGTCCCGTGCTATGCCTACCGGATACGTGATGGAGTGGTCTGCCAATTGAATAGACATGTCGGTTGGCTCAAGCTCCGTTCCGGTATGTAGCCTCTTGAAAATGGAAAGGGGCATCAAGCTAATGCTCACTCCCAAGTCTATCAAAGCCCGGCTAATAGGGGTGCCATCGATGGAACATGGCACCGTAAATCTCCTAGGATCCGGCAACTTCTTTGGAAGATGATTCTTGATAATTAATGTGGAGTCCTATAAAAGCTTTACCTCCTCATGTTTTCGCTTCCTCATAATGAGTTCTTTCAAAAATTTTGCATACGTGGGAATCTCTATTATAGCATCCATGAAAGGAATGTTTAGTTGAATACTTTGAGGAGCTCTATGAACTTAGCATACTTCTTTTCCATCTTCGCCAATGCTAATCTTTGGGCACATGGTGGAGGAGGTCGACTTGCCCATTCTTTAGCAGCATCATTTGGAGTAGAATTGTTGGAAGTAGTTATGCTATACTCTGGAGCCGTGGTGGTGGTGGGCAAGGTAGAAGGCGAAGCCTCCCTCTCTTCAATAATACTATGATCATCGGTAGCCTTTTCCTTGTCATTTCCAATTGGAACATCTTCATTTTGATCTTGAAATGTCGGTTCTTGGCTTGCCTTGCTAGAAACCGGCAACATTACAGTGTCGGTTTTCTTTCCTCCTCGTGTGGTGATGGCAACTACTGCATTGTCTTGAGCCCTAGGATTAGGCTCCGGTTGTGAGGGCAATCTTCCTTGCGTCTTCAAGAGATAAGACATCTGACCTTTAAGCTCATCAAGGGAGGTATTAATATTCTTGAATTAAGCGGTGGTGTCATTATTGAACTTGGTTTGTCCACTCATGAATGCTTCCAACGTGGCCTCTAAGTTGGGCCTTGGTGGCACCGGTGCATATTGTTGTGGAGGGGGCGATTGAAGTATCCCGGTGGTCTGTAGTGCCCAGATGGCCTAAACCCATTTTGTTGTTACGGCCCTTGTTATTGAGGAGGTGGTTGATGCGGCCTTTGAAACTGTGGAGGTTGCAGCCCTCCATTTGGATTCCCATAAGATAATCTGGGATGATTTCTCGCCATCGGATGTTGCCATTGGTGCTGTCCATCTCCTTGCATAAAATGTACCTGCTCAAGTGGCATGTCTGCTCCATCATATGATCCCTCATTAGGGACATAGCCTTGCTCTGAATATTCTTCATGGGTAGAGTAGGCTGGAGCGCTAGAGGTGGTTGGAATAGCATCCAGCCGTTGTTTAATTCTTGCTACCTGCTTGCATAGAGTTTCAATGTGAGTATCAAGATGACTAACAATTTTTACCGCGGGATTCTTAATGATGGAGCGCTCCTCGCTCTATTGTTGGTTGTTTGCAGCCATGTGCTCCAATAGAGATATAGCTTCTTTAGGCGATTTATCCAAAAGGGCGCCTTGTGCGGCAGCATCTATGATCATCTTTGTGCTCGACTGGAGCTTGTTATAGAAACTCTGAACTAGATCCCAAGCCGGGATTCTGTGATGTGGACATTGTTGCTGAAGATCTTTAAATCTCTCCCAAGCTTTATAAAGGGACTCTTGAGGCAATTTCTTGAAGTTGGAGTTGGCTCCTTGAATCCTCACCGTTTTGGACGGTGGTAAAATTTATCCATGAATGCTAGAGCCAGTTGCTCCCAAGTAGTGAAGTGGTTGGAAGGATGAGCATGCAACCAGTATGATGCCTTGTCCTTCAAAGTAAAAGGAAAGAGCATAAGCTTGATAGCATCGTCGCATACATCCTTGGCCTTGAACGTGTCACACTTTGCCAAGAAAGTATCAATTTGATGATTCTGGTTCTCATGTGGATGCCCATGGAAGAGATCTTGCAGCAGCATATTAATTAACCCGGTCTTCAACTCAAAGCTACTCGCCGCCAGTTGCGGCCTCAAAATAGAAGAAGTACTCCCATAGCTTGGCTTCATATGGTCTCGGATGGACCCAGTACGAGGCGGAGTGCTGGTACACTCTGCCATTGTATCAGAAGATGTCTGACTCCTTGTCAAAGCTCTGAGTGTTCGTGCTGTTTTTTCGATCTCGGGATCAAATATTACTTCCGAGTAATCATGCACAACAAAAAACCCAGAAGAATACCGTGAGTAGCAAAGTAATAAAAGAGAATAAAAGGATGGAAAGAATAGGGGTGATAAGATTTGCTAACAATTTCTTCAAAATAAAAATAGTTTAAGATAGTAGAGATCCTAGCTAGGGTCTGGATATCCTTAGGGCTTGCATGTTAAATAGTTTAACATTTTTTCCGCTGCATGATTTTATTTTTGCCTCTATCGTCCATCCGACGTAGGACGTGCATAGAAATGTGCCCTAAGGGTCCCTCAAAACCCATCAGTGGTATCAGAGCCTGGGTCTGCATTTGATCTAGGGACTGCAATTTATAAATGCATGTATGCTTTTAAATACATAAAAGATCTGTTTTAACTTTATGTGATAAATGTTAAAAATGGGACAAACAAATTTTTTTAGATGCTTTAAATTATATGTGATAAAATTTTTTTTACCATACTTATTTTAATTTGACAATTTTCAAATCATAAGTTCATGTAATAATATTATATGATAATTTTGAACATGAAGCTATAAATTTTATTAGATAAAATTTTGTATGTTTTGAAACAAGCTTAAAATTTATGTGATATATTTTAAAGTTGCATGTTATGTTTATTAGAAGCATAAAATTAATTATGTGATAATTATGAACTTAATTCATGTAATGTTATTAAGTTGAAATTTTTTAAATGGCTATGTTTTATTCTAGCTTATTTGATAACTCAAGAAAACCTTGTTAGGTTAGCCATTAAAAGCCGTCTAATAATTATAAGATAATTTTTAGATTGCTTCTCCTATGATTTAAAATTGTTTTAAATGCCTAATACACGATTCCTTATAGTTGATAAGGACTTAATAAAAGTTATTAACAAATCCTAATTAATTTTGAATTTTAGGATTCACTAGTTGATAGGATTAACTAGTTGTAATAAAAGCATTTTAGTCTATGGAACGCATATAAAAATGATAAGTTTCATTCAATGGACCATGATCCGGTCAATGTGCTTGGCTAAGTTTGTTGGATCACCCTAGCTAGACTGGGGATAAGTGATCCTGGCTTAGTCCATTCCCTGGCCGTGTTCCGATGGACCGCAATGACGTGAATCATGATTATATTACACCTTGGATTATATCTAAGTCAATTAAGTTTAAAATCTTTTTCAAGATCAGCCGTAGCCCTCCTTGTTTTAGAGGTTGGCAACTATAAGTTCTTTGTTATGGTTGTTAAGCACACTCAAGCTATGCCATAGACACTTTATGGAAACCAAATTCTCAATACATGAGATGTAGTCTAGACTTGACCCAAACCGTTGTGTCGTGAATACACCGAGCGCCGGTGTTAGTTAAGCTAGACACGAAAACAAGGGTCCGACTAGACTAGTCATTGTGATTTGGAGGAGCACATTCATGATCATAAATGGTTAGGGGTAGAAACCAATAAGAGAGTCATGTATGATATGATTAATGAAGAGTCATCTACCAACCACAGAGTCAAGCGATTTGTTGAGCAAACTCAAGGTTGTAAGACTCAGGGTGGTTGGATCTCTTACCTATTAATTTTATTTAATTAAATCGTTCATTATTAAGGCTTAAAATGATCGCAAAAAAGTGGGAGGATATATTTAGATAAAATCCATTCTATATATATTTAATATTGAACATATGCTTAACTAGGGTAGTTGTATTTTTACCCGATGGAATCAAAAACATAATATTCTAAGAGAATAAGTCAACTAGTCAAAATAGTTGATTAATGGAATATCAACTCAAATTCTAATTGATAGACTAAACTATGTTCTCATTGACATTACAATGACCTTCTTAATCACAGGCTTAAGGACAATGATTTCCTTAAGCTCTGGGTCCAACAAATAAATGCACACTACATGTCACTCGCCTCTATAAGGGGCAGCTCGAACATATTGATGTTCAAAGCATGTTTCTACATACAATTTGTTGAGTCAACTCAAGGTTGTATGGAAAACGGTTTCGATTCACAAGGTTCGAAGCTTCGATCAAACTGTTTGATTCGAAGATGAGTGCACGAGCGGTACAAGACCATGTATCCAAATCAGATCTTGAGTCAAGCAACTTGTTGAGTTAACTCAAGGTTGTGAAGCTCAAGTGTTTGGATACGTTAGGTACTTGTACAGCTAATAATTTTGGTAGAACATATGATATCTAAATGATATTTAGAAAAGGAAGAAGGCACTAAAGAAAATCAATTGAGAAAGATAGTTTTATTTATCATTAGTAAATGCATAAGTAGGCAGAACTAAAAATGTGACATATTTGATTTCATGGTTTCAGGATAACCGTTATACAAAAGAAATAGATTGTCTACGTGTTGGAAAAAGGAACAATTGCTATTTCTTGGACCATGTAGGACGTCAAACACATTTTTGACGAATGTCGTCACCTTGATTCTGAAGCAATGTTTTATGTGATTAATTTGTATAACGATATGTATTAAATGTTAATACACGAATACGCAAGATAATAACAAAACTTATATGGTAAAATAGACTAGGCCGTACCAAAGAGACTAAGCTTCACAAGTCACATAAAGAGGGGTCTGACATCTCATATTATGAATTCTACAGATACTTGTGAATCTTGTCTCAAAGGTATGATGGCCGAAACACCTTCTGTGAGACAGTGGGAGAATGAGTTGGAGAACTCACGGTCTTGTACATACAGATGTATTCAGACTCAAGTCTAAACTAGCCTAGATAAGTTATACTTATTTTATTACGACACGTGTTCTTGATGAAACACAAGTCTAATGAAATGACAGAAGTATTTGAACTGCTTCGATCAGATCGAAGAGTCGAACACTTAGCTGTATAAATCTTGCGAAAATTAAAAAAAGGAAAATGTGATTTTCTCTCAGATCAATTCTCTTACCACATCGTTGTGTTAGAGAGCATGAATCACACTTTGTTAGACATGGTGCGATGCATGGCAAGTGACTCTAAGTTACGATCCTCCATCTGGGCTAAGTTCTAGATAGAAATGCCTAGGTTTGATAAGGTTCTATGAGGACCTTATCAATAAGATATTCATTAAATCAATTGTTAGAAAGTTAAAGGATTACTCGAGTCTCGTGAGACGAAGAGTCGAGTTAGACATCATAATTGATGATGACTTAGTCAACTTCCAGGATGCAATTCGGAGTAGGGACTCTGATTAATATCTTGATGCAATCAGAAAAGGTCCATGCACGCAATATAAAGTATGGACTTTAGTTTATGTACACAAAAGAATGTGTTTCTTATCGACTGCAAGAAAACTTCAAGACAGAAGATTGGTGGAGAAAGAAAATAGTGAAGTGCAAATTATGTTGATTGAGAACATTTTTATCCTAACTCCTATAAATGGATTATGATGAAACTGTCTCGCTAATAAATGTGTACAGATCTACTCGGACGGAACTCCATGTAAATGCTCATGATGACCATGAAAACTGAAGCATTCATTTATATTCCGTTTTCTAAATATGATTTAGATGAACAAACTTATATGAATTGGCCAGAGAGTTTTCAAGGTCAGTGTGAGCGAATAAAATACATGTGAGGCATCAAGAGGCTGGAACATATGTTTTGACAAAGTGATCAAAGAGTTTGACACTTTATAAGAAACAAATATGACTGTCTAAAAATGACCAGTACCTTATTTTTAAATTATTGTCGTAAGGTACGATGAGTTGATTGAGATCCAGGAAAATTAAATATTATGGATTCTGAGGGACCAAGAGAATTATTTGGATGAGATTTAAATTATGGTCTAATATGAACATAGAACCCCTTTAAGTCTATACAGTAGATGTTTTAGCAGATCCACTCACGAAGGCTCTAACATGTGAAGTCTAGAAAGACTTATGTGCAAATGCGGTATGAGATATCGGAATAAATGGGCCGAGTGCAAGTGGAAGATGTTGGGAGATGTATGCCCTCGAGGCAATTTATCTCTGTGTAATTGTACAAACATCTTGTTCAAAATTACAGTAAGCTGTACGGTAAGTAATTTATCTAAGTTAAATCATAATGTAGTTATCATTAGAAACTTAGGTAAAGTTCTGAGACTTAATTGAAGGTCAAACATGTATCGAGATGAGGATCTCGATCATGTAGAAGTGCTTGACCGTCTGTAGCATAAGTCTAGAAACGTTCATGGTCGTAGATGTTTTGAGAAGAGGATATCGAAACATCGGATAGACCATATGTCTTTGTCTTCACCATGTAGCGATGACGATGATCTCATGGTCCTTCGACTTGGCGAAGTCGGAGATGAGACATATGTGCTAATTAGAGAATGAGTTCACTGAACGATCCAACAAGAGTTATCATATGATTATGATTGACCAATCTGTCAATGATAACTCTTAGTGGTGATAGGCGAGTTGGTTTTTAACTTGAGTTATTGTACGAACCTGTACGTGAACGGTGTCACTTAAATCTCTGACCTAGCTTCGAGGCAAGGCCTGTCGAAAGGTCTTTGGTTGGGTGACATTTAAAACGTGCGAGGAGAGTAATGACCAAGATATGATTCGTCTCTCCCTGGTCAATGGGAGTTAGTGTCATAGTGTTAGTTTGGTCTTTAGTGAAAACTCTGGCCAGAGTATGTTGGAAGATGTCCAACATTATTTGACTAAAGACCGATGGAGACTAACCGGCTTCGAGCTATTGGGGTTGACAGTTTGACCGTACCCTAGGCTTAAGTTAAACGACATAGTTTTGACGAAGAGACTAAAATTGTGAAATTCATCACGGACACAGTCAGGGTGGTCCCGACAACACTCATGTCTATGAGTTAGCCACATAAGTATGATACTGAAACAGGGGCGACACCTGCTGCTCATGGTCACTACCGTCTGGGGCTTCGAGCCCCACCTATAGTAGGGTCAGGCTGTAGGGTCTCACACAGAGTGCGACCTTCGTCTAGTAATAGCTAGAAATTAGGGAGAATATGTATTTGATGCAAGGGATAGAAAACTGCAAAGAGTTTGCAGTTAGCCTCTGCGTTCAGGATAAATGATCCTGAGTGCAAGTATCAAATTTTAAGCTTAGATGGGAAAATTTTGCATATGAAGCAAAATGATATTAAATGTTTCTTAAATTGTTTAAGGACATATTTAATTAAATAAATGCATAGAAAAGATTACGTTGATAATGGGATCATCCCGGTCTAAAAGTAGGTTCAAACCGCGCTCAAATCGGAGTCCAAACGAGCCCAATAAGTCTATTTAAAAGAGAGTTTTAAATAGAAAGCCCAAAGTAGCCAAAAGCCCAAAAGCCTTAATTGTTAAGGCTGCTTTTCTTTTGAAAAAAAATCAAAAAAGGAGTAGGGCAAGCCCAGGCGCCTAGCCTGGGCTCAAGCCCATGCGCTAGGCTCCTGGGCGCGGGCCCATGCAGGCCTGTGAAATTCATCACGGACACAGTCAGGGTGGTCCCGACAACACTCATATCTATGAGTTAGCCACATAAGTATGATACTGAAACAGGGACGACACCTGCTGCTCGTGGTCACTACCGTCTGGGGCTTCGAGCCCCACCTGTAGTAGGGTCAGGATATAGGGTCTCACACCTTGTTAGTAAAAAACGCGAATTTTTATATTTTTTACGTTTAAACCCCGTCTAAAATGGTTCCCGTATTAAATGACCGTCCATTTGAATTATTCAGAAAAATACGCGCTTTTTTAGGGGTTGACGAACAAAACGCATTTTATTCCCGTATTGCGCATTTTATGCGTTTTATACTCGTTTTAGTGGCACTTTAAAATCATTTTGAATTATGATTTAATGATCTTAGTTTGGTTTAGTGCATGCTACATGAAATATAATAGTATGATCATGTCATTTTGGTTAAAACTATGAATACAATTTAAATCATCAATATAGAACTTATTTTACTCTTATTTCATATTGATATTGTTGATTTTTAAGTTCATTTGGATGAATGATATCTCGACAATATTCGTATTTTTAGTCACGTTTTTTATCCGGGTTAACGAATTAAACACAATTTAAACCGTTTACGTATTATTCCTGTATTGTGCATATTTGACCGATTTTTTGACCAAACATATTTTGAAATTGATCGAATTAAACACGTTTTATTCACGTCCCGAATATTTCCCGTATTACGTATTGCTAACAAGGGTCTCACACAGAGTGCGACCTTTGTCTAGTAATAGCTAGAAATTAGGGAGAATATGTATTTGATGCAAGGGATAGAAAACTGCAAAGAGTTTGCAGTTAGCCTTTGCGTTCAGGATAAATGATCCTGAGTGCAAGTACGAGATTTTAAGCTTAGATGGCCATGGGCGCCCTGGGCGCCCTGGGCACCTGGGCGCCTGGCCCAGGCCTGGGCCCAGGCGCCCAGCCTGGGTGCTGTTGAGTATTTGTGTTTCATACCAATCTTATTTTGATGATGATCACAACATTATGTTGTTGCTAATGAATCTCATGTTTTAGTCTCTCAGTTTATTTCAAGGATATCTTTCTTGGAGACTAATCACTTGGTGTAAGGATGGACATCATGTGAAGAAGAGCCAAAGTTTGGACTCAAGGAGTGCCAAAGCTTGGAGATGATGGAGAGCAATCAAGGCATGAAGATTGAAGACTTAGACTCTTTTGAAAGCATTGTAAACCATGTAATTTACTTTATTGCTTTCTCTCTCGTTTGAGTCTAGGGTTGATGTAATGCCTTGCTAGATGGTTTACTCATTCATGCACATGCATTTAACCATCTTAGTGAACCTCAGGATTATCATAGAATCCAACCCAATAGGTTCACTCTTTCTGTCAGTCGCCTGTTGAGGGAAACACAGTCGACTGGGTGATTTCCAGTCGCCTGTAGATCCTTTTACAGTCGCCTGATATGCACTGCTCAAGTCAACATTTCTATTGACTCACACTTGAGCTTTACGCACAGTCGTCTGTCAATCAGTTTCCAGTCGCCTGTATATTTACAGTCGCCTGAGATTTGGTCAACAGTCACCTGTCTAGCGTAAGTGCAATCTCTGCATCTCTTTGTCTTCTCTCCATACTTTACAGTAGTCGACTGATGTAGAATGTACAATCGCCTGATTATTTAACAGTCGACTGTAGTATTAACATCAGTCGCCTGTGCGAATAATTGGAGAAAGAGTGCAGCTCTCTGTTTCGAACCATCCCCTGCAGTAGTCGTCTGCTGAAGGATTTACAGGCGCCTGTCCTGTTTGTCAGTCGACTGTCCTGGCTCAGATTATAGCCGTTGGATTTTTTCTAGCCGTTGATCAGTCGACTGTCTTATGATCATCAGTCGACTGTTCCTGTCGTTTTCACCCAGTTTCTAGCCGTTGCAGATTTGTTTTTCTGGCTGTTTCTTTGGGTTTTTGGGCTTGATATAGGATTCCTATATATATGAGTGTGCTGCCATTCTTGAGAACTCTTGATAACATTTGATAAACTCTTGACTCTATAGAAAATCTCAAGAGATCATTAAGCCACTCTCAAGCTCCCCCATTTCCCTCTATTGAGCATTCATCTTTCTTCATGCATTGAAGTCCAGCTCAATGGAAATCATCCAAGTGCTCTCAAGCATATTCCAACACTTGGAGATCCTCTTCCATGCCTTGCATTCATTCATGAGTAAGCATCTCAAGGCATAGGTAAGAGTATTTACTTTACAAGGTGTAAATTGCTTTCCTATTTCTCTTTGTGGGATTAGGACTTTCTCTCTTTATGGGAGTTTCTCTCTTTGTGGAAGGTTGTCTCTTTGTGGGACTTAAGATACTCTCTTTGTGGGAGTAACTCTCTTTGTGGGAGTTTAGTGTCCTAGTGTAGGACTAACCCTAATTCTCTGAGTGGGAGTTAGTGATTCTCTGTGTGGGAATCTTGATCCTTGTGTAGGATTGGTTGGATCCTTGTGTAGGGCATAAATCCTCTTTGTGAGGTATCTCTTTGTGGGATTTGTATTCACTTCTCTGTGTGGGAATATAGTGAATATTGGTGTGGCTGGATGTACCCAAGTTTGGGGAACCAGGGTAAAACTTTGTGTTTGCGTTTGGATTGTTTGTGCCATTTAATTCCTCTTGCATTTATAATTCCGCATTTGCAAGTTAAATTTTATTTGGACAATTTTATTGCCATTACACTATTCACCCCCCCCTCTAGTGTGTGTTGTTAGTATTGCAAGGTACACGGTCCTTACAATTGGTATCAGAGCGAGGTTATAGCATACTGCAACAATGGCATTCAACGTCTCATCCGCGTCTCATGAAGAAGGTCACTCAACCGTTCGACCCCCGCTCTTCAACGGAACCAACTATCCTAGTTGGAAGATCAGAATGATGATCTATATGGAGGGTCAAGACCTATGGGACATCACAGAGGTGCCATTTGAGAAGCCCACTACTCCTGCGGCTTCAAGGACAAAGGCGGATAAGGACTCAATCAAGTTCAATGTGAGAGCTATGAATGCATTACATTGTGCTCTCTCTGCTAGTGAGTTCAACCGCATCTCCATGTGCAAAACGGCGAATGATATTTGGCACACCTTGGAGATTTGTCATGAAGGGACAACGAAGGTAAAGAAACCTAAACAAACTGTGTTTAGATCTAAATATGAAATGTTTAAGATGCAGGAAGGCGAAAGCATTTCAAAGATGTTTACAAGGTTCACCGATATCGTGAACGCTTTGGAGGGTCTCGGGAAGACGATTTCCCAAGAGGATCGTGTAGAGAGGATCCTAGACTCTCTCTCACCTCGTTGGGAGTCAAAGGCCAACGGAATTTTGGAGTCTTATGACACATCCAAATATACCGTTGAGGAATGCATTGGGAATCTCATGGCGTATGAAGTAAAGCTTCAACACAAGAAGGAGATTCATCCAACAAAGCCCGAGAAGCCAGAAAAGCAAAAGGGAGTTGCATTCCATGCCAAGGAGGAGCCAATCAAGTGGAGAAGGAAATTCCATCGCGAAGCTCCTAGCGAAGAAGATGAGCAAGAAGATGCAAGTGGAGAAGAAATTGAGGAACTTGCCGAGCAATTCAAAGCTTTCCTCAAATGCAAGCAGGGTAAGTCTTTGTCAAAGTTTGCCTCCAATTCTAACAAGGTTTCTACTTGTTACACTTGCAGTGGAAAAGGTCACTTGTCCACCGAATGCCCTTCCAAACCCATTAAAAAAACTTACAAGGGTAAAGGGAAGAAGCATTGGAAAGGAAGGTCCAAGTCCACAAATCACAAAAAGGGACTTGTCGGGACCTTTGATGATTCGAGTGAGGACACTTCTTGTACCGAAGAAGATGATACAAAGGAGGATGCTCACGCATGCTTTGTAGCCATGGATGTTTCTACTCCAATTCCCTCCGGATTAAACGAAGAAGAGTTGGATGCTTGGCTTGACGCATACAACTCCTATGAGGATTCGCGCCTCACGGCTAAGGAGGAGAAGTCGTCATCAAGCTCTTGCAAGGATGATGATGATGTTGTTGTTGAGATTGAGGAAGAAAAGATCTCATATGAGGAGCTCAAGTTCAAATTTGACTTGGCCTCCGAAAAGGCTAGTAAGTGCATCAACTCTTACAATAAATTAAAAGCAAAATATAAGAGTGCTAAGAGTAGAATGTATAAACTAGTTATTGCAAGTGTAGTTCATGATGAAAGGCATGTTTATGACACTTGTGAGAGAGACACACTTCTCTCTCAAGTTAAGAAATTGAGCATTTCTAATGAAAATCTCATTGCTCAAAACCTTAGCTTAGATGCTCACATTCAACAACTTACGTTGAAATGTGAAGAGGAATCCCGGAAGCTCATAAGCTTTGTGTATTCTAGGGATTCACTCCACGATTTGTTGGAAAAACAACATCCGGAAAATCATAGAGGAGGTTTGGGTTATGTTCAAAATGTGGTTCCCAAACCCACCTCTAATTCTTCCTTTGGTGCAAATTCAAGAAATATTGCTAAAGTACCTAAGAAGAATCACCATGCTCTCTTGTACAACAATAACACTCACAAGAAGCATGTAGCCCACAAGGTGATGAGGAAGAATGAAGAATCTTCATTTTTTGCTAAGAAGCAAAATCCTCATTCTTTGCATGCTAAGAAACTTCTTTCTACACTTAAGCATGCCACATCCTTCCCTCTTGCTAAGGCAAAACCTTTACCTAGGAAATCCTTGAGATTATGGATTCCCACTAAGGCTAGTGTGCAAGAGAGAGATAGTTACATCAACTCTCTAGTTAGGGATGTGATCACCTCGTGTGATTATGTTAGGAAATCAAACTCCTCTTGGGTTTGGTTACCTAATGTTTAGGTTCCTCACACATTTGCATATTGCATGGGTATTATGCTTCTATGCTTATTTTATGCATACCCATTGATTGTGTGTGTTTCATGTTTTTGAAAATATTTTTCAAATTTGTTTCTTTTCATGAAAATTGGGACCTTGGGGTTTATTGACATACATGCATGATCCATGTGTATGTCAATGGGGGAGTTAATATAATGTATGTTTAAATTATTTTAAGAACATATTTTAACTCTCATTTCAGAGGTTTTTGTTTTGAGATCATTATTTATATTTGGTTATTTTGGGTCTCAAACCAAACCTCTTGTTTATTGCCAACTTGTTTCATATCTCATTTTTTTTGGCAATATTCGTGTGTATCTTTGAAGCTTGATTTCTTCATATCTATTGCTTTGATACACTTAAGGCCCATGGCTCCAATAATTAATTGGTATTAGATCCTAGAAGTCAAAAGTTGACCATTTCTATGATCTAGGGGGAGCATGGGATAGTGAATTGATACCCACTAAATTTTATATTTGGTATCATACATATCTTTCTTTTCTTGCATATTGTCACATCTTGGTTAAGATGTTAAAGGGGGGTGTTTTTGATGTCCACCTTTTTGACGATGTCAATGGGGAGAGATATATACATATGCATATGGGGAGAGATATCTCTAAGGGGAAGAGATATATGGGATTAGATAAACCATTCTTGTTTGCATGATTTTATTCTTTGCAATTGGTTTATGTAATCCATGCCTATTATATGTCACCATGTTGTTATTGGTTTTTGAGTATTTACCTTTGTATAGCTCATTACTTAATTGGTGCATATAAGTAGGGGGAGATCATTAGCTTTGTGCTTTAATTCTTTATGATTTACATAATGTGTGTCATCATCAAAAAGGGGGAGATTGTTGAGTATTGGTGTTTCATACCAATCTTATTTTGATGATGATCACAACATTATGTTGTTGCTAATGAATCTCATGTTTTAGTCTCTCAGTTTATTTCAAGGATATCTTTCTTGGAGACTAATCACTTGGTGTAAGGATGGACATCATGTGAAGAAGAGCCAAAGTTTGGACTCAAGGAGTGCCAAAGCTTGGAGATGATGGAGAGCAATCAAGGCATGAAGATTGAAGACTTAGACTCTTTTGAAAGCATTGTAAACCATGTAATTTACGTTATTGCTTTCTCTCTCGTTTGAGTCTAGGGTTGATGTAATGCCTTGCTAGATGGTTTACTCATTCATGCACATGCATTTAACCATCTTAGTGAACCTCAGGATTATCATAGAATCCAACCCAATAGGTTCACTCTTTCCGTCAGTCGCCTGTTGAGGGAAACACAGCCGACTGGGTGATTTCCAGTCGCCTGTAGATCCTTCTACAGTCGCCTGATATGCACTGCTCAAGTCAACATTTCTATTGACTCACACTTGAGCTTTACGCACAGTCGTCTGTCAATCAGTTCCCAGTCGCCTGTATATTTACAGTCGCCTGAGATTTGGTCAACAGTCACCTGTCTAGCGTAAGTGCAATCTCTACATCTCTCTGTCTTCTCTCCATACTTTACAGTAGTCGACTGATGTAGAATGTACAGTCGCCTGACTATTTGACAGGCGACTGTAGTATTAACATCAGTCACCTGTGCGAAGAATTGGAGAAAGAGTGCAGCTCTCTGTTTCGAACCATCCCCTGCAGCAGTCGTCTGCTGAAGGATTTACAAGCGCCTGTCCTGTTTGTCAGTCGATTGTATTGACTTCGTCAGTCGACTGTCCTGGCTCAGATTATAGCCGTTGGATTTTTTTAGCCGTTGATCAGTCGACTGTCTTATGATCATCAGTCGACTGTTCCTGTCGTTTTCACCCAGTTTCTAGCCATTGCAGATTTGTTTTTCTGGCTGTTTCTTTGGGTTTTTGGGCTTGATATAGGATTCCTATATATATGAGTGTGCTGCCATTCTTGAGAACTCTTGACAACATTTGATAAACTCTTGACTCTATAGAAAATATCAAGAGATCATTAAGCCACTCTCAAGCTCCCTCATTTCCCTCTATTGAGCATTCATCTTTCTTCATGCATTGAAGTCCAGCTCAAGGGAAATCATCCAAGTGCTCTCAAGCATATTCCAACACTTGGAGATCCTCTTCCATGCCTTGCATTCATTCATGAGTAAGCATCTCAAGGCATATGTAAGAGTATTTACTTTACAAGGTGTAAATTGCTTTCCTATTTCTCTTTGTGGGATTAGGACTTTCTCTCTTTATGGGAGTTTCTCTCTTTGTGGGAGGTTGTCTCTTTGTGGGACTTAGGATACTCTCTTTGTGGGAGTAACTCTCTTTGTGGGAGTTTAGTGTCCTAGTGTAGGACTAACCCTAATTCTCTGAGTGGGAGTTAGTGATTCTCTGTGTGGGAATCTTGATCCTTGTTTAGGATTGGTTGGGTCCTTGTGTAGGGTATAAATCCTCTTTGTGAGGTATCTCTTTGTGGGATTTGTATTCACTTCTCTGTGTGGGAATATAGTGAATATTGGTGTGGCTGGATGTACCCAAGTTTGGGGAACCAGTGTAAAACTTTGTGTTTGCGTTTGGATTGATTGTGCCATTTAATTCCTCTTGCATTTATAATTCCGCATTTGCAAGTTAAATTTTATATGGACAATTTTATTGCCATTACACTATTCACCCCCCTCTAGTGTGTGTTGTTAGTATTGTAAGGGTTAGACGATCCCTACAGGTGCGACCAGGCCTTGGTCTTGTGCTCAGCCTGGGTGCGCCCAGGTCTGGGCCATGCGCCCAGCCAGGCTGGGGTTTACCCAGCTTGAGCGGTGGGGCCCACACGGTGGGCTCCATCCATGGTTTCTGAACCCTAGGCTGGGTGCAGTTTTTGGCGGCTGGATTTTGCACGAAAATCAAGTTTGGGCTGATCTTTGGACCCTTGTTTGAAGGGTCAAACAGACTCGGAATGTCTCGCCGTTTTTTCCTACATGTTCACCATTCATCGCTCTTCGATTTGATAGGTTGTATCAAATGCGAAGCTCAACGGTGAGGGAGTTAAAATTCATTGAAGTTTGGCCTTTTATTAAGGCAAACTAACTTGAATTATTTTCCCCACGAACTTTAGGCCCACATCGAAAGTGGAGTAAAAGGGAGGGTTCAGCCGCCTATATAAATAGGGGCATGCCCCCTTTCTCTAAACTCGTCCCAAGTTCTAGATCTGAGCAGCTCCCAAAAGTTTGAAGCACGCTCGGGTCTAAGCTTAAAATAAATATTTTTCTCCTCTCCCTAAATTTCTGTCTTGCTCCTGAAGTCCTCTAGCAAAGCCACGAAAGGGCTCGGATCGGATCCAAAGTCTTGACGGAGGATCCACTCAAGTGAAACTTTCTTCGACGCGTGGTTGGCTCAGCGACAAGGGGGTTGCTCGCGT
Source organism: Scilla litardierei (assembly GCA_030789695.1). Classification (NCBI taxonomy): domain Eukaryota; kingdom Viridiplantae; phylum Streptophyta; class Magnoliopsida; order Asparagales; family Asparagaceae; genus Scilla; species Scilla litardierei. The sequence goes on along the minus strand of CM061142.1, from coordinate 485,225,030 downwards.
CGGGACGCGGTGCGGTTCGAAAAGCAGTTCAGCTCGGGACCAGGAACGGCTCAGAAGCGGTTCAGCTCGGGACGGGGAGCGTCTCGGACGTGGTTCGGTACACCTTGCCGGTACAAGCAAGGTTCTGTGTACGTAGTTTAATTAAGCATTTCATTTATAATATTGCAGTAGCTTAGATCTATCTTGGGGTGGTCGGACCCACCTCAAGATAGTAGAGATCTTGACTAGGGTCTTGATATCCATAGGGCTTGCATGTTAAATAGTTTAAATTTTTTTCTGCTGCATGCTTTTATTTTTGCCTCTATCCTCCTTCCGACGTAGGATGGGTATAGAAATGTGCCCTAAGGGTGCCTCAAAACCCATCACTTGTGACCTGGGTGCTTGCGGGTCTCACGCAATAAGGGGTAAGATGTTGTGTAGAGGTTGGTGCAGCCCACGGCGAGATGATGATAACGTAAAAGATGGCAGCTTGGGTGTTGGTTGCGGCAGGGAGAACAAAGAACTAGGGGTTTTCAATGTTACCGCATCTTTTGAAGCTTGTAGTCTTTTGGTTTTTCATTGGCTGCAGCTATATAGATTTTTGGACTTGGGTATTTTGTAGCTTGCGGCTGGGAAATAATAGGCTAGGGGTTTAAATGTGGCTGCAGGCTTTTGGAGGAGAACTAGGGTTATTGTTTTTGTTTGTTGCGGCAAGGAGGAAAAGTATGGTGGCTAGGGTTTTATCTTTTTGGTTATTGGCCACACCCCATTGGTCCTTTTGGTGGGGGTTTTTTTATAGAGAATGTGGAGATCAATTAGGCTCATGTAGAATCCCATAAGAATAGGGATTTGAAGTTTGAATTGAATTTGAATAGGATGTGTAATAGGATTTGCAATTTGAATTTGATTGCAATGAGATTTGATTTAATCATATGTGAGATATGATTCAATCCATATTAAATTTGAAATAATCACCAAATGACATGAATGAGATTCCCTCATTATCTCTTTATCTTTGACCAAGTCCATTTCTAACATGAATTGCTAATCTCCTTCATCGCTTTGACCAAGTCTCCAATTAAGTATTTACAAGCTTGCCACTCCTACAAACATTTAGCACACACATCAAAACGTTCACACGCGTTTGTTATCATCAAACACGAAGTCATCGATCATTGTATCCAACAATCCCTACCTCATATTCACCAGGAAAGCAAATCCGCTCATTGGCTTGGAGGATCCGGACTTGATATTGAGGTTAGAGACACTTATCTTGAATTCTGTGAAGCATCTCGGTAGGCACCTTAGAGACCAAAGTTATGATATCATCATGCACGAGAGGCTTATCTTCATCACCATGCAAAATTGAAGCCCCGGAGTTAATGGATATAAGAGCCAAGGCCTTCTCTTTATCTACAACATGTTCCAACTCCGAAGGCTGGGCGACCCCTTCTATCTCATCGGAGAATAAAGGATCTTCTGGGCAAGAGACCATGGCAATGGAAATCTCTATTGTATTAATCTCTTTCCACAAGTTGGCAGTTTCGGAAGAAGAAGAAAAGGGGATACATGAACCATAGACAGTATCTTCGACTGCAACAAGATCTAATGAGGAAGATGAAATACCAGAGAAAAGAACAAGGAAGAGTTTTTTCTAAAAGTGCAGGCAAGAAAGTTCGCATCTTTCCTCTTTCTTCTCCTCTTATATCGGAAGCTATCTTTGTTCGATCAATCTCAGCCATTCAAATGGGGGCACATGTCGACATCCAAAGAGCACCAACGCCCCCAGGCCTCGTACCATTACAACAGCCCAATCAAGGGTATGGAAATTTTGGCGAAAAAAATCAAAACTCCAGTCTCGACTGTCATGCCCAATTAATAAGACATCACATTACCCGACCTCAACAATTTCCTCACTCGAGCTCAAGAGATGGGGTCATTGTTACTATATTGGACCGACCCATATGGCAGAGAAAGATATTGTTGGATATTAAGCATCTCTAATGAAGTTTTGTTTATGATCAACAAATGATTATTACTAATTTATTTCATTAAGTGTGTAAATATTATTATGTTAATGAAAATGAAGTTCCATATCAAAAGTCAACAAAGAGTCGATTAAGCCAAGGAGATTAGCCAAAGAAAAGAAGTCAAGTTAAAAGCTTTGAGGGATGGTGTGGAAGCTCAAACCAAAGCTAAGAAGCTATGGTAGAATTAAGTCATGAAGAGGAGAACACTCAAAAGCATCAAAAATCCAAATTGGGTATTTTGATGTATTTATTTCTTCATGTTCATAGATCTTTTGTAGGCCTTAAGATTGGAGCCCCACACACACAAAATACTTTTTAAAATGTAAAAATGTTTTACAAAAGTTTTAAAATTATTTTGAAATAATTTCACAAAGTTTTGAAGCCCAAAAACTCATGTATCAGAATTATTGACTAATTTTTGATTTTAGTCAACTATATTGAATGTGATGGAAGTCCTTTATTCTGGAACCAAAAAGAGTCGACCGCAGTAATAACGATAGTCAACCACAGTTCTTTTGGGCATCGATTACCATCATAAGGACGGTTGACTACTTTGAGTTATCAGATAGACTTATATTTTTATGGGATTTCGCTTTTCTAACAGTTACATGGGTAATCGTGTGATTATTTTTGAACGGTAAGATGGATTATAAATAGAGGGAGTTGGCTGGAGTTATTGAGGCAATTAATGATCAAATTTTCTAAGCATTCATAAGCATTCAAAGCTATTTTCAAGCTCTCTTTCTCTCTCTCTCTCACAGATTTTAGCCAAGCAAAGTTTCATTTTTCAAAAGCTTTTAAGCATTGATTCTTGGCTTTAGAGGATTTGTTTTCTCTCAATTTCAATCTCTATCTTTAAGAGAAACAAATCAAAAGCTTTCCTTTGATTCTCTTGTTTTAATCTTTATTTTATCAAGATTCAAAGAGATAATAGTTTTCCTTAGCCACTATTAAAGCTCCAATCTTTTTGGCTATTGAAATTTGTGAAGCGCCACCAACCATCTTCAAGGGGTTTGTAAATCCACCTTGTAAGTAGTGGTAAGTGCTCTTGTGGTTAAATTTGTGTGATTAAGATTATTGAATTGAAAAGCCTTCGTGAAGGTCCTCTTTGGAGAAGAGTTGTTGCTGTATCGGGGAGACCTAGTAAATGAAGCTATGCAAGTGTATTGGAAGCCCTTTTGGTGATGCACTTGCTCTCTTGTTTGAAGAGAGTTTGTTAGTGAAAATCACAATAAGAGGTTGGAGACTGGAGTAGCCCAAGGGGAGGGTTGAAAACACCCTAGAGGGGGGTGAATAGGGTATATGGCACAAGATTAAAAAAATGATCACAATACAACGATAAGCAGACACAGATATTTTTAATGGAGTGGCTCCCCGCCAAAACTCCGACCCCAAGACCTATGAGGATTTCACTCAATAAAACTGATCACACTTACGGGTAGTGATCTAACCGTACACAGATATAGATCAAGAGTTAAAGCACAGAGATAGCTTCAGAGTAAAGCTATTCACAATACAATCCCACAATAAAAACAGATTCAAATAGCTTTAATACTACGGTGAAATATCAGAGAGATATTACCGTGATAAAGTTTGTGAGATTGTGATCGCGTAGGCGCAAATGATTCGCTGATCCGTTGTCTGGATTGGAAGATATAGTCTTCGGAAGATGACTGCACAAATCTGAATTCTGTTGTGGCAGTTCGGTGGAAAACGCCCAGGCTGGATCTATATTTGACAACTGAGCAGAGGATGGGCATCCCCATTGCAAAGGGTATGAAGATGGGGCCGCATAGGCACAAACAGTGAGTCGATCCGACGTCTGGATCAGGAGATATGGACGTTTGAAGTTGACTGTGTGAATCTGAAATCTGCAGTAACTAATCTGTAGAAAAACACCCGAACTGTATATGATCATGTGGACTGAGCAAAGGAGACTATCATCGTTGCGAGGAGCATGAAGATGTGGTTGCATGGGCATAAACAACGAGTCGATCCGACGTCTGGATTAGGAGATATGAGCGTACAAAGTTGAATGCACGAATCTGGAATCTGCCCTTGAAATCTGCCATTGCACAATCCAGATTTTGGAGAATGAGATCTGCACTTTAAAATTTGTGGAGCTCTTGCAGATTTGATGGGAAAAGAGATGATTTTAATCTGATCTTAGAGTATGAGAATTAATCAAAAAGAAAACCCACGTCCAAAAAGAAACCATGTGTTCTTTTTCAAGAAATAATGCGGCAGGGCTAGGTTTTTTGTGTTTCCAGGAAAAAGTTGTGGCTGGATGTTGCCCTTTTTGTTGGAGAAGTCTGTTTTTTATTTTGATTCTATTTTGTTGCCCTGGATCCCTGCAGCCTCAAGTGTTGATTGTTGATTTTTGTTGGAGAGAGCTGAGAGATGATGTGTTGTTGGCCGGCCTAGTGTTTCAATGTTGACTTGTCTTTGGATGAGCATGGAGTTTGAATACAAGTAAGATAATAATCCCTTGAGGATCCAATCAAATCTCCATCTTTGACCAATTCAAATCTGCATCATCAATATTGTTGATGTTGGATTATTTTGAATTTTCTTTTTGCATCATTGTCCACACATAATCTCGCTTTTGCAAACAACATTTCTTTTGCATGTTTACCCTTGAAATCCCGTATTAAAAACGTTAGTCTCACATGAATTGTTTGTCATCATCAAAATTAAATCATATGACCTAGTTAGCGGGCTAACTAGGCCAACAATCTCCCCCCTTTTGATAATGGCAAACAAGTCTAGAAAAATTGAGAGATGATATTAAAGAGCAAGTCATATAGTGCACATGATTATAAACATCATACAAAGCTCCCCCTATCGATGTGCTCTCATGAAAAGTTGTGACAAGCTTCCCCTCAAAATGTCCATCTCTTTCCCTTTCATTATTTTTCTACTCTCCCCCTTTTGCTATTAATCGAAAAGGTCAAAAAAATTGAAGATGTTAAGAATGATACAAGAAACAAGTTTAGCATATCAAAGAAACAAGAAATTGATGACGATGCTCATATTAATGCGTTTTCCCCACGAACTCAAATTATAATAGATGTCATGAGCATTGAAAGCATGCGTTCGTTGGAAAAAAATTGACAAGTGGATGTTATATTATGAAACACTTTGACAACTTTAAGGGTGCTTAGAAACTAAGAGATCAAAATATAAGATTATCTAATACAACTTGTGAGCTTTCGTTGCTATGGAATGATCAATAAGTAAAGTGTAGAGAGACACCAAGCAAGGAATACCATGATGTTAAATTTCGGGTCTTCTGGAATTGAGGTGCGCTAAGTGGTTACTTCATCTACCATATTGCATACACATTGCTCAACAAACCCCCGAAATCCGGTTACTAGCCGCCGGTATCAAATGTAGAATATTTGAAGATGTTTTGCTAAACCCCCCTTTTTTATAAGTACTCATTGCAATTTTTTTTATAGTACAATGTTGGTGTCTCAGAATAGTGACGCATGAAGGCATCGACATATTCGACCCCTACTATATAATATTCGACAGAAATTTAAGCGCACAAAATCGTAAAAGTAAAATATAGATTCATAAACTTTAGAATCTAAACACATCCAATTGTCTCCATATTTTATAAGACTCAATCAATCTATTTGATTCGTATAATTTGGCATGCTTACAAGTTTCACCTTTTCATTAATAATTCAAGCATGTGGATTTTACAACAATATGGTGCATCATCATTAATTTTTTTTAATGTTTCTAAGATGTCTAACAATGTTCATATTAAATTCTCAATCAAAATCAATAATAGTTATGACGATCATGCATGCACATACAAAGAATGATTAAACCCATGTTGAGATGAAATAGTGTGCAATGTGTGTAACTTAGATACAATATTTAAGCATGTGTATGTGCATGGGTATGCGTGCTAATGCTCAATTAGTGACATAATCCCCAACTCCCTTCGAATGAAGCAAAATTTTTTTTGGTTTAAGGGTTTGGTGAATCTGTCCGCTAATTGTTTTTCGATATCAATATATCCCAAAGAAATATCTTTCTTATCAACATGATCTCTAAGGAAGTGTTGATGAATATCAATATGTTTTGTCCTAGATTGTAAAATAGGATTTTTTAGATAGATTTATAGCACTTTTGTTGGCACACCAAATGATTGTAGGTTGGAAAGTAAGATCGTAGTCTCTGAGGGTTTGTCTCATCCATAGAATTTGAGCACAACAATAACCCGCTGAAACATATTCAGCTTCGGTTGTACTCAATGCTATGGAATTTTGCTTCTTGGAGAACCATGAAACAAGAGACAAACATAGTAGTTGGCAAGTGCCTGTGGTACTCTTACGATCGGTCTTACTTCCCGTAAAATTCGCATCACAATATCCTACAATCTCAAATGATGTGGAACAAGGATACCATAAACCAAAATCTAAGGTTCCTTTAACATATCGAATTATTCATTTAACCAAAGAAAGATGGGACTCTTTTGGACAAGATTGAAACCTAGCACATAAACATATACTAAACATTATGTCAGGCCTACTAGCTGTCAAATAACGAGCTACCAATCATACCTCGGTACAAGCATTCATCCACTTTCTTTCACTTTTCGTCTTTATCCATCGTTGCTTTCGTTGACATAGGAGTAGAGCATTCCTTAGCATTTTCAAGTCCAAACTTCTTCACTAATTCCTCTACATATTTTGCTTGATTGATGAAAATTCTGTCCTCGCATTGTTTGATTTGCAAACCAAGCATGAATGTAAGTTCTCCTATCAAGCTCATCTCAAATTCCCTAGACATACATGTAGCAAATTCCTCATATAGTAGATTGTTAGTAACACCAAAAACGATATCAACATATATTCGTACTGCAAGTAGATCTTTACTTTGATGTTTAACAAATAGAGTTTTATCCGCCTTTCCCATGGAAAAATTATTTTCAAGCAAAAACTTACTAAGTCGCTCATACCAAGCTCTAGGAGCTTGTTTAAGCCCATATAAAGCACGTTTAAGCTTGCAAACATAGTCCGGGTGGATGGAGTCTTCAAACCCAGGAGGTTGTTTGACATAGAATTCCTCAGATAAAACTCTATTCAAAAAAGCACTCTTGACGTCCATTTGAAAGAGTTTGAATTTCATGAAACTAGCAAATACTAAAAGCATCCTAATTGCTTCCAATCTTGCGACGGGAGCAAAGGTTTCATCAAAATCAATCCCTTCCTCTTGGTTATAACCTTGGGCTACTAGTCTAGCTTTATTATGCACAACATTTCCCATTTCGTCAAGTTTGTTTCTAAATACCCATTTAGTGCCTATAATTGTTTGATTTTTTTGTTTCGAAACAAGTTCCCAAACTTGATTCCTATCAAATTGTGACAATTCCTCTTGCATTACCATAATCCCATATGAATCTTCTAAAGCACTATCAACATTTTTAGGCTCCAAAATGGATATAAATGCAAAGTTAACCATTTTAAAGCTACCTCTAGTGTGTATACCTTCCGTCGTGTCTCCAAGTATTTGGTTCTTTGGATGATCCTTCTTGAAGCGACAATCCTTAGGGAGATCTTGTGATGACATAGTAGCTTCTGCTTCTTTTGGTACACCATCATTGTTGTTCTCTTGCTCATTGGAATTGCTAGTGTTTATCTCGAGTCCATCCAAGCCACCGGCAATATCTGAAAATTCTGCAGCACTAGAAGATTCATTAATAGCACTTTTTTCATCAAATTTCACATGCACAGTTTCTTGAATAGTAAGAGTTCTTTTGTTAAATACTCGATAAGATTTGCTATGTGGTGAGTATTCAACAAAAATACCTTCATCGGATTTTGCATCAAATTTATCCAGATTTTCGCATACTTTCAGAATATAGCACTTGCATCCAAATGGTTTTAAATGTGATAGGTTGGGAGTCAACTCTCTATAAAGCTCATAAGGTGTTTTCTTCAAAATGGGTCTAATGGACACACGATTTAAAATGTAACAAGAAATATGTATGGCTTCAGCCTAAAAATATAAAGGCAATTTGTGATCATGAATCATGGTCGTAGCCATTTCTTGCAAAGTACGGTTTTTCCTCTCAACCACCCCATTTTGTTGTGGTCTCCTCAGGGCGGAAAAATTATGTGAATAACCTTTTGAAATACAAAAATCATCCAAGCTAGTATTAACAAATTCTCCTCCATGATCACTTCTAACTTTGACTATTGAAAAACCTTTTTCATTTTCAACCTTTTTACAAAACATTTTAAAAACATCAAAAGTTTCATGTTTGTATGTCAAAAAATAAACCCAAGTGAAACGTGAAAAGTCATCGACAATAACAAAGCAATAATGCATACTACCTAAACTAGCAACCTTTGTGGGTCCTAATAAATCCAAATGTATTAGTTGCAATGGCTTAGAAGTAGTTACAATGTTTTTAGGATTGAAACTACTTTTATGTTGCTTAGCTAGTTGACATGCATCGCAAAGCTTATCCCGATCAAAACTAATTTGAGGTAAACCTCTCACCAGTTTCTTTCGAGCAAGCTTTGAGATTAGGTCTATGCCGACATGGCCTAATCTTCGATGCCAAAGCCAACTAGTCTCATTTGATGCAACTAATCATTTTAGATTATTAAGTTTGATAGTGTAGATGTTATTATAAGATGTACCCTTGAAAAGAATATCATCACCTTTCAAAATATATACTTTGTCATTTTCGAAATGCACCTTAAGGCATATAGAGCATAGCTGATCACATTAACAAATTTTGTGCCAAACCATCAACAAGATTAACATTCTCAATAACCACAAGAGGATGCTTATTAATGTTACCATTACCCAATATTTTGCACTTCTTTCCATCTCCAAGAATAACCGTCCCTCAATCTTTCCTTGATAGCGTCGTGAAGAGGGATTCGTTGCCCGTCATGTTGTTTAAGCAACCGCTATCAAGGTACCAAATGTTGCCATTTTCCACTTGAAGATACAAGTACAAAAGAAGATGCACCCTTTGGTAACCAAATTCTGGATCCACGATTGTTAGTACGATGCTTTGGAACCCATCTAAAATATTCAGGATAATATCTAGCCAAGCAACCATACATAACGTGCCCATTTTTGTTGCAATAAAAACATGTAACATTGAAATGCTTATTAGTAGATAACATATGATTTTCGTGCAAGTAATGTTGGAAGCTCATGTATCTTGCAAAATTCTTTTCAATGGTCTTCATAGTTTTTTTTTCTTAGGTTGTTTTTTCTGAAAGCCAATGCCATGTTTGCTAGATTGTTCATTAAGCCCATTTATCATCTTATTAAAACTTTCTTGGCTATTTGTGAATTTCTTTAATGTCAAGCTAAGATTTTGATTTTCATTCTCAAGTTCACTAATCCTAGCCTCATTTCTTTTTTCTTTTTCGCTAGCTTCTAAATCAATGGCTATGTGTTTTCCTTTTATTGAATTAGATTTTTCTTTGTCAAGCTCTTCCAATTTTTCTTCATAGCTAGACACTTTTCGGTTTAACAATTTTATTTCAGAATCTTTAGATCCAAGAATGCTAATTTTCTTCTTTAAGTCTTTAGCTAGATTAAAGTTGTCAATCTTTAACGTTGCCAGTTTTTTAGTAGCATTTTCTAGCTCTAAGGTTTTTGTTTCTAATTAGGTTTCGTCGAAATTATATATTATTTCCTTTTGTTCTTTCCACTTAACAAAAAGCTCATCTCTCTCTCCTGTCATGCTCCCTAGTTCCTCTTTTAATGAATCATGAACCTTTTTTAGTTTAAGGAATTTAGGACCCATTTCTTGAAGGAGTTCTACAAGAAATTCATAAGCTTCCTCCATACTAGAAAACATATCATCACTAATAATCATTTTATCATCAAAGCTGTGAACAAGAGAGCTAATTTTTACATTTTCGTTTCCAGCCATAAAGCAAGTTCCATTGTTGTCGTTCTAATCATTGTCTGAGGAGAACTCCTCTGCGTCACTTTCTCCCCATGTAGCCACCATTCCTCGCTTTGATGTCCTCTATTCCCCATCACCAGTCTTTTCCTTTCATTTTTCTTTCAGAAGTGGACATTCTGCTTTTATGTGCCCTCTCTTGTTACATCTGGAACACTGAGGTGCAGAACTTTCTTCATCATTTCCTTCGTTTTTCTTGATTCCCCAAATGCTTCCCGACCTTCTTTTGTTGGTTTTCATGAATTTCACAAATTTCCTTATAACAAGAGCCATGCTTTCATCGTGTGATTCATTCATCTCCTCAAGCATTTTGGAGACTTGAAAAGCTAAATTCTTTTCCTTTGTTTCCTCCTTCTTAGATTTCTCTTCCTTCTTTGGTGTGCTATTATTGGTCATCTTCAATTGCACCTCATAAGCCATTAATTTTCCCATTAACTGCTTGAAACTGATATCTGTCAAGTCATGTGCTTCTTCAATCGCCGTCCTCTTTTGAATCCAATCGCCAGATAATGAATATTAAAACTTTCCAACCAAATCTTCCTCTGAGTTGTCCTTCCCTAAGGCTTTCAATGGATTGACGATATCTGCAAAACGAGAAAACATAGTAGCAATAAACTCATTAGGCATCATTGCAAAATTTTCATATATTTGTAATAACATTCTAATACGAGTTTTCTTAACTTCGCTAGTTCCCTCATGAGTTACTTCAAGTCTCGTCCAAATATCCTTAGCAGTGGAACAAGAACTAATGCGGTTAAATTTAGTTTTACTAAGACCACAATATAATATGCTCATGGACTTAGAGTTTAGATTTTGTAACCGATCATTTTCTTTTTGCTGCTCAGGAGTGGGTTTTTCAAATAGGGTAAAGCCTTCACTGATTAGTTTCCATAATGCTATATCAATACCTTTGATGTGTATGGACATACGTTGTTTCTAGTAACTATAGTCTGTACCATCAAATAGAGGTGATCTAAGATACGACTGTCCTTCTCTTTGATTGTACGTGTCATATGAGTATGTGTGCAGAATTTGTGCCATAGGATCAAAATTCCACTAGACTTTGAGTCTAAAAGGAATCCCGCTCTGATACCAATTGGAAAACACCATAGAGGGGGGTGAATAGGGTGTATGGCACTTAAAAAAATGATCACAATAGAAAGATAAGCCGACACAGATATTTTTAACGGAGTGGCTCCCCACCAAAACTCCGACCCCAGGACCTATGAGGACTTCACTCAATAAAACTGATCACACTTACGGGTAGTGATCTCACCGTACACCGATATATTTCAAGAGTTAAAGCACAAAGATAGCTTCAGAGTAAAGCTATTCACAATACAATTCCACAATAAAAACAGATTCAAATACATTTAATACTGTGGTGAAAAATCAGAGAGATATCACCGTGATAAAGTTTGTGAGATTGTGATCGCATGGGTGCAAACGATTCGCTGATCTGATGTCTGAATTGGAAGATATAGTCTTCGGAAGATGACTGCGCAAATCTAAATTCTGCAGTGACAGTTCGGTGGAAAATGCCCATGCTGGATCTATATTTGAAAACTGAGCAGAGGATGGGTATCACCATTGCAAAGGGTATGAAGATGTGGTCGCGTAGGTGCATACAATGAGTCGATCCGACGTCTGGATCAGGGGATATGGACGTTTGAAGGTGACTGCACGAATCTGGAATCTGCAGTGACTAATCTGTAGAAAAACGTCCGAACTGTGTATGATCCTGTAGACTGAGTAAAGGAGACTATCACCTTGTGAAGAGCATGAAGATGTGGTCGCGTGGGCGCAAACGGTGAGTCGATCCGACGTCTGGATCAGGAGATATGAGCGTACGAAGTCGAATGCACGAATCTGTAATCTGCCTTTGAAATATGCCCTTGCATAATCCGGATTTTGGAGAATGAGATCTGCACTTTAAAATATGTGAAGCTCTTGTAGATTTGATGGGAAAAGAGATGATTTAAATCTGATCTTAGAGTATGAGAATTAATCAAAAAGAAAACCCACGTCCAAAAAGAAACCATGCGTTCTTTTTCAAGAAATAATGCGGCAGGGCTAGGTTTTTTGTGTTTCCAGGAAAAAGTTGCGGCTGGATGTTGCCCCTTTTGTTAGAGAAGTCTGTTTTTTATTTTGATTCTGTTTTGTTGCGCTGGATCCCTACGGCCTCAGCTGGATCTCTGATTTTTTGTTGAAACCCTAGGCCGGCCAACGAGGGTGACCAGGATAAAACCCTTGGTGTTTGCGTTGTGATTTTTTTCTCTACTTCAATATTGCTTGCTTAATTGTGTTCTTAATCCGATGTGCTAATTACTCTAAATTTGTTTCAAGCATTATTTGTGTTGATTAGGTTCTTGAGTAGGTAAAGATACAAGCAACATATGCTAAACTTGAGGAATTAGTTTTAATTTGTGCATAATTATTTGAAACACTAATCACCCTCCTCTAGTGTTTAGCTTGTCATCTACAGGATCCAACAGAAATTTCATTCAAATAAAAAAGCCTAGGAGGAATGCATCGTCTCAGCTCAAAAGCCCATAGGCCTATATGGGCGGTTAACTGCTTGCACAGTCAGAGTGATAGCTGATTCGCCCGTTGAGCTCCAGAATACTAATCAGTTTGTTCGTAACGATGGGAATGAATGGTGTGGGCGTTATGCACTTTGTCAGATACGACAATGATGATGTCATAAAGGCAAGGCCGTTATCAGCTAACAGCGCACTTAGAGGAACCATCATCTATAAAAAGACTTAATAACGATAAGACAAGGTGGATCTCTCAAGAAATACCAAACACTCAGATACTCTGACATTCACTTTATATTTCCTCCATAGCTCAGTGATGTAGCGATCGGAAGACATCCCAATAGGTCGGACCTAGCCGCACCGAGCATCTATTTAGTCATCCACTGACTTAAGCATCAGACGAGATTTGGGTCAGAATTCGGATCCGACCACCTGACGATTTTTTTGTGTTGTAGACCTAGAAGATAGCTCGGAGTTAGGTCAGGCTTCAACCCAACAACTCGGACTTAGCTCCCATCGACACAGAACCATCCTTCTTTGGGTCACAATCTTCAGCCGACGAAACACCACGTCACCAGGACTACTCGCCGGCATCCATCCTGCTCACCGTGGATGGATTTACACGTGAACACCACCCTTAATCCACCATAACTCATGTACTAATCGGCAATCTGTAACTCTTCGTTTTTCTCCCTCTTACTTTCAAGTTCAACTATCCCACTCACCACAATAACTCATATGGTAATTGCCAAGTGGGGGTGGGGGCAAACCGTTTGTTTGGTGCGCGTGGGTTCAGAGGGGTAGTTAGTTCTATGGGCCCCGCGGAAGAACTGGGGCAGGCACGGTTTTGTCGCGGAGCCGCGGAGCAAACCTGGCAGAAGGGAGCTGCTCTCGCTTTCCACTCGTCCGCGGGCATGAGCTCGAGACCCGAAGCCCATGGGACACGCGCCTCTCCCCCCCTCTCAACGCCTCCACGTCACCGCCTCACCGACCATCTGCGTAACCCACTACGACCCGAGCATTATGCGGGCCCTCCCGAACCCTTATAACTCCCCACCACGTCGGACCCGGCCCGGCCCGCGATGTTGGTCGGCGGGAGCCACGCCCGAGGCTGCGCTGCCCGGTGTCCTCATCACAGCCCTACACGTGTCGAGCAACGGCGATCATCCGACGGCCATCCTGCCCTTTTATAAGCCGCTGCCCTGCTCCTCCCCTGGCGTTGACACAGGAGAGGGAAGGAGAACAGGAGGACGCGAGGGAGGCAGTGAAAGAATGAAGGGCCAATCTGCAAACATCGAAGCTCTCGAGGGCGATTTCTGCAAAGAAAACCCCCTCCCCGTCGGATGCGGCGACGTTTCGAGCTCCTCATCCTCCACCACGTCTCCCCATGCTGCTGACGGGGCACGAAGGCCGATGCCGGCGGTATTTGCCAGCGGGTATTCGTCGGTGATAGGCCTGAGAAAGGAGATGGAGGACTTCGTGTCGCTCGTGCCGGGGTTCTTGTCGGTTTGGGGGGAGTCGCACGACTTCTTCGCGGTTTACGACGGCCACGGGGGCGCCAAGGTGGCGGAGGCGTGCCGGGACAGGATGCACGTCGTGGTGGCTGAGGAGGCGGCGATGGAGGCGCCGCCGCCTGCTGTCGTGGGGCACGCCCTGGAGGAGTGGTGGAAGGGGGTGATGGAGCGGAGCTTCCAGAGGGTGGACGACGAGGTGGCGGCGCTCGGCAAGATGGCGGGGTCCACAGCGCTGGTTGCTGTGATCGGACCGCGGTCCATCGTGGTTGCTAACTGCGGTGACTGTCGCGCCGTCATTTGCAGGGATGCCGAGGCTCTTCCTCTTTCTTCCGATCACAAGGTATATATGTATTATACATTTGACAGTGTTTTTTGAATCCTAGTATATATATATATATCTATTCCTCTTCATATTTTAAGTTTGCTATTTATCATTCATTATTTGTTTGTAGAATCTAACTACATTATTATTATTTATTGTTAAATCCAACAAGATCTAATCAGCTATAATTATATGTCTATTCTTTGCCTACGATGTATAATTTAAATACATTTAATTGCATGTCTGATCTATGTATCATGTAGATTACAATAACTGATTTTTTTATACTTATCGTTTGGTAATTATGTTCGATATTTGCTAAATTTAGCTGCAAAATTTAGTTAGTTTAGCCAGAGGCTTGTAGTCGTGAGAAGGTTATTTGAGCATGAAAAGAAATTTTAAACGTGCAATGGTAGGTGCCAAATTAAGAATGTACGATGTTTTTGTTTTCTGCATTTACTCGAATGAGCCATTTTTATAAACAAATATTCACCATAGAACCATGCCGATTCGAAAACATGTCAAATTTCCTAATTAGATGAAGTGTAGTATGTCGTGGTGATATTTAGCGTATTCTATTTACAGAAACCATAGAATCTAGCAAGATTATCATTTTTAAGGAATGAAAACAACTAATTTGCCCGTGAATGTTGTGCATGTCGCAATGATGGTTGATTTTATGAAAAAGCTATAATTCGATCATCATATGAGGTATTTCACTTCTAATTTTAAAAATTTCATCTCGTTTTGCTTAGGGTTTAAATTCATACTACCTAATTTGGTGGACAAGCTCATAACAAGTTAGCAGGTTCAACAAAATTTTGTTGACTTACATTGAATATGGACTTTCTAATTTGAAAATACGATAAGTTCATGATAATCAAAATCTAACCGTTGTCGTTTTCTAAAGAAAAATTGGTATCTGATCATCAATTAACACGAAGCACGTGGTGGCAAGAAAACGTCGTTGTTGTTTATCTAATAAGAAATTCCAAACATGCAAATGCGACAAACACGTAACAGAAAAAAGTATAACATTCAATTAGTTGGACACAATAACTGAAGAATAGGTGACGCCAAAACTGATGAATGTATAACACGTGCCTTGTTAACAGTTGACTATTATATTCAACTCGTTTTTTAATTTGAAAAGGTAGGGTCTAAATGTCAAAAATCGTATACATGCATTTCCCCCTCTTTCACCTTGGGGTTTGCTATATATTTTATTAATGAAGAAAAATCACCAGAAAACCCGCCAATTAATTATAAAGGGATTGCATTGTTGACAACAACAAATGTTTTGAATTTAATGCTCTCCAAATCGGTTCATAAAACTGCATATGAAGTCTAAGACTGTAAGAAGTCCAAACTTGAATTACTTGAAACCATGTCGCTGTGCAGATTCATTATGTACTCTGAATGTTCAAAGGGTTAGGTTTTCTTGGGTGAGCAAGAAGACTGCATTTTCACAGAATATGAATTGAGAGATGTCATGTTTTTAGAGGTTATGTTCCTTTAAGAAATCAAAGCCAGAAGTGTAAATGATCTCCATGAGTTGGAAGATCCAGACTTCATAAGTGTTCAGTCATTTAAGGGACAAGAGAATACTTCTCTAGTCCCTAAAGCTAGTGTGGGTGATCTACTCAATAGAGAAGTCATTCAAAGTTCTTTACATGAATCAGTTGGGAGAGTCAACAGGGTTAAGGTTTTGAAATCAAATGGAAAGCCATAATTGTTGTACCTCAAGTTGATGAAGAACCTCAGAGCGTAGAAGAAGCTTTATCTTGTTATGGTCGAGGTTATTAGCATAAATATGTGGAGGAATAAATGGATTCCATAAAAGTCAACCAAGTTTGGGAACTGATTGACTTGCCACCTAATTGAAAGGCAATAGGGAACAAGTGGATTATCAAGATAAAGAGAAAGAAAAATAGATCCGATATATCTGCACTTTAGGCATATTAGAAGTGTTTTGGAAATTTTCAGATTTTTAGGGGCGTTTTGGAAATTTTCAGATTTTAGGGGCATTCTGAAAATTTTCACTCTTTTTGGGTTTTTTTTTTCGTAATTTTGCATATTTCTGAACTCTATTTATGGGCAGGAGGGGCGGAGGGATTTAGGCTATTTGTGACAGAATTATCAAAAGAGAGATGAGATTATCTCTCGTTCTTCGGAAAAGTGCGGACATCCTCTATAATTGGCATCTTGGAAGAGTGATCATCTCTTCAATTGTGGTCAAATTATCTTTTTATTTTCAGTTTTATCTAATAAAAATCAGATCTTTCTTTGGTTCCTACCATTTTGATATCAGAGCATCAATATTCATGGCGACAGTGACGAGATCTAAAGGTAAGTTCAATGCTTTTGAGAAAAAAATATAACGTCAAACTTGAGGGCGTGAAGCGAACCCTAGTGAAGCATGATGATGCCCTAGGAAACAAGGTGATGCCCTAGCAAAACAAGGCAAAACCCAAGCAAAGGTGGTAGAAACTCAAGAGAAATAAGGAGAAACCCTAGCACGAATCATGCAACAACTCGTGCGCTTCGCCGTGAAAGGGGACAACGCTGACAAAAACCTTATCTTAGGGTGAAATGCGTTGACTTTGGAGAAGAGAAAAGGAAAGATGGAAGAATACGAAGAAGTGTTACTTTCTGACACTGATAACAACTTCGAGGAGGAAGAGGAGAAGCCCATGATCCCCACAAATCCTAGGACATCAAAACAGGTGCCGAGAGCGATATCGACAGTAAACAAGGGTGCCAGGCCCTCCACGGAACCCTATAGGGGCCATCGCCCCTCCAGCAGGGGCGCCAGCCCCTACCCAAAGTCCAGCATAGTCGCCCCTCTAGTAAGGGCGACAGCCCGTCCTCGACGTATGACATGGCTTGTCGCCCCTCCAGCAGGGGCGCCAAGCCCTCTTAGTCACATGACAGCGAAGATCTGACCCAAAACAGTGACAATTGGAGATCCATGTGTAGAGGGACATGTTCGGCATGAATCGAGGAGGCCGACGAGGGCCTTGAGGCCCCGACGATGCGCTACGACGATGAAGACCTCAAGAGTACTTGTGTGAGCCTGGAGATGATGTTGACGAGTTTCGAGATCCCCAAGGCCCTCGATATGCTGCAGAGAGACGTCGATGCCCATCCTCGACCTATGAGGGATATCTAGGAGACTACTGCAGAGAGGGGCCATGGAGGAGGATGATCGGTATTCTTATGTGGGCGGCGATGACTGTGGATATTATAGAGACTGAGATGGAGTACAACAAAAGGGCTATGAGGGGCACAGAAACCGGTTGAGATACATATACCAGCCCCACCGTCCTAGACCCTACGAAGGACGACCTTAGACGGGGAATTTTGCGGTGGATAGTAGGATTCAAATGCTGAAGATACTCATCTTCGAGGGTGAGGATCCCTATGATTGGATATATAGTGCGTAGAGAATTTTTACAGTGACTCATATGATAGAGGAGCAGAAGTTGGAGACGGCGGTGGTGTGTTTGGAAGGGAAGACCATCTCTTGGTTCCAATGAAGAGAGCAATATCGTTGTTTTCATTTATGGGATGAGATCAAGAATTGCCTGGTGGAGAGGTTTCGTGAGGTACATGTGAGAATTTGCAGGAGCAGCTATTGTCTCTTAAATAGGACGTCATGGTGAAAGAGTATATGGAGAGATTTGAGGCGCTGTCAGGGTGAGTCCGGGGAACTCAGATAAGACACTAGATGTGAGTTTCATGAAGGGCTTGAAGCCCAACATTCGCGCAGAGCTACGCTTGCAGATAATTTCGTGAAAATTTCGGCAGTACCTACCTGATGCTCTCTGAGTACACATAAAGATTGGTATTCGAATAACAAAAGATACGTGCAACCAAAACTCTCATGAAATGAAAGAACACACAAACACACAATTTAGTACTTTTCGCGATACATTTACATATCTAACACGTCCACACTGGACAGATCCGATAAATATTTATATGTAATTTTCTAATCACATGCGACCATGAATCAGTTGCCTGAATTGAACAGAAGAGTTTCAATACTGTCAACCGATCCGTGCACGCATGTGATGCAAAAATACTACATATACTATTTATTGGACGGGAAAATCTACGATTTGAATAAATCTATATGTGTGTATATGATAACATATTCAAATTGTATAGAATAACATATTAGCTATGTAGACATGTAGCAATAAGCAAGTATCATGATTTTACGGAATACACATGGCAACAAGTTCACAATGCATCAAACCATGTTGTAATCTGCTATTATCAGCAACACAATAGTATAGTCTGGTTAGATAACTGATGTGACAATTTCTATTTTTAGCAAGTAAAAGTACATACACCCCTTGATTGGGGGAGTATATAGCAAGACCTTGTTTGTATTGGAGAGCTACTGAAATATGTTTCCATGATGAACTAAAGATGACCACATCTCATGATATAGAAATCACAATGGAATCTTTGTCTAAGATCTTTCCATTAAGTCATAGAACAATACTTAATAATAATAATAATAATACTACTACTACTACTAATAAGAGAAAAAGGAAGGAGAACCGAGTAGGAGTTGTATAGGAAAAGGATGAAAGAGTAGTTTTGTCTCTAAACCACTAGTACCCTACTCTCATTCATCCCGCACTTTGGTTGGAGGGAGACCCCATGTTCCCTTATCAGCATGGCCCAATACTCAACATATGAAGAAATGCCACACGCTCTACTTTGAGTTGCCCTTGCACCTACGCACAATGGGGTAATCGGAGTGGGGCCATATGACCATGCCAGACACGATAGACTCACTTGCACTTCTAAATGGGTGTGTTGGCAACCCATGCAACCCCACTCGTCGTCGAATTAGCCTTAACCATCAGAGTCGAGCGACATGAGGTCCGACGAGTTCACATCGTCTTCGGTGTCTCCGATCGCCCACATCCCTACTTAGCCGAAACCTATGCCAACGTGACCCTCTCCTCTCTCTCGCGATCAACCCCATGACCCCGTAACCCATCACACACAAACCCTAAAATTAAGGAGATAAGAGAGGGGGGAGAGAGATACCTTTTGATCGATCGGAAGGAGTCGCCAGTCGCCAATAATCACTTGAGAAGCCGATGAGTTACCAAGTCATCGCGATGAGAATCCCAAATTCGCTGCAAAGAGAACCCTAAAGCCGATGAAAAATTGACATGCGTAGAAATAAAGAAGCGTCCGCTCGTTTTGGGGGGAATTTTTTGTTCATCTACCACTGACTGTTCCGTGGCCGATAAGTATCTTTTACGGACAATTGAGCTGATGGTAGGTCCATGGCAAATACATAATTGCCACGGACGGTCCGTGGTTGTTTATCAATATTTGTCGCGGACATATCCATGGAAAATTCATTTTCGTTACGGCTTATCGAGTTAATGATGCTTCAGTGACAAATATATATCTGCCACGGAAAGTCAGTGGTTAAAGAATCAAATATATATCTGCCACGGAAAGTCAGTGGCTAAAGAATCATCTGCCGTGGCACATTTGCCACGGACAAATCCGTGGCTAATGTTTCCACAGTTGCCACTGATTCAGTCTTTGGCGGATGATCCGAGGCTACTCCAGTAGTGATTATGCATTGTGGTACAATATTCTTTATTGATATTACTTTTGTCCTGGTCTTTCTTTTTAGGGAGTTCCATATATAAAATCTAAATTCTTGTTCATTCCTTAATTGACTTACTTGACTGTCTTTCTTCCCTTCCGAGATGATCTTAGAAGATTTATTATACACTGGCCAGTACAAGTGATGATCAAATCAGACAGGAGAGAGAGCATGTGCTCTAATACTATATTAAGATTAAAAGAAAGGAAAGTTTATGTATATTGCATGTTTGAAGGGTTCTATATATGGGATCGTTCGTGCACACAGACACACACACAGACACACACACGTTCGTGCACACAGACACACACACACACACACACACACACACACACACACACACAGACACACACACGCGCAAGGTAACCACCCGTTATGCATGCATCTTATAATGCATCCCAAATATGGTTAATAATCTTTAACGCTAGCCATATATGTTATGTGGTTGCTAGTACACAGATAAATAATTTTTAAGTTTCAATATAGAGATTTTTTTAAACATTAAAACTTTAACATGCTAAATAATTAAATTGGACTTATTATTTATGTGTAATAGCTTTCTCAAAAATAGGAAATTCATTTAATATATGAGATAATATTTACTGTATGTTGCATATATGTATATATAACATTTACATTTTTCATGGGAGTTGGCATTTCGTTTACGTGCAACTCACCAATGTGCCACTTAATATTGACATTCTGATTACATATCAAGTCTTTCTTGGTTTAGTCTTTCTCTGTTTGAGATGGTATCGTGTCTATACTGTTCTAGATATTTTTCCATTTCTTACTATATAATTGGTTTGCTGGAAGCATGCATTAACATTATATATGCTTCTATGTTCCCCCTTCCTATCTGATATTTGCAATCACTGTTTAGCACTGCGTTGGATATGATCTTCTACATTTAAACTCTTTACTTAACATATTTAACACAGTCAGTTGTCAAGCACTAATCTAAATGAGAGGGAGATTGATCATCGGTATCAACAAGAGAATTGGCATGCAATCATGTAGACTGGTGTATTTATCTGCTGTTCTAGTACTTAAACCTATCGTTGTGAAGGTCATTTGAAATGTCATGTCAGTATATGTTGAAGATATTAATCATGCCAGTCCTTGACATTTGATGATTTAGAGATTTGAGTGTAGATTATACACAATTCTATGACATAAAATGCAATTACAGCTTCATCGTGCAAATAGTGTGCTAGCAACAGTCCTTTAGTACTCCATTTTGACCTATATCTGCCATGCATGTAATAGTCAGTACACAAACTCAAGCATCATCATGTGACATAATCTGCTTAGATTTTAACAAAGTTTATTGTCTGAATAGCCTACGAGAAAGGATGAGCTGGAAAGAATTGAGGCATCTGGTGGCCGCGTTGTCAACTGGCGCGGTTATAGAGTGCTAGGGGTGCTTGCCATGTCGAGATCCATAGGTATGTCACTTTTAAAGAGCTTTTGACATTATGAAGTTAATATATTTCCTTTTCTAAGAACTTCTACAGCAGCCCATTCTCAAACAAATTATAATCACATTGCTGCTAATTTCTAATTAGTATGATAGAAAAGTTTTCCATATTATGGGCAAATTACATTTATCCCTCCTAGGTTATTTTGATTGCACATATCCATCGTGGGGTTTATTGTTCAAACAATCCCCCCGAGCATTGTGATCCTCTTTGCAAAAAAAAGGCAAAAGAATGCATGGAAAGAATACCACGGTGTTAGTGATAATGGTAAAAAGAATATTCTACTCTTTTCATCCCTCTCATAGTTTCTTGTAATAATTATAAATTAACATTTCCTTTAACATTGTAAATTGTCATTAAGTTTTTAAAAATGTCGCTTTCATTAATATACATGTTTCCCATATCCATATCTTAAACCCAATATAAGCACATGTTTTACATATCCCTATTTGAAACCCAACATAAGCATGAAAAATCAAAACCATAAAATGTAGACACAAAATATCACATTTAAATTTGTTGTCCGCCAAAAATTATTAATTTTTAGTAAATCATAAAGTCTTTTAGCTACCTAAAACAATGTAATTATTTATTATAAACCTGATCTCATCGTGTCCATTTGATGGTGTTAGCATAGGGGCCGTCTTAGGATCTTGTTAGTGTTAACATATAGGGTTAGCTTAGAAGGGATAAAAACGTAGGAGAAACTATATGTGCTATTGAGGAAAAAAAACTTTAGAAGGGATAAATGTTATGTAGCCTAATATTAGGAAAAACCTGAAGATTTTGGGGACATGGAAACTTATGAATTTGAATAAGAATGGCTAGAAAATACCAAAACTGCACGACAAATGAAAGGAGTTGTATGGATGGCAGGAGACTACGACCTCAAACCCTATGTCGTCCCGACGCCTGAGCTGACGGTGATTGAACGGACAGAGAGAGACGAGTTTCTGATACTGGCAAGCGATGGGCTGTGGGATGTTATATCCAACAATGCGGCATGCAGGCTGGTCCGGAGCTGCCTCACTGGGCGGAAGGTCAAGAAGCACCGGGAAGCTGTTAGCGGGCATAGAGCTGGCAGGGCAGCTGCAAGGCTGACGAAGATCGCTTTGTCGATGAGAAGCACGGACAATGTGAGTGTTGTGGTCGTCCAGCTTACCAATTTGCAGGCGAATGGTCCTGCAGAGGATGCCATCGGTCCCCGTTTCTAGTTCTACACCGTTGAAGTGTCTTGCCTGGCTGAATGACAGAGTAATAGCACTCCCAAGTCCCAAGGATCCAAAAGGGAAGTAGAATGTCTTCGGTTAATAATTGCTCTTAGAGTTTGTAAATGAATAAAGCTGTTTGATGGCAAGACAAAATCAAGGAGATAGAAATGAGGCTTCAATTGATTCTGGGACCTCAATTGCTTGCTTATCGATTGCTGTCACTGGCCGTGTTTTTTATTCTGTGCTGAAAAATGAAAACAGCATGTCGGAGTGCCGATTTGCTACTTTTGGGGGTATCATTGACTGCCATCGTAGACGAACTTACTTCTTCTGGCATTGACTGAAGACGACGCGGAATATCATCACGTAATCCCATGTTCCAGCTGGAACCTTAGTAGGGGCAATAGCAGGGGAATGAAGTTGATCACAGACCGGAGCCAACAGCCTTAGCCAAACAAACAGCCTTCTCTCTCCGAGTCTAACTCGTATTCAATACCTACCTTATCCGCCGATATTGTCGGCGGCCTCCTGCGGACAAAGTCGGATATGTCCAGGAGTTGGCAGCTTTACACATGACAAGTACCTATTGGCCCGCGGCTTTCTATGTAAGTAGGAGGGCATCCCTTTTGCAAGGTGTTTTCTTTTTGGGTCCGCACTCTCTAGCAAGACATCTCCATTTCTCAAACCCTAACATTCATGGGCACAACCATGTTCAACCCATGCACCACCACAAACAGGCTATCTTACACCCCTCACAGCCTCCTTTGCTCCTACAATTACGCCTAACTTAGACATCGTAGAGGAGTCGGGGGGGTCTGCCACCCAACCCAGGGGTCGCGTATCACCTCTGATGCTTTTGTTTCTCCGTTCAGCTAATGGAGAAGAAAGATAGCAAGACAAAACTGACTGGTTTGAGCTCAACTTGTTGTGAGATTGCTCATCCCCACAGACCAGTCCAAGCGTCCAACGGCCTAACCCAGCACAGCGAGAATCTGTGCATCAACTGTTGGCGCTAGAGGAAAGGCATTGTGATAACATCCGTCACATATGCTCTCAACCCAGCATCTTCATGCATATCTTCTTCAGATCTCGTCCCAGATCTACGAGACCCTCAGCTCCAGTTGGGCCGTTACTTCACCTCAGATCTCGACACTCTTCAACATCTCATATCTACGTCACTCGCTCCTCTCCATCCAGCCTTTCAGTGGAGTAAAACCCAGATCTTGTAGTTCTAGGTTCATGTGGACTATCTTAGGCTCGATCCTTGCACGAACCATGCACCGTATGACGATCTCAGTGATTCCACCCATGGAATGCCCCTTCACGAATCATGCCCGACAAGGACGACCTGTGTGAACACCCACAGCCAGCTCCTTTTAGCTACTGCTTCACAAGGACAGCATTCCCAGTTAAACCACGGTCGGCTCTCTAACGAGATCTGCTCTATAAGAACGGCCCTAGCGATCACACCCAAAGGTCAGATCCTCGGCAAATACGTTCAGTAAAGACATCCTCAGCTATAGGCACCCAGGAACAGCCTCGAGGTTCGACATGCCCAAGTGTTGGGATAGAATCCTGCAAACGGAGGGCGAACAGTGGAAGCGGCCCCTTCGAAAGGCAGACGGCTACCCAACAATCGCTACGCCGCGATCTTTTAGAGATACAACACATTAGCACAAGATCCAACCAAAACAAGAAAAAAGAAAAGTAACGAAAGCAAGAAAGCAACAAAGTCAAGCGACACGTAGTTTACCCTGGTTCGGCCCACTAACAGAGTCTACGTCCAGCTTCCCGATGACGGTTTCCACTAATATGATCAGAGAGAATTATACCGACTTCTTCAACCTTCTTCAACAAAATAGAGCACCAATAACTCTAAACGTGGAGTTCAAACTCTTCTCACAAACCCAATGGAGATCTCAAATCTCACCAAAAGAGAAGAAAATAAAAGCTCTCACCAAAATCCCTCAACCCGAAAAGAGAGATACAAAGGAGAAGATTACAATGAGTTTCTCAAAGAAATCTCAAGAAATCGCTCACCAATTCATGCCCCAAAGCTCCGAGACACGCGAGAAAGAAGATACTTGATGACCGCATGCGCTCTCCTCAAAATAGACCCTAAGAGGGGTTTAAATAGCTCCATGGGTCGTGTGGAATCTTAGACATCCGATTAAACCCCTTTGGAAATCAACGGTCGAGATTAGAATCTCAAATCTGGTCGTTCTAGGATTTTTGGGTATCGGCAGGGCCGTGCGTCAAATCCGCACGGCTGTGCGCCAATCTGCGTCTGTAAAACAGAAAGCTGCTTATGTGCACGGGCAGTGTGCACATCTGTGCAAGCAACACGGACAGTTTGCACGGCCGTGCTGAATAAACAGAGAGCTGCCTGGCAGCACGGCCGGCTGCACGGCCATGCTGCAAATCTGTCTTTTGATTCGCACGGCTGTGCTAAGACATGCACGGCTGTGTCAACCTCCCAAATTCTAAAATTTGAAGCACCAAAAACAACAAACTCTACACTGCTTCAAATTTCCTTCAACGAACCTTGTCATCAAAGGCTCTTCACGGCTTTACCCAGATTCCAGACCTCTCCATCTGATCAAGGAAATATCAACCCGTCATCGGGAATCGCGCCCTTTGGTACATCAACACTCCAAGAGACCTTTCGAGCCCAAACTCCTGTTGAGCTCGAAGAACTGAACCATGCTCTCCACCCTACCTGTGACGATCTCTCTCTTTGACGTTCATACCACGACCTCATGCTCCATCATCGACTGAACTGACACCAAACCTGTGTCTCCAAAAGTACCCGAAGTCGATACATGGTCGCACTCCATAGTAGTCACCTTCGTTGATCCATCGCTACCTTCTAAGGAAGAACCGGACACCGCCTTCCCCAAACATGAAGTGAGAGCAACATCTTCATCTTGCTTCGACGACCTCAACTCACTGCCTTTTGATTTAACTATCCAATATGACTTCACCAAAGCACCACTACAATCTCTGTGAGATCCACTGCTCTTAGTCATCTCTGAGTCGCTGGATCTGTGCACTCCAGATGATCTTTTGGACGAACCACCTCTTGTCCACCTTGAGCCATGCCACCCACGCCGCCTGTGTGAGTGCACATCAATGTGGTGCAACTGCTTTACCCGAATACCCAACTCCTTGCACTCAGCAATGCATCCTCCTGAGGACTGCAAATCTACCCTGAAGCCATCTGCTTTTCCGTAGACAATCTGAGCCGCTCATGGAGCTGAACCACGATGGGATGTACTATGGACTCTGTCTCGTGACAATCCCTCGCTACACACTGCAGCTATCCCATCTTGCAACCGACCATGCTTCTCCATCATGGCGTCCATATGAGTCCTAAACGCTTCTCCACTAGCGCTCTCGGGTGCACCAGACTTCTGACTCATCATCGTCTGACCCCTGAAGCTTATAAAGATTGCCAAACTTCCTCGCCACCATCACAAAACGACCTCCCCTAGACACTCGTAGTTGCTTTCCCTTGAGCACTGATATGCTCCTATTTTGCATGATTTATTGCATATTTTCATGACACATTTCACCCCCCAAATCCCCATTTTATACGCTTTTACGTTATTATTTGGAACAATATGACTTTAACAGCGTTTATGCTTATTTCAGGGATTTGGAGCGATTTTGGAGCAATTTGGAGTCAATAAGACGATCGGCGACGTGAGAGCACCAAGAAGGCTCATGATGACATGCTTGAGGTGCCAAAGAAGAAGACTAGAGGAAGAAAGGAGGAAGAGAAAGAGAAAGGAGAAGCCAAGAAGCAACCGAATCAGTTTCCCAAGCGACTCGACCGAGTAGCAACAGCTACTCGGCCGAGCTGACACGCAGAGTTCGCAAGGAAACTGCTACACTCTACTCGAGCGAGTATGGTGGCTACTCAGTCGAGCTGAACCAATTTCCGGAGAAGCATATTGAAGCTAAAGCAGCAACCGCCTGCAACTCGACCGAGCACGAAGGCTACTCGGTCGAGTAAGGCAAGCGCCCAGATTTTCAGACATCCTCTCACTCTTTTGATATAATCTATCATTTCAGTAGGTAAAGTATTTTTGTCATATTTTTTATGGATAATAGACTTCATGACGGTTCCAACGCCGCCAAGAACGCGTCAATCGGATGTCAGATGAAATCTGGAGAATTTCTGCAAGTTGATGCTGCAGTGCTAAAATCTGTACTCGACCCGAGCAGCAAGGCTGCTCGGCTACTCGACCGAGCAGCATACCTACTCTACCGAGCTGCAGAGAATTGGTATAGAAGGGAAGTATTTTGGTTGATCTTGCAAAGTTTGTAGGAGAACTCGTACTGAGATTATGCCCACGGTCGATGGAATCGATTGGCTTAAGGAGTATCCTATAGGCTTAATTAGGGAGTTAATGGATTCAATTGGGACATGTGACCATGACCGGCTCGTGTCTTGATGGGATCCACCGACGAACTATATTACTAATTGACGGATACCACCATTGCGTCAATAAGATCCACCAAAATACACGTCGAAGCACTGTCTATGTCTGGCGTGAGTGGATATCATTCTGTCCACGAGAGTGGCATGAATATTGTCGATTCTTAATGCACATATCGTGTGCGCCTGTCGCGAGAGCGGGGTTAATGCGATACGTTAGATTCATGGTGCTTAGAAACATGAATTCCACATCTTAGATGCGACAATCCCTAATAAAGTCAATGCAAGGTAAGAGTCTTAACCAAGCATCGACATCCGACGATCCTAGTGGTGAGTCCTAATGCCCTAGTCTTTTATTCCTTTCTTTGTGGAGTTCCTTGTTTGCGACATTAAGTGACACGACTTTCACATCCATCACCATCACGACACTCCACAATCCACATCCACCAATAAATCTGCAAGTCTAACTCAACCTAGGAGTAGATAGGTAGTTTAGCACCGCTTCACCATGTTCGATACCCGCTCGCCACTATACCGTGCGCTTACGGTAAACGACATTGTTTTGGAGTTAATTATGGGCCGATCAAGCACCACGCAACACGCCACACCTGTCAAGGCTCCAAGCAAAATCAAATTCCGTTGCAAATCTGGTACATGCCTAATACCCGTAAGTGTTCGAATGGCTCCATCTTCCATCTTGAACCGAACTGTGCCGACCCCCACCACTCTAGACATAGCTCCATTCCCCATGTACATGTTTGGTCCATCTCTAGGAGTATATGTCACAAAATGACTTAGCAGCAGAGTCATGTGGGAATCACACCATGCATCAAGAATCCATGAAGCCCGATTGTCTTCCAAAGACGACACTGAAAAACACCCTAGAGGGGGGTGAATATGGTGTGTGGCACAAATATAAAAGCAATCATAATCACAGAGATAATCAGACACAGATAGTTTTAACGGAGTGGCTCCCCGCCAAAAACTTCGACCCCAAGACCTATGAGGATTTCACTCAATTAAACTGATCACACTTACGGGTAGTGATCTCACTGTACACAGATATAGTTCAAGAGTTAAAGCGCAGAGATATCTTCTGAGTAAAGCTATTCACAATACAATCACACAACAAAAACAAATTCAAATAGCTTTAATACTGCGGTGAAAAATCAGAGGGATATCACCGTGATAAAGTTTGTGAGATTATGATCGCGTGGGTGCAAACGATTCGCTGAACCGACGTCTGGATTGGAAGATATAGTCTTCGGAAGATGACTGCGCAAATAATAATTCTGCAGTGGCAGTTCGATGGAAAACGCCCAGGCTGGATCTATATTTGAAAACTGAGCAGAGGATGGGTACCACATTTGCGAAGGGTATGAAGATGTGGTTGTGTAGGCGCAAACAGTGAGTCGATCCGACGTCTAGATCAGGAGATATGGACGTTTGAAGTTGACTGCGTGAATCTGGAATCGTTGCGAAGGGCATGAAGATGGGGTCGCATGGGCGCAAACGGCGAGTTGATCCGACATCTGGATCAGGAGATATGATCGTACAAAGTTGAATGCACGAATCTGGAATCTGCAGTGACTAATCTGTAGAAAAACGCCTGAACTGTGCATGATCCTGTGGACTGAGCAAAGGAGACTATCACCGTTGCGAAGGCCATGAAGATGTGGTCACGTGTGCGCAAACGGCGAGTCGATCCGACGTCGGGATCAGGAGATTTGGACGCACGAAGTCGAATGCGCGATCAAATAGAAATCTTCCCTTGCTAGCCTTTGCACAATGTTT
Organism: Scilla litardierei; assembly: GCA_030789695.1. Taxonomy (NCBI): domain Eukaryota; kingdom Viridiplantae; phylum Streptophyta; class Magnoliopsida; order Asparagales; family Asparagaceae; genus Scilla; species Scilla litardierei. The sequence goes on along the minus strand of CM061142.1, from coordinate 485,196,102 downwards.
GCAGATTCTTGTTGTTGACGTGAGTAATTGCAGGTTGAAGTTCTCCCCTGCACTTGCTTTTAATTTGGAAAAAGATATTTTTGGAGCACCTCTTCTTTTTGTGGGAGAGAGATGTTATTAAGTTTTTATTTGCTTCAAAAAAACTGACAGCATATTAATCTTGAAGAAAGTAGCAGCCATTGAATTGAGGAAGAGGCGCCTCTTCAATCTAGGATCCTGCGTTTTTTATTGTTTTTGGTTGCGCCTTGCTTTGATTAACTTCGGTTGGGATTTTGTTATCAGACTGCCCTCTTTAAAATCCCATCAAATCTCAATCCTTGACCAATTCAAAACTTCATCTTCATTGTTCATAATTATTGATAACGTAAGACTATTTTGAATTTCCTTTTTGCACCATTTTCCTCATATAATCTTCCTCTTGCAAATAAAATTTATTTTGCGCGTTTGTCCCTGGAATCACTTAATGAAAAGTGTTAGTCACACATGACTTGTTTGTCATCCTCAAAATTAAATCGTATGACCTAGTTAGTAGACTAATTAGGCCAACAATCTCCCCCTTTTTGATGATGGCAAACAATTTTAGAAAAATTGAGAGATGATATTAAAGAGCAAGTCATATAGTGCACATGATTATAAACAATTATACAAAGCTCTCCCTATCGATGTGCTCTCAGGAAAAGTTATGACAAGCTCCCCATCAAAATGTGCATGTCTTCCCCTTGATCAATGCATTATTTTTCTACTCTTCCCCTTTTGCCATTTATCGAAAAGGTCACAAATACTATTGAAAAGGTTAAGAATGATACATGAAACAAATTTAGCATATCAAAGAAACAAGAAATTGATGACAATGCTCATATTAATGCTTTCTCCCCACGAACTCAAATTATAACAAATGTCATGAGCATTGAAAGCATACGATCACTGTACGAAATTAACAAGAAGATGTTGTATTATAAAACATTTTGATAATTTGAAGAGAGCTTAGAAATCAAGATGTCGAGATATAAACTTATCTTAGACATTTTGTGAACTTATCATCTCTATGGAATGATCAATACGTAAAGTGTAGGGAGACACCAATCAAGGGATACCATGGTGTTAAATTTCAGGTCCTTTGGAATTGAGGTGCACTAAGTGGTTATTTCATCTACCATATTTCATACGCATTGCTCAACAAACCCCCGAAATCTGGTTACTAGCCGCCAGTATCAAATGTAGTATATTTGAAGATGTTTTGATATTCCCTTTTTCTTTTTCTTTTTTCCTTTTTTTATAAATGCTTATTGCATTTTTTTATATTACAATGTTGGTGTCTCAGAATATTGACGCATGAAGGCATCGACATACTCGACTCCTACTATATAATATTTCATAGAGAATTAAGCACACAAAAGTGTAAATACAAAATATAAGTTCAAAATCTTTAGAATCTAAGCACCTCCAATTTCTCCATATTTTATAAGACTCAATCAATCTATTTGATTTGTACAATTTGGTATGCGAACAAGTTTCAATTTTTCATTGATAATTCAAGCATGTGGATTTTACAAAAATATAGCACATCATCATCAAAATCGTTTTAATGTTTCTAGGATGTCTAACATGGTTCATATCAAATACTCAATTGAAGTCAATAAAATTCATGACGGACATGCATGCACATACAATAAATGAATGAACCCATTGTGACATGAATTAGTTGCATGTGTATGTGCATGGATATGCGTGCTAATGCTCAATTAGTGGCTTAATCCCCAACTCCTGTCGAATGAAGCAAAATTTTTTTTGGTTTAAGGGTTTGGTGAATATGTCCGCTAATTGTTTTTCGGTATCAATATATCCTAAAGAGATATCTTTCTTATCAACATGATCTCTAAGGAAGTGGTGACAAATATTAATATGTTTTGTCCTAGAGTGTAAAATAGGATTTTTAGATAGATTTATAGCACTCTTGTTGTCACACCAAATGGTTGTAGGTTGGAAAGTGAGATTGTAGTCTCTGAGAGTTTGTCTCCTCCACAGAATTTGAGCACAACAACAACCTGCTGAAACATATTCGGCTTCGGTTGTACTCAATGCTATGGAGTTTTGCTTCTTGGAGAACCATGAAACAAGAGACATACCTAGTAGTTGGCAAGTGCTCGTGGTACTCTTACGATCGGTCTTACTTCCCGTAAAATCCACATCACAATATCCTACAAGCTCAAATGATGTGGAACAAGGATACCATAAACCAAAATCGAAGGTTCCTTTAACATATCGAATTATTCGTTTAACCAAAGAAAGATGAGACTCTTTTGGACAAGATTGAAACCTAGCACAAAAACATACACTAAACATTATATCAGGCCTACTAGCTGTCAAGTATAATAGGCTACCAATCATACCTCGGTACAAGCGTTCATCCACTTTCTTTCCCTTTTCGTCTTTATCCATGACCATGCACAGGAAGCCTTCTTTTTGTCGGCAGTGCTGTGGTCGTTGACATAAGAGTAAAGCATTCCTTAGCATAAAGTCCATACTTCTTCACTAACTCCTTTGCATATTTTGCTTGATTGATGAAAATTCCGTCCTCACATTGTTTGATTGGCAAACCAATCATGAATGTAAGTTCACCCATCAAGCTCATCTCAAATTCCCTAGACATGCATGTAGCAAATTCCTCACAAAGTAGATTGTTAGTAGCACCAAAAACGATATCATCAACATATATTTGTACTACAAGTAGATCTTTACTTTGATGTTTAATAAATAGAGTTTTATCCGCCTTTCTCATGGAAAAATTATTTTCAATGAAAAACTTACTAAGTCGCTTATACCAAGCTCTAGGAGCTTGTTTGAGCCCATATAAAGCACGTTTAAGTTTGAAATCATAGTCCGGGTGGATGGAGTCTTCAAACCCAGTAGGTTGTTTGACATATACTGCCTCAGATAAAACTCCATTCAAAAAAGCACTCTTGACGTCCATTTGAAAGAGTTTGAATTTCATGAAACTAGCAAATGCTAAAAGCATCCTAATTGCCTCCAATCTTGCAACGGGAGCAAATGTTTCATCAAAGTCAATCCCTTCCTCTTGATTATAACCTTGGGCTACTAATCTAGCCTTATTACGCACAACATTTCCCATTTCGTCAAGTTTGTTTCTAAATACCCAATTAGTGCCTATAATTGTTTTATTTTTTGGTTTAGGAAAAAGTTCCCAAACCTGATTCCTATCAAATTGTGACAATTCCTCCTGCATTGCCATAATCCAATAAGAATCTTCTAAAGCACTATCAACATTTTTAGGCTCCAAAATGGATATAAATGTAAAGTTAACCATCAAATTAAAGCTACTTCTAGAGCGTATACCTTCTGTCGTGTCTCCTAGGATTTGGTTCTTTGGATGATGCATCTTGAAGCGCCAATCCTTAGGTAGATCTTGTGATGACATAGTAGTTTCTCTTGGTGCACCATCATTGTTGTTCTCTTGCTCATTGGAATTGCTAGTGTTTATCTCCAGTCCATCCAAGCCGCCTGCAATATCTGAAGATTATGCAGCACTAGAAGATTCATTAATAGCACTTTTCTCGTCAAATTTCACATGCACATTTCCTTGAATAGTAAGAGTTCTTTTGTTAAATACTCGATAAGATTTGCTATGTGGTGAGTAGCCAACAAAAATACCCTCATCGGATTTTGCATCAAATTTATCCAAATTTTCGCATACTTTCAGAATATAGCACTTGCATCCAAATGGTTTAAAATGTGATAAGTTGGGAGTCAACTCTCTATAAATCTCATAAGGTGTTTTCTTCAAAATGGGTCTAATGGACACACAATTTAAAATATAGCAAGAAGTATGTGTAGCTTCAGCCAAAAAATATAAAGGTAATTTGTAATCATGAATTATGGTCATAGCCAATTCTTGTAAAGTACGGTTTTTCGTCTCAACCACCCCATTTTGTTGTGGTGTCCTCGGGGCGGAAAAATTATGTGAATAACCCTTTTGAAATGCAAAAATCATCAAAGCTAGTATTAACAAATTCTCCTCCATGATCACTTCTAACTTTGACAATTGAAAAACCTTTTTCATTTTCAACCTTTTAATAAAACATTTTAAAAACATCAAAAGTTTCATGTTTGTGTGTCAAAAAATATACCCAAGTGAAACGTGAAAATTCATCGACAATAACAAAGCAATAATGCATACCACCTAAACTAGCAACCTTTGTGGGTCCAAATAAATCCAAATGTATTAGTTGCAATGGCTTAGAAGTAGTTACAGTGTTTTAGGATTGAAACTACTTTTATGTTGCTTACCTAGTTGACCTACATCGCAAAGCTTATCCCGATCAAAGCTAATTTGAGGTAAACCTCTCACCAGTTTCTTTCGAGCAAGCTTTGAGATTAGGTCCATGTCGTCATGGTCTAATCTTCGATACCAAAGTCAACTAGTCTCATGATATGCAACTAAACATTTTAGAATATTTGAATCACTAAGTTTGATAGTGTAGATGTTATTATAAGATGTAACCTTGAAAGGAATATCATCACCTTTCAAAATATATACTTTGTCATTTTCGAAATGCACCTTAAGGCCTATAGAGCATAGCTGACTCACACTTAACAAATTATGTGCCAAACCATCAACAAGATTAACATTCTCGATAACCACAAGATGATGCTTACCAATGTTTCATTTACCCAAGATTTTGCACTTCTTTCCATCTCCAAGAATAACCATCCCTCCATCTTTCCTTGATAGCGTCCTGAAGAGGGATTCGTTGCCCGTCATATGGTTCGAGCAACCGCTATCAAGGTACCAAATGCTGTCATTTTCCACTTGAAGATGCACCTACAAAAGAAGATGCACCCTTTGGTAACCAAATTTTGGATCCATAATTGTTAGTACGATGCTTTGGAATCCATATAAAATATGCAGGATAATATCTGGCCATGCAATCATACATAACATGCCCCTTTTTGTTGCAATAAAAACATGTAACATTGAAATGCTTATTAGTAGATGACATATGATTTTTGTGCATGCAATGTTAAAAGCTCATGTTTCTTGCAAAATTCTTTTCAATGATTTTCCTAGTTTTTTTCTTAGGTTGTTTTTTCTGAAAGCCAAGACCATGTTTCCTAGATTATTCATTAAGCTCATTTATCATCTTATTAAAACTTTCTTGGCTATTTGTGAATTTCTTTAATGTCAAGCTAAGATTTTGATTTTCATTCTCAAGATCACTAATCTTAGTCTCATATGTTTTTTTCCTTTTTGCTAGTTTCTAAATCGATGGCTATGTGTTTTCCTTTTATTAAATTAGATTTTTCTTTTTCAAACTCTTCCAATTTTTCTTCATAGCTAGCCACTTTTAGGTTCAACAGTTTTATTTCAAAATCTTTAGAGTCAAGAATGCTAATTTTCTCCTTTAATTCTTTAGCTAAATTAATGTTGTCAAGCTCTAACGTAGAAATTTTTTGTTAGTATTTTCTAGCTCTAAGGTTTTTGTTTCTAATTGGGTTTCATCAAATTGTATATTATTTCCTTTTGTTCTTTCCACTTAACAAATATCTCATCTCTCTCTCGCTCTCTCTCTCTTGTCATGCTCCCTAGTTCCTCTTTTAATGAATCACGAACCTTTTTTAGTTTAAGGAATTTAGGACCCATTTCTTGAAGAAGTTCTACAAGAAATTCATAAGCTTCCTCCATGCTAGAAAACATATCATCGCTAATATTCATTTCATCATCAAAGCTTTGAACAAGAGAGCTAATTTTTACCTTTTCGTTTCCAGCCATAAAGCAAGTTCCAGTGTTGTCGTTCCAGTCATCATCTGAGGAGAGCTCCTCTGCGTCACTTTCTCCCCATGTAGCCACCATTCCTCGCTTTGATGCCCTCTTTTCTCCATCACTAGTCTTTTCCTTTCCTTTTCCTTTCAGAAGTGGACATTCTGCTTTCATGTGCCCTCTCTTATTGCATCTGAAACACTGAGGTGCAGAGCTTTCTTCATCATTTCCTTCGGTTTTCCTGATTCCCCAAATGCTTCCATCCTTCTTTTGTTGTTTTTCATGAATTTCACAAATTTCCTTGTAACAAGAGCCATGCTTTCATCGTCTGATTCATTCATCTCCTCCTTGAGCATTTTGGAGACTTGAAAAGCTAAATTCTTTTCCTTAGTTTCCTCCTTCTTAGATCTCTTTTCCTTCTTTGGTATGCTATCATTGGCCATCTTCAATTGCACCTCATAAGCCATTAATTTTCCCATTAAATGCTCGAAACTGATATCTGCCAAGTCATGTGCTTCTTTAATCGCCGTCCTCTTTTGAATCCAATCACCAGATAAAGAGTATAAAATCTTTCCAACCAAATCTTCCTCTGGGATGTCCTTCCCTAAGGCTTTCAATGGATTGACGATATCTGCAAAACGAGAAAACATAGCATCGATAGACTCATTAGAATCATAGCAAACTTTTCATATTTTTGTAATACGATTCTAATGCGAGTTTTCTTAACTTCGCTAGTTCCCTCATGAGTTACTTCAAGTCTCTTCCAAATATCCTTAGCAGTGGAACAAGAACTAATGCGGTTAAATTCAGTTTTTCTAAGACCACAATACAATATGCTCATGGACTTAAAGTTTAGATTTTGTAACCGATCATTTTCTTTTTGGCTGCTCAGGAGTGGGTTTTTCAATAGGGTAAAACCTTCACTGATTATTTTCCATGATGCTATATCAATACCTTTGATGTGTGTGGACATACGTTGTTTCCAGTAACTATAGTCCGTACCATCAAATAGAGGTGATCTAAGATACGATTGTCCTTCTCTTTGATTGTGCGTGTCATATGAGTATGTGTGCGGAATTTGTGCCATAGGATCGAAATTCCACAAGACTTTGAGTCTAAAAGGAATCCTGCTCTAATACCAATTGAAAAACACCCTAGAGGGGGGTGAATAGGGTGTGTGGCACAAATATAAAAGCAATCAAAATAACAGAGATAATCAGACACTGATATTTTTAATGGAGTGGCTCCCCGCCAAAAACTCTGACCCCAAGACCTATGAGGATTTCACTCAATTAAACTGATCACACTTACGGGTAGTGATCTCACCGTACACAGATATAGTTCAAGAGTTAAAGCGCAGAGATAGCTTCAGAGTAAAGATATTTACAATACAATCCCACAACAAAAACAGATTCAACTAGCTTTAATACTGCGGTAAAAAATTAGAGGGATATCACCATGATAAAGTTTGTGAGATTATGATCACGTGGGTGCAAACGATTCGCTGAACCGATGTCTGGATTGGAAGATATAGTCTTTGGAAGATGACTGTGTGAATCTAAATTCTGCAGTGGCAGTTCGATGGAAAATGCCTAGGCTGGATCTATATTTGAAAACTGAGCAGAGGATGGGTACCACCATTGCGAAGGGTATGAAGATGTGGTCGCGTAGGCGCAAACAGTGAGTCGATCCGATGTCTGGACAAGGAGATATGGACGTTTGAAGTTGATTGCACGAATATGGAACGTTGCAAAGGGCATGACGATGTAGTCGCGTGGGCACAAACTGCGAGTCGATCCGACGTCTGGATCATGAGATATGAGCGTACGAAGTTGAATGCGTGAATCTGGAATCTGCAGTGACTAATCTGTAGAAAAACGCCCGAACTGTGTATGATCCTGTAGACTGAGCAAAGGAGACTATCACTGTTGCGAAGGGCATGAAGATGTGGTCGCGTGGGTGCAAACGGTGAATCGATCCGACATCTGGATCAGGAGATATGGGCGTACGAAGTGGAATTCACAATCAAATAGAAATCTGCCCTTGCTAGCCTTTGCACAATGTTTGCAGATTCTTGCTGTTGACGTGAGTAATTGCAGGTTGAAGTTCTCCCCTGCCCTTGCTTTTAATTTGGAAAAAGATATTTTTGGAGCACCTCTTCTTTTTGTGGGAGAGAGATGTTATTAATTTTTTATTTGCTTTAAAAAATGTGTATTTTAAATTAGGGGGAGGGGTTTGAGTTCTACCTCAGGAGAATTGTTGTCCTCTACCGCCAATACCTTGGGTTGTGGCATGTCCCTTGAAGGTTCGATGTCTTGGCACTGTAGAGCCCCATGAAGTCTTTCAGGCAACACGAGCTTATCCTCATGGTCCGCCTGGATAAATCTGTCCTGGTAAGGGGGTTGTTGACATTGACGTCCTGCAGCTCCTGAAGTTGAGGCCTCTTCTAGCGATCGCATGATCGTGCTAATCTGGTAGCATGCTTCAATGATTTGTGGTACCTCCTCTTGGAATGCAATGGTTTCTTGCTCAACGCTTAGCTATGTAGGAGGAGGGTGATACTCATTGCTATTGGTGGCTTCTGTAGCTGGACTATCGATTACAAGTAATTCAAGTGGCGTCAACTGCATGAAAGAGTAGGGTGCGCCCACTTGCGAATCTTGATATGGAGAAGTGAGATAGTCCGTCCAATGGTGGTAAGGTATGTGTGGGAATGGATCACATGGATGAACTCCAAATTGATGTTGGCCATATATGTGCTCTTGCATGCGGTATATACCATGGCTCACCGACATGGTTGGATTGAAGGAAGATGCTCCTATCCTTAGCTAAGCTATATGATGTGTCAAACTGTCCATTTTATTAGCAAGAGCTAGTGCGGTTCTCGTAGTGGCCAACATCATCGTGCAAACCTGTGTTCACCTGCAATGTAAGAAAAATGGAGAAGTGAATGTATGGTGAAGAAATATGTAGTCTATTAACAAAGAATGAAATCGATATCAAACCGTGCCTCCTCGGTAACTGCGCCAAAAAACTTGTTCGTGCGTACAAATGCTGATAAAATTTATACCGCAGCGCACGATGTCGTGTGTAGCACTATGGGTCGAACACATGGAGGCGTTCGTTGAGTACCGATTTTTGTTCTTCGTTCGAAAGTTAGGCAATCGGATTGGTGATCGAAGTGTGAAATAGAAGGGGTGAATCAAATGATAAAAGCTCTATGGCTTAGGGAATCCCCACCATTGGACTAGATTTATGGTTGGATTAATATTTAACTGGTTGTTGGATTTATTGGGACTTAGGAGAGGTCATCTAACATAAGGAAATTCTCCTACCCCTACTCTCGTGGTGCATGATAGGGTATTCTCTTACGTCATCTCCTATCCTCACTCTCGCGATGCTATGATGTGCCTAATTAACCTATACCGATGCCGACTCTCGTCGATACATCGATATATGTTAGGTGCATTACGCTCGACGAATATCCCAAATCTTCCTCCCGACCACAGTGGCGTTCGGGGGTTGGACCTATATTAAGAGGGCTCTAATCGGCACCCAACTCTCGTCGGTTACACCGATAACCTGGATCATCGTACGGATCGGAACCTCGGATTGGTCCCGACTCTCGCCGACGGCCAATCCGATCACCCCAAATGGAGGGTGTCGAATCTACGAAGATAGTCGACATCCTAATATATCAATAATCTCAATTAGCCCAACAATTTGGTTAATTAATTCCTCCAACCCATAGCCCTAATCCAATGGGGTTCCACCCAGTGCCTTAGATGAAAACTACTCACACCCATTGTAATTGAACATATTTCTACCATAAATTCAATAAAGGAAGCCATGGATTCAGAGTTATAGGCACAAAGGATACCAACACATAATAACAATAACAAAAGAGGAAACTTCTATTAAGGAAAGTGAATCTAATACAAAAGTAACAAACTAATACAATAAAAGATTACTGAATAAAAGAGAGTTAAATCCTTACAAAACCCTTCAAAAACCCAGAAAAACAGCAGAAAAGAAGATGGGTTCGCTCAAGGATGAAGAAGAGCTAATATACATCTGCTCAAAAGACAAAAAAGCTCTCAACCACTCCCAATCGGCGCCCAGGTGCTTCAGAAAACCAATTCAATGCGACCGCATCGAAAACGACACGGTCGCGTCGTTCACTTGCGTCAGTTGGGGGTAGCGGGGTTACAGCGACGCGATCGCATCGCTATGGATGCGGCCACGTCGCATTTAGCTTTGACGACCGTGTCATCTTCAAAACGGCCGCATGGAGCGGCCGTTTAGTCATTTGCTCTTCGGGTTTACGCAGTCGGGTCGACTTTGTCACGCGGCCGAGTCATTTACAGTTTTTCAACTCTTCTCCTCAGTGACGCGGTCATTTAGATGTCGATGACGCGGCCATGTGGAGTTGTGCTCTGCTTCTTTGGGTGTTGTGACACACGCGGCCGTGTCGAATTGACGCGACCGTTTGGCTCACAGTCATTCACAAATCTCCCACTTTTGCATAGTTCAATTCCCAGGTTCTGCTTCTTTTGCCCTTTCGCATTATTTTCACGCTATATGGTCCCTAATCAGCATGTATTTCCTTCAATGCATGGAAGGGACCATAAAAGCGAAAGAGGGAACAAAATGGGGAAAACGGGAAAAAACGGCGAAATAAATAATGAAAAACGTGTATGAAAAAAGGGAAAACTATATACAATAAACACTCATCAATAATTATCAAAACTATATATGATGACACAATATCTAACAGATGTTTCTCAGGTCGATCAGAAGCTTGTTATAGTAGTGGAAATGTTCCTCAATAAAAACACCCTCCTCAAGCTTTTGACCGAAAAGCTTCTTTTCCAAATGTAATCAGTTTTGAATGTTCTTTTTCATGTACTTGTTGCCGAGCTCCTTCCAAAATTTCTTTGCATTTGTCTCCTCCATGAACGAGTATTTCTTCTCCCTCGTCATATTTTGTCGGATCATTTCCGATTTAGAGTTTTCCACTCCAAATCAGACAATCTTGTCGGCTTCTCATAGACATCCAAGACTTTGCAAGTCCACATGCCTAAGTTATCTTTCCATCAAACTTCTCAATTTCAAACTTCATGCTTGACACAATAGTCCGAGCCGCTGGAGCATGCTCTCCAAAAGTTGACGCCTTTGAAGAACAGTCAACACCATAGTTGCTCATCTTCTCCTCCTGCATAGATCTCCGAAACTGCTGAGCTTCGATACCAGTATGTTGTGCGCGAGTGCAGAAGACTAGGACCGTCGTATGAACGAGACGAGGACGAGCAACCAAACAATCAATGGAGTGCCATGAAAGATATCAACTTTAGGCCCTTGGCTGATCAAAGGAACACCAATGAGCTTTATTACGAAAGAAAATAATGAATACCAATCTTCTAATGAATACAAATATTCTCTCTTCTCACTGAAGAAGAAGCACACAAATTCTCTCCAAAAGCTCTCAACAATCTCTCAAAGTTGGCTCTTACAAAAGGCGACTCAAAGTTCTCTCTGTGTTCCACATGAAACCCTCTTCTAAAACACACATATATAGTCCTATGGTAAAATAGGTGTCATTTTTGAAGAGGGATTCCCAAGAGATACAAATTCCGACTTTAACAGAATTCTTATCCAATACCAATTCTACTACAAATAGGACAACACGTCCAATGGTGGGCCCCCTCTATTCTGCTGAGCTTTCATCTGAAGCCTGAGCCATCGAAGTGCCGAGTCGAGCTATCCAAGCTATCTAATGCTCGGACTGTATAGCTGTCGATCTATGAGCTGCCAATCCTCCGAATTGAGAATCTAATGCACTATCGCAGTCTAATTGCTCGACATCCTCATATCTGACTTGTGCAAAGTAAGATAGTTTGAATCCGAGCATAGCCGAGCTAGCTCTGCACAAGATCGCTCGGCTGCCGAACCAATACTTCTTCAGTGCCGCAATCGAGCCAACTTTCACACTATCCAATATCATAACCAAAGGAGTTCACTTTTCTCTAGTAAACCGAGTGTTTGATTTCCATCTACGCATTCCCAGTCTTATTGTTCACTTATCTACAACAATTGCGTTCTGTTTCCAACCGTTTCAACCGATTTCACTCCATCATGCATGTTGTTTGTAAGGGACCCTGCGGGGCTACACACACTCACTAGGGGGGGGGGGGGGGGGGGGGGTGAATAGTGTAATAGCAAGCGAAGTGCTTAATTAAAAGTTACTAAAATTAAAGCACAATAAGCAGCGGAAATTAAACAGAGTGCTCAACAACAACAATCGCAAACACAATGAATTTACCCTGGTTCCCCAAAACTTGGGTACATCCAGCCACTCCAGTATCCACTATAATCCCACAAAGAGAAGTGAATACAAATCCCACAAAGGGATACACTCCCACAAAGAGAGAGACCTCACCAAGAGGACTTTGCCCTACACAAGGACCCAACTAACCCTACACAGGGGTCAAACTCCCACCTAGAGAATTACTAACTCCCACTCAGAGAATTAGGGTTAGCCCTACACTAGGACACCAAACTCCCACAAAGAGAGTTACTCCCACAAAGAGAGTATCCTAAGTCCCACAAAGAGAATTAAGGTTTCGAAACAAAAACAAAACGAAACAACACTTACCTATGCCTTGATATGATCTTACCAATGTGAAGAAGAAGGCATGCAAGTGAAAGGCCAAGTGCTTGAGATTAGCTTTGATTGCACTTGTTGATCTTTCTCTCTTCTAGGAATGAATCCTAACAATTCTCACTTGAGTGTATGAAATGAAGAGAAGAACGATGATCTCCAAGAAAGGAATGAGATTGAAATCCATTGGAGAAATTCCCTAGAGCTTAGATGCAATAGCATAAGATTGAAGCTCTAATGAGGGAATGAGGGAGGAGTGGCTTAGAGAAGAGATGAAATGATCTTCTATGATTTCCTAACCCTTTTCAGAAGTCTAAATGAACTAAGCCAATCCCAAGATATAGGAAGCCAAAGGAACCCATAAAACCAGCCAAAACCCCAAAGGGAAGAAATCTGCAACGGCTAGATTTTGGCAGTTTACAGCAAGAACAGTCAACCGATGATCATTAGACAGTCGACTGATCAACGGCTAGAAAATATCCCAACGGCTATAATCTGAGCCAGGACAGTCGACTGTAGAAGATTACACAGGCGACTTAAAAGCAGACAGTCGACTGTATAAGGCGACTGCAGCAGGGATGGACAAGAAATAGAGAGCTGCACTCTTTCTCTAGTTTACGCACAGGCGACTGATATCAATAATACAGTCGACTGTCTTATAGTCAGGCGACTGTAATACCTTCATCAGTCGACTGCTGTATAAGATGGAGAAAAGACAGAGAGAGATGCATATTTCGCACTTACGCCTTTCAGACGACTGAAGGCCATTTCACAGGCGACTGTAAATATACAGGCGACTGTAAAAACAGTAACATGCGACTGTCTTGCAACATGGGAAAAAGCCCAGAAAATGCAAGAAGCACACAGGCGACTGTCGACCAATTCACATGCGACTGTAAATTGAACATCAGTCGACTGATGCGAAAAGCTCAAGATGAGTCAATAGAAAATTTGACTTGAGCTGTGCATCACAGTCGGCTGTAGAAGGCTCGACAGGCGACTGGAAATCACCCAGTCGACTGTTAAACCTTCAGCAGGCGACTGCAGGAGAGCCAAAGACTCCAAATGAGTCTTTGGGCTAGATGAACCTATTGGGTTGGATTCTATGATAATCCTAAGGCTCACTAAGATGGTTAAAATCATATGCATGAGAGTATGACCATCTATCAAGGCATTACAATAATCCTAGACTCAAAAAGAGAAATGCAATTAAATGAAATTACATGGATTACAAATTGCATCTCCTAGAGTCTAAGTCTTCAAGCTCACAATGCCTTGATGCTCTCCATCATCTCCAAGCTTTGGCACACCTCGATGAGCTTCCCTTCATCAAGCTCTAAGCTTTGACAATGCTTCTCTAGATGTCCATCCATCATAATGCTCCAAGCTTTAGCTTCATTAGATGATCTTCATGACTTCATCCAAGCTTGAGCACTCCATCACTCTTGGAGGTCTTTAAGATATCCCTTGTAATATCCTCCAAGTATTATGCTTTGTCTCATCAACATATAATCATTAAGATAAACTGAGACTAAAACATAAGAATGATTAGCACACTAACATAATGTATTGATCATCATCAAAACAACGTTAGTCTTGAAACCAAGAACTAACACTCTCCCCCTTTTTGATGATGACAATCCATTATGTCAAAATATAATAAACATTGAAATAAACAATGTGTGCTAACAAACTCCCCCAATCAATATGCAAATGTGCATAAAATAAAGACATATAAAGCACAAAACATATTGAGGGTTGTTATGCAAAAACATACCAATTGATAATAATGCATAAACAAGCATAAGGTATATTTTTACATAACCTATTTCTCTCCCCCATTGGCATATCAAAAAGATGGGTAATAGCCAAATAGGAAAACCAAGGGCAAGAGAAATAACCATCCCATACGCACAAACATAATATGAAAGAAATTCAATGTGACATATGAATAGAAAAATAATGCTAGCAAGCAAAAATTCCATACTCTCCCATAATCATACGAAACATGCAAACATGGGAGTAATGGACACACTCACAAAAAATGTGGGTACAAAATGTAAACATACAAGCATGGTACCCAAGCAATGAATAACAATGTGAGTGAGCTAGCAAGTTGGAAACCAAACAAAAGTGGAGTTTGGTTTCCGTATATAGTCATATGAAAATATAACATTACGCACATATGTATCTATATACGCATTCCTATCAAGCCTAGAAACATTCTTAGGAATCCACAAAGAAAGTGATTTGGGATTCGTAAGAAGAGGGTTGGTCAAGGCATGAGTAGGAGGTGAGGGAGCACGCTTATGAGGTGGAACATAAACATTGGCGTGCCCCGTGTGTGAAACATGAGATCTATCATAAGATGCATTCACACAATCAATTCTACCATGCATACGAACATTGAAGCGTGCAAAGATTTATCATCAACTTTAGCATGCAAGCAATAATAAGATTTCCTATGAGTAGAAACATCATGCATAGCATTCAAAGAAGAAGCATTCATATAAACATGTTTTTGAATAGGCTTCTTAATATATGCAAGACCGGAATACAAAAATGCATGATTTCTCTTTGGCTTAGAAATAATAGTTGATTTTAGGCCAAAAGAGTTGGATGTGACTTTCTCATTAGAATGCTCCCCCATAAAATTTATTTGGGTGCTTCTAAGAGACGAGCTTGGTTTGTTCACCTTCAATGAAGAGGATCGCAAAACCTTGTCCTTACTCAATTTGAAATTTTCAATTTGAGTAGACAATAGCTCACATTTCTTCAAAAGTGAAGAAATGTTGTCATCCCTCTTGGATAGACATGAGCTAAGCTCACAACATTTTGACTTGAGAGCCAATGTCTCATCTCTCAAAATGTTGTAATCACTATCCGAGTGCATCTTCTCCATTTGGAGTTTGAGAGAAGCATTCTCATCTCTCAAGGCACTCAATTGAGAAAGAAATCCTTCTTTCTCGGCATGCAAACAATGAATTTCCTCTTTATGAGTAGCAAATGCACGCTCCTTTAAAGATCTATGAAATTCATTGACATACACTACTTGAGCTTTAAGAGACTCATTCTCTTTGCTCAACATGCACACACGTTAATCAAGAGTAATCTTTTCTTGATTTAATGCAATGGTTTGTGTATCAACACAAGGTTTGGATGATAATAAAGTGTGCGTGCGTGCATCTCTCTCAAGCTTGTTATTATTCGCTTTGGGAGAGTCCATAAACAACGTGTTGTGTATTGATTCCCCGGATTTGGTTTTGGATGATGAGCAAACATAAATAATATATACTAACTTATTTGTGAGCGCAGTTATGGAGATCGTCGCCAAAATACCACGTACATCAAAAGCGACATCTCAAGACTTCTCAATACGCGTGATCGTTTGCCTGGAGTTTCGTTGAAGCTCAAGGAGCAATGTTAAAGTCAAGAGGAATAAAGATTGAAGCTTTGAAGACGGCTCGTAAGGTTTATTTTATAGTCTTCTAGCTTCATAGATTAGAATGTTAAGCCTTGAGTAGGACTTACTTTATAATCTTCATTTCGCTCATTTCTTAGAGCTAGGATCTTCATAGAAGCCATTAGAAACTTTCCCGAAGCCTATCGCTTCTTCCCTCGGCTTCGAGTGCATGTTAGTTGGTTCAAGAAGAGTCACCAACCGACTAGATGACGATCTAGTCGGTCAGAAACTCTACATGAACCGACTAGATGCCTTGCTATATTCAGCTCATTCCAGGTTGATCAATTAGTCGGTCAAAGAAGAGTCACCGACCGACTAGATGACGATCTAGTCGGTTAGGAATCCTTCTTGGACCGACTAGTTGAGCTTGCCTCTGTACAGCCTGAGTTACTGTTTCGAGTTAGTCGGTCAAAGAACGTTTGTCGACCGACTAGTTGAGAAACTAGTCGGTCAGAATTTGTTCTTAAACCGACTAATTCATCTTGAAGTCAACCTTCTCTATTTCGACTGTTAGTCGGTCAAAGATCATTCACCGACCGACTAGTTGTGAAACTAGTCGGTCGGCAAGTCTTCTTAGACCGACTAGTTGTCATCTCCTGTACTTCGACCTTTTGGCTGTTCAACCGTTAGTCGGTCTACGTTGTATCACCGACCGACTAGTTGATGAACTAGTCGGTCAGTGATCCTTCTTTAACCGACTAGGCTGGTTCAGAATAGAGCCGTTGGGATCTTTTTGAACTCGTTTTTCCTTGCCCCTTTAAATAGAATCCTGATTCATTTCTTGAAGGGGTTAAGCAATATATTAGAGATATTTTCAGATCAAAAGAGAAGAGCAATCAACTCTATTTCCAAGCTCTCTCTCCCTCACAAGAATCTCTCCCTCAACACCTTGAGCCCTAATTCCTGAAGAGAGATTCTCTCCATTGTGAGCTTCTCAAGCCAAGAGCTTGATTCAAGTCACCATACTCCACCCTAGGCTTCCATTGCTGGTCATCTTCTTGAAGCTAGGGTTTGGTGGCATCATCTTCCTCAAAATCCATCATTGCCCTAATTTGGTAAGATTTACTCAAGGCATAGGATTTTGTACGGTACGAGTTTATTTCATTTACTTTCATTTTGTAAGTGTTTATCTCTCGGTTGTGAGAGTTGTGTTTGTGATCCCGGGTTGTGGGAGTCACAAATTACTTTGTGTATGATTTGACTTGGTGAAGGTTCTTCACAAGTATTTCATAGTGGAAATCTTGAGTTAGGGTTTCTAACTCAAGTATCCGGAGGGGATCCGGGTGGTTGGGACGTAGGATCACCGGGAACAAGTCGGGGAGACTTGGGTGGATCCGAACCCAGTAACATACTTTGTTTGCGTTGTTTAATTCTTGTTGATCGTTGTTTTATTCCGCATTGTCGTTTGTTCATTGCACAATATTTAGGAATAACTCTCTTAATTATTTTAAGTACTATTCACCCCCCTCTAGTATGTGTGCAGTAGCTACCACATGGCACTACAATTGGTATCAGAGCCAAGTTCAAAGCTACTCATAGCCAAAGTTGAGAGCTATGACGAACAACGACTACAACGTCTTCAAGAACCGTGATGGAGCTTCTTCAGTTATGGAAGGACTATCCTCAGTCAGGCCTCCACACTTCAACGGTACCAACTATGGGTATTGGAAATGCCGGATGCAAATTTTCCTCCGGAGCGCTTCACTATGGAGAGCCACCATGACGGAGTATGTCGAGCCTTCCGAAGAAGATTTCACGAAGTGGACTCCCGCGGAGGTCGCCGCGGAAGTAGCCAATGCCAAGGCAATGAATGCCTTGAATTGTGCGTTGGAGCCCGAGGACTTCAACAAGATATGCACATGTAAGAGTGCATATCAAATATGGAACCAACTCCTCATTTTGCACGAAGGATCTAGTACGGTAAAAGACTCTAAACTCGTCGTTGCTAACAAAGAATTTGAGTTGTTTCATATGGAGCAGGGTGAAACCATGAAGGAGTACTATGCTCGCTTCGTGGATATATCCAACGACTTGGAAGCTCTTGGGAAAACCTACACCCAAAAGGAGAAATGCTCAAAGATTATCGACGGTCTTCCATCATGTTGGGAAAAGCGTACCTTCGTCATCGAGGAAGGTAATGACATGAATAAATATACCGTCGTACAACTAATGGGTACCTTATTGTCTTATGAGGTACGCAAGGATAGTAAGATCCGGATGAGGGAAAAGATGAAGGCGTACTTGAAGCAAGACGAACCAAAGAAAAAGGCGATTGCATTCAAGGCCGCTCCATCTACCGATGATGAAGATTCGGAAGAAGAAGCGGACGATGAGTTGGACATGGAAGCTTTGGCCAATATGGCAAAGAATTTCATCCGATTCTTCCGACAAGGTAAGTTGAATCGTAAATCAAAATTTATTTCGACTAATGTTTCTACTCCCGTGTGTTACAAATGCAATAAGCCAGGACATATCAAGCCGGATTGTCCTCTCTACAAATACAAGGGAAAAATGGAAGGGATCCAAGCACGACAAGTCAAGAAAGCACAAGAAAGGGCTTGTCGGCACTTTCACCGACTCCGATTCCTCAAGTGGAGAGTCGGAAGATGAAAGAGTGGAGAAAGCACACACGTGCTTCATGGGAAAAGAGGATCGTGATGAAGAGACTTCCTCCGATGAAAGCGAGGATGGAGGTGAGGATGAAGGCGAAGAGGTAACCAATGATGAACTTAGAATAGCCAATGAACAACTATGGAATAAGTTTTCTAATATGGCTACTAAGTTTATGAAGACTAAAAATGAATTAGATAGTCTTAAAAACTTGCCTAAGCCTTTCATCGTCAACAACGACACCGTTGTTGATGGGTTGAGAAATGAGATTGAAAATCTCAAGTCTCAACTTGAGCATGTTCATATTGAGGATTCGGATGAACATGTGATAGAGGATTTGACGTCTCAAATCTCAACTTTGAGTATTGAGAATAAAAATCTCAAATCACGTGTTTGTGCACTCGCATCGCAAGTGTCCACTTTGGATGCTTCTTTGCATTCTCTAACCGAGAAGCATGAGAGCACATTAGGCCGAATTCATGAATTCAACAAAGGTAAGGGCAAGTTGGATAATATCCTAAATGACTTACTTCCGGCCAATCATCACATTGGTTTGGGGTATAAGATGGGAGATTCATCCAAATCGTCCGCCACCTTTGTTAGGCCATCTTCCGATGCTTCTACTAGTGGAAGTAAACACGTCATGGGTAGTTCTTCTACCAATGGTGCTTCCGCTAGGAACACGCCCCCATTTGGAAAGAAACCCACTTTGGATGGACCTTCAAAGAAGGGTCATGCTTTCATGTATACCATGCCACGTAGGAACACAAATCCTACCCCACATGTTAGCACATATGCCGATTTCTATGCTCCGCATCCACGAGCACGTGCACACCATGTGAGACACACTCATACACGTGTTCCTCCACATTCATATGTTCATCCTCATTCTCATATGAATAATTATCGTCATGCACCATTGCATCACATGCCATATGCTTACCCACGACATGCATCACATAGAAATCAACAACGTATGCATGTTCCCAATAGGATTAGGACTCCCAAGACATACACTATTTGGGGTCCGAAGAACACAAGCATGCATGATAAGAATTTGTATGTGAAGTCGTTTATAAATGATGTTATTTTGAATGATGATTATGTTGGGAAATCAAGTTCCTCTTGGACTTGGTTTCCGAAGGGTTAGTTCCTTTTGACCCTTCATTGCTTGGTACCATAAGTTTAATTTCATTTTATGGGTACCAAAGCAATTGTGGTATGTATGGGTTACATTTAATTTGAATTTAGTTAGCTAAATTTATTGCCTAACCCATAGGATCCAAAAAGATTTTTATATACCAAAATGATATTCTCTAGGTTAAATCCACCATGAGATACCAACCCTACCAACTCCGTGATTTGCAAGGATTTTCGTTCGATTGGAGTTGTTGGTGCTTGAGTGATGCACCAAAGTAGGGGGAGCTTAATGTTGTAAGTATGTTCATACTTTTGATTCATATTGGTATCCATTGGTAGAATATATTACAATTGGTATCATTTTGCTTCATTTGGTATGCTAGATTAGTGTATGCCATTGTTATATTGTACTATCTATTTTTGGCATAACATTCTTGCATGCTACATTTGGTATGCACATCGGATTATTTTTGTCTCTGATGTTGATTTCGTCGTTCGACGATTTTATGGATTTAATAGAATTCTTTCTATGGATACATAGAATTGTTTTCCATGCATTCTATTGATTTTGGAGAGTATGTTCCAAAACTCAATAAGTGAAATTGTTTTGAGTTTTGATGATCTCGGACTTCGATTTTCGCCTATGGCTTGATGATCTCGTATTTCGATTTTCGCCTATGGTTTGATGATTTCGTTTTTTGATTTTCGCCTATGGCTTGATGATTTCATATTTCGATTTTCGCCTATGGCTTGGTGATTTCGTTTTCCGATTTTCACCGATGGTTTATGATTTCGGTTTTTCGATTTTCGACTTTGGTCTCTTTGGCACGCTTTGCTTTCATTCGGTACTTTACATTTGATGTCTTGCTTTGGTGTCGTTTTGGACCGTGGTCGTATTCTTCGACTCCCTTGCGTTATTCTTAGCCATTGGTTTTGTCGTTGATCTCCTCCCGCTCTTTTTGCTAATGCCAAAGGGGGAGAGATATAATAATGACAATGAGCTAATTAATAATTCAAAGAAATTTACCATGAATCTAATTTGATGTGTTAGATTCAGGGGGAGTGAAGATATAAAAAGGGATTTAGATCCTATATGTCAATGATAGGATTCATATTTTATATTTCCCTCGCTGCTTGATGCATATGAATGTTATTGAATATGGAACTAACGTGTCATCAATGCAGGGGGAGTAAGTAAATTTTCAATTGAATCATTATTATTGTTTATTATTTATGTTGGTTTGTCATCACCAAAAAGGGGGAGAATGTTGTGTATTGATTCCCCGGATTTGGTTTTGGATGATGAGCAAACATAAATAATATATACTAACTTATTTGTGAGCGCAGTTATGGAGATCGTCGCCAAAATACCACGTACATCAAAAGCGACATCTCAAGACTTCTCAATACGCGTGATCGTGTGCCTGGAGTTTCGTTGAAGCTCAAGGAGCAATGTTAAAGTCAAGAGGAATAAAGATTGAAGCTTTGAAGACGGCTCGTAAGGTTTATTTTATAGTCTTCTAGCTTCATAGATTAGAATGTTAAGCCTTGAGTAGGACTTACTTTATAATCTTCATTTCGCTCATTTCTTAGAGCTAGGATCTTCATAGAAGCCATTAGAAACTTTCCCGAAGCCTATCGCTTTTTCCCTCGGCTTCGAGTGCATGTTAGTTGGTTCAAGAAGAGTCACCAACCGACTAGATGACGATCTAGTCGGTCAGAAACTCTACATGAACCGATTAGATGCCTTGCTATATTCAGCTCATTCCAGGTTGATCAATTAGTCGGTCAAAGAAGAGTCACCGACCGACTAGATGACGATCTAGTCGGTTAGGAATCCTTCTTGGACCGACTAGTTGAGCTTGCCTCTGTACAGCCTGAGTTACTGTTTCGAGTTAGTCGGTCAAAGAACGTTTGTCGACCGACTAGTTGAGAAACTAGTCGGTCAGAATTTGTTCTTAAACCGACTAATTCATCTTGAAGTCAACCTTCTCTATTTCGACTGTTAGTCGGTCAAAGATCATTCACCGACCGACTAGTTGTGAAACTAGTCGGTCGGCAAGTCTTCTTAGACCGACTAGTTGTCATCTCCTGTACTTCGACCTTTTGGCTGTTCAACCGTTAGTCGGTCTACGTTGTATCACCGACCGACTAGTTGATGAACTAGTCGGTCAGTGATCCTTCTTTAACCGACTAGGCTGGTTCAGAATAGAGCCGTTGGGATCTTTTTGAACTCGTTTTTCCTTGCCCCTTTAAATAGAATCCTGATTCATTTCTTGAAGGGGTTAAGCAATATATTAGAGATATTTTCAGATCAAAAGAGAAGAGCAATCAACTCTATTTCCAAGCTCTCTCTCCCTCACAAGAATCTCTCCCTCAACACCTTGAGCCCTAATTCCTCAAGAGAGATTCTCTCCATTGTGAGCTTCTCAAGCCAAGAGCTTGATTCAAGTCACCATACTCCACCCTAGGCTTCCATTGCTGATCATCTTCTTGAAGCTAGGGTTTGGTGGCATCATCTTCCTCAAAATCCATCATTGCCCTAATTTGGTAAGATTTACTCAAGGCATAGGATTTTGTACGGTACGAGTTTATTTCATTTACTTTCATTTTGTAAGTGTTTATCTCTCGGTTGTGAGAGTTGTGTTTGTGATCCCGGGTTGTGGGAGTCACAAATTACTTTGTGTATGATTTGACTTGGTGAAGGTTCTTCACAAGTATTTCATAGTGGAAATCTTGAGTTAGGGTTTCTAACTCAAGTATCCGGAGGGGATCCGGGTGGTTGGGACGTAGGATCACCGGGAACAAGTCGGGGAGACTTGGGTGGATCCGAACCCAGTAACATACTTTGTTTGCGTTGTTTAATTCTTGTTGATCGTTGTTTTATTCCGCATTGTCGTTTGTTCATTGCACAATATTTAGGAATAACTCTCTTAATTATTTTAAGTACTATTCACCCCCCTCTAGTATGTGTGCAGTAGCTACCACATGGCACTACAATTGGTATCAGAGCCAAGTTCAAAGCTACTCATAGCCAAAGTTGAGAGCTATGACGAACAACGACTACAACGTCTTCAAGAACCGCGATGGAGCTTCTTCAGTTATGGAAGGACTATCCTCAGTCAGGCCTCCACACTTCAACGGTACCAACTATGGGTATTGGAAATGCCGGATGCAAATTTTCCTCCGGAGCGCTTCACTATGGAGAGCCACCATGACGGAGTATGTCGAGCCTTCCGAAGAAGATTTCACGAAGTGGACTCCCGCGGAGGTCGCCGCGGAAGTAGCCAATGCCAAGGCAATGAATGCCTTGAATTGTGCGTTGGAGCCCGAGGACTTCAACAAGATATGCACATGTAAGAGTGCATATCAAATATGGAACCAACTCCTCATTTTGCACGAAGGATCTAGTACGGTAAAAGACTCTAAACTCGTCGTTGCTAACAAAGAATTTGAGTTGTTTCATATGGAGCAGGGTGAAACCATGAAGGAGTACTATGCTCGCTTCGTGGATATATCCAACGACTTGGAAGCTCTTGGGAAAACCTACACCCAAAAGGAGAAATGCTCAAAGATTATCGACGGTCTTCCATCATGTTGGGAAAAGCGTACCTTCGTCATCGAGGAAGGTAATGACATGAATAAATATACCGTCGTACAACTAATGGGTACCTTATTGTCTTATGAGGTACGCAAGGATAGTAAGATCCGGATGAGGGAAAAGATGAAGGCGTACTTGAAGCAAGACGAACCAAAGAAAAAGGCGATTGCATTCAAGGCCGCTCCATCTACCGATGATGAAGATTCGGAAGAAGAAGCGGACGATGAGTTGGACATGGAAGCTTTGGCCAATATGGCAAAGAATTTCATCCGATTCTTCCGACAAGGTAAGTTGAATCGTAAATCAAAATTTATTTCGACTAATGTTTCTACTCCCGTGTGTTACAAATGCAATAAGCCAGGACATATCAAGCCGGATTGTCCTCTCTACAAACACAAGGGAAAATGAAAGGGATCCAAGCACGACAAGTCAAGAAAGCACAAGAAAGGGCTTGTCGGCACTTTCACCGACTCCGATTCCTCAAGTGGAGAGTCGGAAGATGAAAGAGTGGAGAAAGCACACACGTGCTTCATGGGAAAAGAGGATCGTGATGAAGAGACTTCCTCCGATGAAAGCGAGGATGGAGGCGAGGATGAAGGCGAAGAGGTAACCAATGCTGAACTTAGAATAGCCAATGAACAACTATGGAATAAGTTTTCTAATATGGCTACTAAGTTTATGAAGACTAAAAATGAATTAGATAGTCTTAAAAACTTGCCTAAGCCTTTCATCGTCAACAACGACACCGTTGTTGATGGGTTGAGAAATGAGATTGAAAATCTCAAGTCTCAACTTGAGCATGTTCATATCGAGGATTCGGATGAACATGTGATAGAGGATTTGACGTCTCAAATCTCAACTTTGAGTATTGAGAATAAAAATCTCAAATCACGTGTTTGTGCACTCGCATCGCAAGTGTCCACTTTGGATGCTTCTTTGCATTCTCTAACCGAGAAGCATGAGAGCACATTAGGCCGAATTCATGAATTCAACAAAGGTAATGGCAAGTTGGATAATATCCTAAATGACTTACTTTCGACCAATCATCACATTGGTTTGGGGTATAAGATGGGAGATTCATCCAAATTGTCCGCCACCTTTGTTAGGCCATCTTCCGATGCTTCTACTAGTGGAAGTAAACACGTCATGGGTAGTTCTTCTACCAATGATGCTTCCGCTAGGAACACGCCCCCATTTGGAAAGAAACCCACTTTGGGTGGACCTCCAAAGAAGGGTCATGCTTTCATGTATACCATGTCACGTAGGAACACAAATCCTACCCCACATGTTAGCACATATGCCGATTTCTATGCTCCGCATCCACGAGCACGTGCACACCATGTGAGACACACTCATACACGTGTTCCTCCACATTCATATGTTCATCCTCATTCTCATATGAATAATTATCGTCATGCACCATTGCATCACATGCCATATGCTTACCCACGACATGCATCACATAGAAATCAACAACGTATGCATGTTCCTAATAGGATTAGGACTCCCAAGACATACACTATTTGGGGTCCGAAGAACACAAGCATGCATGATAAGAATTTGTATGTGAAGTCGTTTATAAATGATGTTATTTTGAATGATGATTATGTTGGGAAATCAAGTTCCTCTTGGACTTGGTTTCCGAAGGGTTAGTTCCTCTTGGACTATTCGGCTGTAGAAGGCTCGACAGGCGACTGGAAATCACCCAGTCGACTGTTAAACCTTCAGCAGGCGACTGCAGGAGAGCCAGAGACTCCAAATTAGTCTTTGGGCTAGATGAACCTATTGGGTTGGATTCTATGATAATCCTAAGGCTCACTAAGATGGTTAAAATCATATGCATGAGAGTATGACCATATATCAAGGCATTACAATAATCCTAGACTCAAAAAGAGAAATGCAATTAAATGAAATTACATGGATTACAAATTGCATCTCCTAGAGTCTAAGTCTTCAAGCTCACAATGCCTTGATGCTCTCCATCATCTCCAAGCTTTGACACACCTCGATGAGCTTCCCTTCATCAAGCTCCAAGCTTTGACATTGCTTCTCTAGATGTCCATCCATCATAATGCTCCAAGCTTTAGCTTCATTAGATGATCTTCATGACTTCATCCAAGCTTGAGCACTCCATCACTCTTGGAGGTCTTTAAGATATCCCTTGTAATATCCTCCAAGCATTATGCTTTGTCTCATCAACATATAATCATTAAGATAAACTGAGACTAAAACATAAGAATGATTAGCACACTAACATAATGTATTGATCATCATCAAAACAACTTTAGTCTTGAAACCAAGAACTAACAATCTCCCCCTTTTTGATGATGACAATCCATTATGTCAAAATATAATAAACATTGAAATAAACAATGTGTGCTAACAAACTCCCCCAATCAATATGCAAATGTGCATAAAATAAAGACATATAAATCACAAAACATATTAAGGGTTGTTATGCAAAAACATACCAATTGATAATAATGCATAAACAAGCATAAGGTATATTTTTACATAACCTATTTCTCTCCCCCATTGGCATATCAAAAAGATGGGTAATAGCCAAATAGGAAAACCAAGGGCAAGAGAAATAACCATCCCATACGCACAAACATAATATGAAAGAAATTCAATGTGACATATGAATAGAAAAATAATGCTAGCAAGCAAAAATTCCATACTCTCCCATAATCATACGAAACATGCAAACATGGGAGTAATGGACACACTCACAAAAAATGTGGGTACAAAATGTAAACATACAAGCATGGTACCCAAGCAATGAATAACAATGTGAGTGAGCTAGCAAGTTGGAAACCAAACAAAAGTGGAGTTTGGTTTCCGTATATAGTCATATGAAAATATAACATTACGCACATATGTATCTATATACGCATTCCTATCAAGCCTAGAAACATTCTTAGGAATCCACAAAGAAAGTGATTTGGGATTCGTAATAAGAGGGTTGGTCAAGGCATGAGTAGGAGGTGAGGGAGCACGCTTATGAGGTGGAACATAAACATTGGCGTGCCCCGTGTGTGAAACATGAGATCTATCATAAGATGCATTCACACAATCAATTCTACCATGCATACGAACATTGAAGCGTGCAAAGATTTATTATCAACTTTAGCATGCAAGCAATAATAAGATTTCCTATGAGTAGAAACATCATGCATAGCATTCAAAGAAGAAGCATTCATATAAACATGTTTTTGAATAGGCTTCTTAATATATGCAAGACTGGAATACAAAAATGCATGATTTCTCTTTGGCTTAGAAATAATAGTTGATTTTAGGCCAAAAGAGTTGGATGTGACTTTCTCATTAGAATGCTCCCCCATAAAATTTATTTGGGTGCTTCTAAGAGACGAGCTTGGTTTGTTCACCTTCAATGAAGAGGATCGCAAAACCTTGTCCTTACTCAATTTGAAATTTTCAATTTGAGTAGACAATAGCTCACATTTCTTCAAAAGTGAAGAAATGTTGTCATCCCTCTTGGATAGACATGAGCTATGCTCACAACATTTTGACTTGAGAGCCAATGTCTCATCTCTCAAAATGTTGTAATCACTATCCGAATGCATCTTCTCCATTTGGAGTTTGAGAGAAGCATTCTCATCTCTCAAGGCACTCAATTGAGAAAGAAATCCTTCTTTCTCGGCATGCAAACAATGAATTTCCTCTTTATGAGTAGCAAATGCACGCTCCTTTAAAGATCTATGAAATTCATTGACATACACTACTTGAGCTTTAAGAGACTCATTCTCTTTGCTCAACATGCACACACGTGAATCAAGAGTAATCTTTTCTTGATTTAATGCAATGGTTTGTGTATCATCACAAGGTTACACCGATAACCTGGATCATCGTAAGGATCAGAACCCCGGATTGGTCCGGACTCTCGCCGACAACCAATCCGATCCCCCCGAAGGGAGGGGGTCGAATCTACGATGTTAGTCGACATCCTAATATATCAATAATCTCAATTAGCCCAACAATTTGGTTAATTAATTCCTCCAACACATAGCCCTAATCCAATGGGGTTCCACCCATTGCCTTAGGTGAAAACTACTCACACCCATTGTAATTGAACATATTTCTACCATAGATTCAATAAAGGAAGCCATGGATTCAAAGTTATAGGCACAAAGGATACCAACACACAATAACAATAACTAAAGAGGAAACTTCTATTAAGGAAAGTGAATATAATACAAAAGTAACAAACTAATACAATAAAAGATTGCTGAATAAAAAAGCGTTAAATCCTTACAAAACCCTTCAAAACCCCAGAAAAACAGCAGAAAAGAAGATGGGTTCGCTCAAGGATGAAGAAGAGCTTATATACATCTTCTCAAAAGATAAAAAAGCCCTCAACCACTCTCCCAATCGGCACCCAGGTGCTTTAGAAAACCAATTCAATGCGACCGCATCGAAAACGACACGGTCGCATCGTTCACTTGCGTCAGTTAGGGCTAGCTCGGTTACAGCGACGCGATCGCATCGCTAGGGATGCGGCCACGTCGCATTTAGCTTTGACGCCCGTGTCATCTTCAAAACAGCTGCGTGGAGCGGCCGTTTAGTCATTTTCTCTTCGGGATTACGCGGTCGTGTCGACTTTGTCACGCGGCCGTGTCATTTACAGTTCTTCAACTCTTATCCTCAGTGACGCGGCCGTTTAGATGTCGATGTCGCAGCCAAGTGGAGTCGTGCTCTGCTTCTTTGGGTGTTGTGACACACGCGGCCATGTCGAATTGACGCAGCCGTTTGGGTCACAGTCATTCACAAATCTCCCACTTTTGCATAGTTTGATTCCCAGGTTCTGCTTCTTTTGCCCTTTCGCGCTATATTCACGCTATATGGTCCCTAATCAGCATGTATTTCCTTCAATGCATAGAAGGGACCATAAAAGCGAAAGAGGGAACAAAAATGGGGAAAACAGGAAAAAAAACAGCGAAATAAATAATGAAAAACGTGTATGAAAAAAACGAAAAATTATATACAATAAACACTCATCAATAATTATCAAAACTATATGTGATGACACAATATCTAACAGATGTTTCTCAGGTCGGTCAGAAGCTTGTTATAGTAGTGGAAATGTTCCTCAATAAAAACACCTTCCTCAAGCTTTTGACCGAAAAGCTTCTTCTCCAAATGTAATCGGTTTTGAATGTTCTTCTTCATGTACTTGTTGCCGAGCTCCTTCCAAAACTTCTTTGCATTTGTCTCCTCCATGTACAAGTATTTCCTTCTCCCTTATCATAGATTATCGGATCGTTTCTTATTTAGAGTTTTCCACTCCAAATCAGACAATCTCGTCGGCTTCTCATAGACATCCAAGACTTTGCAAGTCCACATGCATAAGTTGATCTTTCCATCAAACTTCTCAATTTCAAACTTCGTGCTTGACATGATAGTCCGAGCCGCTGGAGCATGCCCTCCGAAAGTCGACGCCTTTGAAGAACTGTCAACACCACAGTTGCTCATTTTCTCCTCCTGCGTAGATCTCCGAAACTGCTGAGCTCCGATACCAGTATGTTGTGTGCGAGTGCAGAAGACTAGGACCGTTGTATGATCGAGACGAGGACGAGCAACCAAACAATCAATGGAGTGCTATGAAAGATATCAACTTTAGGCCCTTGGCTGGTCAAAGGAACACCAATGAGCTTTATTACGAAAGGAAAGAATGAATACAAATCTTCTCATGAATACAAATCTTCTCTCTTCTCACCGAAGAAGAAGCACACAAATTCTTTCCAAAAGCTCTCAACAATCTCTCAAAGTTGGCTCTTACAAAAGGCGACTCAAAGTTCTCTCTGTGTTCCACATGAAACCCTCTTCTAAAACACCACATATATAGTCCTATGGTACAATAGGTGTCATCTTTTAAGAGGGATTCCCAAGAGATACGAATTCCGAATTTAACAGAATTCCTATCCAATACCAATTCTACTACAAATAGGACAACACGTCCAATGGTGGGCCCCCTCTATTCTGTTGAGCTTTCATCTGAAGCTTGAGCCACCGAAGTGCCGAGTCGAGCTATCCAAGCTATCCGATGCTCGGACTATATAGCTGTCGATCTATGAGCCGCCGATCCTCCGAACTGAGAATCTATTGCATTGTCGCAGTCTAATTGCTCGACATCCTCATATCTGACTTGTGCAAAGTAAGATAGTTCGAATCCGAGCACAACCGAGCTAGCTCTGCACAAGATCGCTCGGCTGTAGAACCAATACTTCTTCAGTACCGCAATCGAGCCAACTTTCACACTATCCAATATCATAACCAAAGGAGTTCACTTTTCTCTGGTAAACCGAGTGTCTGATTTCCATCTACGCATTCCCAGTCTTATGGTTCACTTATCTACAACAATTGCGTTCTGTTTACAACCGTTTCCCACGATTTCACTCCATCATGTATGTTGTTGAGCAATCTGTAGTACTTACACAGGAAACCACCTTTCAAAGTCACATGACTTTAGGATACACTTTGCAATATGACCCACATCCCGGATTACTATAGTATTACCCCAAGTGTTTGATTGTTTCCTAATCAGTTGCATGCTCTAGTTGAGACGTGGATACACACTGCATGTAAATAATTAATATTGTACTAGTCATAACCCGTGTCCGCGGGCACAGTTCATTTAAGATTTTTCCCTACGAAATATTTGTTCCCCCAAAAATTATTTCTACAGCCAAAATTTAAAGAACAACAAATTAGCATAAAAATATTTAGCGGCACGGGCACCGTCGGCGTGGACGCCTTTGGCGCGGAACAACAAATTCGGCGCGGGCGCCTTCGGCGGGGAGCAACAAATTAGTGTAAAAAAATTTAGCTGGCGTCTTCGACGCGGGCACGCGGAAGATATTCCTTCAAAATCTTTGTTCTCTTCAAGAACTATTTCCCCCTCTAAAATTTAAACGAACAAAAATTTAGTTTCGGCGCGGCCTCGGTTCATTTAAGATATCCCCTCAAAATCTTTATTTTCCAAAAAATTATTTTTACATCCAAAATTTAAAAGAACAACAAATTAGTGTAAAAATATTTAGCGGGAACAACAAATTCGGCGTGGACGCTTTCGACGCAGAATAACGAATTAAGGTAAAAAATTGTAGCGGGCGCCTTTAAAATATCCTCTCAAAATCCTGTTATCACTAAGAACTATTTCCACCTCTAAAATTTAAACGAACAAAAATTTAGTTTCGGCCAGAGCGCGGTTCATTTAAGATATCCACTCAAAATCTTTGTTTTCCAAAAAATTATTTTCAAGCCAAAATTTAAAAGAACAACAGATTAGCATAAAATATTTAGCGGTACAGGCGCCTTCGGCGTAGAACAACAAATTCGGCACGGGCGCCTTCGACGCGGACTAACAAATTAGCGTAAAAAAATTTAGCGATGCGCCTTTAGCGTGTAAATACAAATTAGCGTAAAAATATTTCAGAGTTTTACAGATAATGAAAGCAATGGTGCTGAGCCTTTTTTATATGCACTTGTTGGAACAGAAATTTTATCTGAAGTAGACAAATTGGGCGTTGGTTTGGGGATTAAATTTGTTTTTGATTGCAAAGATTGATGCAATCTACTATTATGAGGGAAATTTTGATGATATTGTAATCGCCGTGGAAATCTTTGTGCATTAAATGTAAAATTCTCGTGCATTTAACACTCTTTTTTTTTAGCCGAGCCAGTTAGTTTAGTGATATTTATCATCCATCCATTGTGAGAAGTTAAAGGTTCAATTCTTGATTTCCGATGTATAAAAACACCGGGGGTCATAAATACTCCCTTTTGAGGGTCCAAAATTGCCGGACTAAACTATTTCCTTGAACAACATGGTGCGGAGGCCAAGAAAGAGGAAGCTGCCAACCAAGAGGGCAGATAATCAATTGGGTGGCATGGACAGCGGTCCCAAGTTAGGCCAAGGCAGCCCAATTCTTATCAGTAACGGCCACGTGATCGGTGTCCTCATTTGGACTCGCATCCAGAGTCATTTGGTTCCGTCTCTCATTTGGATACCTCCTGCAAAAGGAAAAACAAACAAACAGTGTCCAAAAACAGATCAGAGAGAACGCACATAGAAAGAGGCAGCAGGGTTACACATGGGTTTTAGTCCCTCGGTTCTCCTGACGCTTTTTTGAAGAATCGGAAAGTAAGAATTGAATCATCGACCTCTTACGAAACTGAATCATCGACCCCTTACTAAGGGGGGAGTGTGAGTACCATTTTGACAGGTGGCTCTGGTTCCGTTATTTGAAACAAACAATTGAACTGGTTGTGCTTCACCAGTTCACCTACCTTATTATGAGTTGATTGTAGTCAAACGGAACCTAATGCCACTCACTCAGATATAATACTCATTACTTCAGTACATAGATTATTTACATGCATGTGCGAACTTTGTTGTATCCTTCCCCCCAAAATTGCTCTCCTTTGTCTCTGCATTAAAAGTGTTTCACCTGCTTCCTTCTCTATTTTCTATTCAGTTATCTTCAAAGCTACCCCTTTCTAGCTTCTCTCTCCTCTCAATAGAGAGATAGAGGGAGGGGCCGAGAGAGAGAGAGAGGTAATGGAGCCACCATCTTCTCAAGCGATGTCAAGCATGGATGACACCCAAGATAAGATCACTGATGATTGGTGAGTCACTTCCCTTCTTTCTTTTCTTTTCTTTTTTGAACTGTCCAATGGTCATTGCTCTAAACTCTCTCTCTCTCTCTCTCTCTCTCTCTCTCTATGTGGCAGTTGTTCTTGCTGTTATGACTGCACAGACAGCTGCCTTGATTACCTCTGTTGCTCCTACTGTTGATGGATGAAAAAGAAGCAGCAGAAACCGAGACATGGAGAGATGGAAACCGCGAGAGAAAAAGATGGAGTGAATGAAGATGATTGTTCTCATGTTTCCTTTTACCTCTTCAATCGTTCGAGGATGTTAAATCTCGTGGAGTAAAACCATAGACATGGTCAATTTAATAAGATCAATTCTACTGATTATTAGTATTGCAACCTGTGATAATCTGACCTTTGCTTTACTGCAATTTTTTCTGCGTCCTTGGGTTCACACTGATTATGTTCTATCCTTTAATGTTGTCCTCGAAAAATTGGGAACTGTGTTGTTTTTTCTGCAAGCTTTATTCGGATGATTCGGATAGCAAATTGCGCAACGAGTACGGACCTCTTTTTTTGTTTTTTTGGGAAATTTTATCAAATCAAATATTACATCAGCCCAATATGATGTGACAGGTTTCCAAACAAAGCAAAAAAAATAAAAAATCGTTCCCAGCGCAATCAGTGACGGTTCATTTAGCACAACCCATTCTAATACGTTAGCCAGTGTTGTGAAGCATCAAATCTGGGGGGAGACCTCAGACCTTTATTTATAGTAGAGAGAAGAGCTTACATGGATAGAAATACAATTGATCTGATCTTATCATATGGATAAGATGTAATCCCCAATACAAACTCCCGTCAACATCCATTTACAACACTCCCCCTTATCCAGCTATAAGTGTAGACTCTGATCATGAATACTTCGGGGTTCTGAGTGTCTTATGAGTCTCACAAGGGGTGGATACTTCAGGATCCAGAGTTGATGTGATTTACCTCATTAAAACCTTGGGCTATGGAAAACCATGTGTGAAAAACCATAGCTAAGGAAAAAGAGTACAAATTCACTTTAACTCCCCCTGATCTATACAAGCCCTTAGCCTTTCAGATTTCTTAGGTATTTTACATCACTCCTATTTACAACATTCCGAAAATATACACAGATTACAATAATCGACATCATTAAGCAGCTGCTGAAACCAAAAACTCTTGAGAGGTGTACTTTGTGTCGTCACCTCTGATGTGGTCTCTTCAAAAATGAGGTAAGCAAATGGCTTGGTCCTCAGATTGTGTGGTCAGCTCTAAAAGACCAGCCTCCGTCCCAGTCATCACTGGGATGTGATGTACCACCAGGCGCTCTCAAATGCACCATTTGTTTATTTCTGTAATGGTGAGGATTTCGGAATGATAGGATGATGTTGCCTTCATATATTGCTTTGCAGATCTGCATTAGATGGTCTTCCCACTGTGGGTACCAGGTCTGTGATTTCTCATTATAGGGGTCGGACCTGTAACTTGCATTTGCATAAGTATGGAGGATAATTCTTTATGATGTAAGCCCAAATCAATCAACCCTTGGAGGAAGCGTAGAAGATGCTTTACTCTAGTCTAATGACACTTTTAAAGTGCCTGACTGTCACTGGCTAGTGAATTTACTACAACTGCTATATCGGGACGCATGCAGTTAGCCATGAGTGTGCTGATTACACTTAGATAAGGGACTTCAGGACCAAATATATCCTCCATATCATCCAATGAACGGAAGGGGTATTTTTGTACATCTATTGAGCGTACTACCATATGTGTATTTATTTGATGACAATGGTCCTTGTAATTTCTTCAACGCACTCGGGGCATATAGATGTTAATGTAACATGATTTTATCTTTTTAGATAAATTTGTGAGCTATGAATAATCTTTATTTCGCATCGGTCTTTCATTTCATGTTTGATAGTCAGGCATGAACAGATTCTTCGGTTTTCTGTTCAGGAGATCTACGAGATTAAGTTGTTTACAACTATGATCTCAAATCATGTTCTTTGCTCTTTAAAAAGATGTAAAGACAACTCTTAGTGGGAATCCTTGCCTCGTCAAGTGATTCTCTTGGCTATATAATATTTATTATTCTTATTATTCTTCTTCTCCAATAGAATAGACGTCCCAAAGTCTATACATGCATTTTAAGGAAATGCCGAATTTATCTTTATCCAGATATCTATAGAGATATGCTGTCACAACATCCAATAACAGCATATCCAAAATTTTCTTTGCCAAATCATAAGGTATTCGCAGTGTATAACTTGGGGAATCTGATGCATCATTTATAAGTCGTGCTCATTTTAATTTGTTTATTCCCCAGTTTCAACGAAAATATACTTGAGCTATAGGTTGTATCTTATATCATACGATTCTATACTTATTTATTCTTATTTTTGCAATACTAATTTTTGCCCACAGGTTTGACACCTTTTGGTATCTGGACTTCAGGTCCGACCACTTCATATTTTTATAAGCGAGTCCAGCTCATCTTTTAATTATTGCTTCGTTCCATATTTGGCTAATCTCTACGTTTGCATTAAAGCAACGGAGTATGGAATTGCGATGTATGTGGGAATATGATACGTGAATATATTGTCGAAAATTGGGATCTTTCTATCCATCACCTCCCCAGTACGTACAACATTTACTTTCATTTCAGTTTTTTCCCGCATTTCCTCTGCAGTGGATTCCGAGAAGGGTGAGGGTATGTACATGAGCTTATTGTCCTGTGGTAGTAGTGTCTTAAGGTCTCCAGGATTTTTTTCTCTTTCTTCGTTTTTTATCCTTGGAGCCTGGTGGTCTGCCTCTTTTCTGTTAAGGAGCAACTACTTCTGTTGCTGGTGGATTGCATCCATTCTCGGATATATCAATCCTAGCTGGAGTATTTGCATCAGGGATATGAGATTTGACAATCTTCTGGTTGTCAGTAATTGAGTCAGGTAACTGTTTATTTGTAGGATCTTCAGGATCTCATCTTTACATTTCTTTGTTACCGGATCATAGTGGGTTAAAGTTTTTGTATCACACGATATAATTTTCTTCGCTCCAGATTTTTCAGTATCTGGGCCTATTTTGGGGAAACTTGTCTTATCAAATTCACAGTCTTCAAGACGTGCCTTAAATGTGTCCCCAGTTTGGGGTTCTTGATATATTATAATTGAGGGTGAGTCAAATCCTACATAGATACCTATACGACGGTGAGGACCTATTTTTGTCCTTTATGGTGGTGCAATGGGGATATAAACTATGCAACCGAATATTCTTTAGTGAGATATGTTCGGTGGTATTCCATATGCAAGTTGCATTGGAGAGAGACTCTGACCTCCAGATGGTCTTATTTTTATCTTTATTAACGATGCATCAACATTACATGACCTCATGCATTCACCGACAACTGGGATTTCATTAACAATAGAGGTGCAGTCTATTGGAGTCTTTTTATCAGTGCCTCTACCAACCCGTTTTGGGTATGAACATGCGGCACTGGATGTTCAATTTCTATCCCAGTTGCAAGGCAATACTCTTGAAATGATAGGGAGGTAAATTCTCCAGCATTAACCAGACGTATTTTCTTTATTTGATTGTCTGGAAAATGCGTCCGCAACATTATTATTTGTGCCAATAGCTTTGGAAAAGCTATGTTGCTGGTCGATAGTAGACACACATACAAATATTTTGAGGATGCATTTATCAGTACCATAAAGTACCGAAATAGCCCACTAGGGGATGGTTTTGTCCACATCTATCTCCTTATATTCTTTTGAGGACGTATAGAGATTCTTTGTCAACTTTTAGTAAAGATGGTCTTGTGAATAGTTTTCCTTATAGCAAGGGATGCGAGGGAATTCTCCCTTCTGAAGAATCTTCTGGTTCTTCATGTCATGTCCATAGGATTGAAATAAGATGCAGTGCATCATAACTGATCCAGGGTGGCCAAATCTACCATGCCAAAGTAAACACTTGGTTGGTATCGGACACTTCAGGTGCTCTGTCAAATTAGCTTCCTCTCTCCGAACCTTTGTATGGTAGAGGCCTGATGAAAGGCTCTCAAAACGGTCAAGTATGGATTTTACTCCTTTTCTTGAGAGATACACACAGATATTCTTTTTCGTTTACATTTGCAGGACGGATGTCCTTGAAACTTAGTAAGTTCCTTTTTGAATTCGGAGAGAATAATGCATCCTTTATTTTTAATTTCTGTGTCATTTGGGAGAAACGGTGTTACGTTCCCAGGACATTCAATTATGTTTATTTGCCCTGATATTTATTTTGCTTTCATATGCTATGAAAATAGCATTTGTATTGAAGGATCATATGTGTTACTGTTTACTAATCAGTCATGAGAGCAGATCATCTATTAAAAGATGAAGCACATTTTATTTCAGAACATTTTTACATTTATTCATACTTTATTCAATCATTTAAACAGGTCTCATAACATTATTGTTCCAAGTAAAGATAAAAACAGGAAATAAAGCAAGTCGTCTCTGTCAAAGTCGTCAGCTGTGAACTGAACTGGAGCATTTGTGGTCACCAGATTTGTTTCAGCTTTTTTTCCAAGCTTTCTTTGTACAAATCTTGTAGGTGCCGCGAAGTTCTGCACACTATAGACCAGTTTACTTTCATGCCACAGCTATGGCACTGGTCTTTCCATTCCCTCTTAGGTGGTGGTGCATAATTTCTGTTATTGTCATTCCTGCTCCAAGTGAACTTCTGCCTTCCTTTATTTCTATGCTGATGGACTTGTCCTCTCGCATTTTTGGTTTGTCCCCCATTCTGTGGCCTTCCTTTCCTGTTGTTTTCTTTTTTTTCTTTTTAGAAGAAGATGCATTGTGAGCTTCTTGTAGGGGCAGTGCCAGGGGGCGCATATTGTGAGTGGCGAGGAGAAGCTCTCTGTTTTGTTCAGCCATGAGTAAATATGACAGCGGCTCAGAATACTTGGTGAACTTTCATTCACGGTATTGCTGCATCATTATCGCATCCTTTTCGTGGAAAGGCATGTACGTGTTTTTCAGCATACGATCTTCTGAGACTTTTCACCACACAACTTCAGGCGTAAGGTGATGCTAAAAAGAACTCAATTGTACTCAG
Source organism: Scilla litardierei (assembly GCA_030789695.1). Lineage (NCBI taxonomy): Eukaryota > Viridiplantae > Streptophyta > Magnoliopsida > Asparagales > Asparagaceae > Scilla > Scilla litardierei. The sequence continues at coordinate 485,159,105 of CM061142.1, read as the reverse complement.
CTATGGACTTAAAGTCCTGCAGTCTCAGGTTCTGCCACTCATATCGTGCCCTTGAAAGTATACTGTAACGACCCGCTCTCGGGGGCCCGTTACTTATTTGATTTACTCACAGGTTCCGTAGTTTACCAGTGAAATCAGCATAGCCACAACGCAGAGGTGTACCAAAAAACACTCAAACTAGCATTCAACATTATTACAGTCCACAAATTAAAGTACAACAACAACCAGCACTCTCTCACCAGAATACATAAAGGAAATACGGAAAGGAAATGCGGAAAAGGAAATACGTCTCACAACACACACTCAAGCACAAAACATCTAAAACTCCGCAGCTTCTGGGTCGTATACATGCTCCTCGTACTCTGGGGCAAGCACCTCGATCAGGTCGTCGTCTGCCGGTGCCACAAGTGGAACCGAAGGTAAGTCACAACAATTCTAAATAAAGAAAAGAAGCAGTGTACAAGTATGGCAAAGCGAAAGTAAAGTAAGGTACGGTGCAGTGTCTGTACAAGTGTGAAAGTAAAGTAACTGAGCAACTGTGTGGTAAAAGTAAACAACACTGAAAAGAGAGAACATCTGTACATGGGAGTGCAAGTGTAACAGACTACTACTGTAGCTCATAGCGTGACAAGTAAAGTACGGTGACTGTGCAAAAGTAACTACGTGACTCATGTAGGAAAGTATGATATGCAACCATGGGTCATCTCCATTGCCACGGGGAGCAAATCCCGGGCGTCAACTACAACATACTTTGAAAACGAGACAAGACGAGACGCGAGAGAGTGACTCCGGTCATAGCTCCCACACTTTCTCTACAATGAGTTACCCCAAACCCCAGTGTCATGTGTATCGACTACATGCTTTCTTACGAGATATTCCTTTAGCGATTTAACGAGATATTCCACAAGATATTCCACAAAACATTCCACAAGATGTGCCACATGATGTCATTAGTTACTTGTTTACGATGATAGTTAAGCTAGGTTCACTGATTTACTTCCTTAAAGTAAAGTAAGGCAGATGCTAGTAAGACCAGTCCAACAAACATAACACACAAAAGTTGTTGTTTTTAAGAGGTTCGTACGAGGACACTATCCGCTTTTCTAAATCTAGAATCCATTGTGACTTACACTATTGGGATCGTCGCAGCAAGACGAGGATGGAGTTAGAGCACAAGGATTGGCACCTGCAAACACAATCAGATATCAGTTAACGGCCACACTAAATATTATCTAATTAATTGGTCTTTTTGATTTTTAAAACTCATTTAGACGGTGACGAAAAGCGTTCCAAATGTTTATATAGGCTATATATGATAAAACTAGTTTTATTGCAAGAGGGAATATTTTTCTGAAGTTTAGAGTAATTTTTATAATTTTTAGAAACTCAAAACTAGCTTAAAACCCCAATTTATTTAAGTGGCGCGTATCTTTCGTAAATTGTTCCGGGAGCAATACTCGTCGGAATTACTCGAATGAACAGTCAAAATGACCGTCTCGAAGTTTACTTTCACATATAATTTTATCACATATTATTGTCTGTGAAAACAGCGAGTTACGATTTTTAGAATGAATTATACTTATTTAATTTTTAAGTTCAAAAAATCATTTTGGAAAAAGTACGCGTCTGATCGAGATGAGACCAACGCCATTGGGTCCGGAATATTGTTTCTGATTTTCTGGGGCTATTCCCACATTTTTCTGGGCCATGTATTTCAAGTTATGAATTTTAGACCATATATACCCATTTAATAATCAAATAAATACGAAAATACGAAATACTTTCGTATTTACGAAAGTGCCATCACGAATCTTACGCATCCTCCGTCGATTCTTCGACAGTAGCAGAGGGGGGCGGAGTTAGGCGGTCGGCGACGGGGCTCTGTTGCAGCGGCGACGGCGGGGCGACGGCGACGAGCGAGCGTCGATGGTCGTGGGGCTCTCAGATGATGACGGGGTGCGGCGGTCGACGAGGGTGGCGGGGGTCCGTGGCGGTGTCGGAGGCGAAGGCCTCTGTGGTGGTTTCCAGCGGGTTGGGCTCGCCGTGGGACGACGGTGGCTGAGTAGAGCGGCGATGGCGGAGGGAGGCGCTGCGAAGCGGCGGTGTTCGTTTGCTAGGAGGAGCACGGGGCGGAGGTCGACAGCTCGGAGACGGCAGGGCAGAGTCGGAGGGAGCAGCTGGGAAGGGAGGCGGAGGCGAGCGGGCTGATCGGAGCGACGGGGGCGGGGATCTAGGCGGAGCGGCGGTCTGGGAGCTCGTGGCGGCAGCGGGTTCTTCACGAAGACAACGACGACGGTGGTCGACGTGCAGGCGGTGGACGGCGTCGTAGGTGGGGGCCGTGGGGCGTGTTGCAGGGCCCTATGGAGGCGGGAGACGGAGACGACGACGGCGGCGTTGGGCGCCTTGGAGAGGCGGCGTTCTGGGTCGGGTCGACGGCCTTCGTGGCCGTCGGAGGGGGTGCACACGGCGGAGAGAGCGGGAAAGAGGGAAAACGAGAGAGAGAAATGAGAAAGCGATGAGAGGGAGAGAGGGTATACGCGGGTGAGGGTGGGTTTCAAAAATGAAGAGGGAGAGAGAGATAATTGTGTGTGCCTTGGGGTTTCATACGAAGACAGAGGAGGGAGAGAGATGCGTGGATGGGTTCCTTTGGCCTGGGTTGAACGAAAGCAAAGAAAGAGAGTAGAAAGTTACTGTGTGATTATATTGGGAAGCTGTGGGTTTATATAGGTTTATCTTGATGGTAATTGTGTAATTTAGGGGAGGGGAGACAAAGGAATAAAGGGGTTATATGAGTGTTGGATCTGAAATGATTCAGATCCAACCAACCAAATCGTGGATTAAGAGGGTGGTTGGGGTTTAGGTGAAAGTAATAGTTAAAAAGTTAATTAGTAATTGTAATTAGTGAAGCAGTGAAATACAGACACGTTTTCACAAACGCCTCCGAAAAATTACAAAAACATACCCACGGGATCGTATCGATGCGAGGATTGCGAATACAAGATCCTTTTTGGGATTCGGGCTACGAAAATACTAGTTTTAGGCCAAAACGTTTAGAAAGCGGGTTTGCGGGTTCTAGGCTGAAACGATATCCGAAAATTCTGAAATTAATGTGGGGAGCCCTAAATGATCATATGAGGCTACTGGAGAAGTTTGAAAACATTTTGAATATGTTTGGATAGAAAATAAATTCGTTGAATCAAAACGGTAATTTTGGGAGATGAATTTTAACAGAAATGTTTTGGCCATTTGAGGAAATCTGAAAGTGCTGAAATACAATATAATAAGTCTAGTACTTCAAAATATTTTTACAAGAATTTTTGAAATCAGTTTTGTTATAAAACTCTTGACTAACATTTATAAAGTAAAATTCATTTTAAAATACGTAAAAATACGTAAATTGAAGTGTTGAATTTTCAGGTCGTTACATCCTACCCTCCTTAAAATAATTCCGTCCTCGGAATTAAGAGGATCGATAATTGTCTAAGCAATTCAAACGATCGACCGGAAGGCTTGACGAACGACCATGCCATAGGAAAATAGGTTGTTAATAGCATGAAATATAATGTGATATCACAGCATCAAGAAAACAAGAGATGAATACATGAATAGATACTATTGACATCACCATAGCTTCTATAGCTAGTGACGACACTAGCATTATCATAAGAGATACGATGATATCTGATTACAAATGAACGAGTATACTATCAAATGTGATAATTCATACCTCCAATCACCTGGTCGACGGCTTCGACATCTTCCGCGATCATCGTGAAGGCCTGTCGTTGCAGAGGAGGTGGTGGTCGATGAGAAGCGTCTCCAGCAGGGGCAGCAGCTGTGGCAGTGGTAGTAACTCGTGCTCTTGCATCAGGGCAATCTCTAGCAAGATGATCTTCCGCTCCACAAACCAGGCAGAGATTTTGGTACCAACGACACTCTGATTTCACATGTCCAGGCCTACCACAATGGTGACACACTGGACGTTGCGCTGGTGCCTGCCTCTTGAACTGGGTCTGCTGGATCGGTCGATACATCTGGTCGGATGATGGCTGACGGCTGGGCCCAGCAGTAGTCGTTGAAGGTGGGGGCCTTTTGTGAGGGGCAGCCAACTCACGCCTTTCTTCCCTCTCCATAAACTCGTGTTCACGAGCAGCAGCTAGAACTTTGGTGTGGGTAGACAATGTACGTCCGACTAAATTCCGGTGGATCTCTA